>CM060948.1:139671784-140135510 GCA_030765055.1 Mantis religiosa | reverse complement strand
ATTGTCTCTGTATAATTTTTATATTTCTTCTAAACAATTTTGTCAGCGACTGACAAATCAAGGGACTTACAGGGTTATAATCCCCTGCTAATAGTCCTGTTCTTGTATATTTCCTTCATCAAATTCAGTATTTCATTTGCTATATGGACAATTTTATTGCTGAATCCTGCTGAAAATAAGTACTCTTGATGCTCACTATCAGTTAACTGTTCAAAAATGGGTTGCATCTTTCACCATTGTTTTTACCACAAAAAATATGACCTATAATCCATGTTCAATTACGTATAGCTCACCATATACAATTCTTCTCACAGAGTTGGGAAGTAAATTATCTGTATGTATTTTACATGTAAAATATGTAGTGTTGAAAAACAATTTTCTCCACATAGTATAAAAAAACTACATTTACTAATTTTCAAAATTTAGAAATAAATTTAAATTTATAATGCTCCAATATCCAAAAAATTATTGAGGTATGGCTTCCCATTAGTAAATTCCCCAAAAATGTGTACAATATCACATTAAATGAGTTATAATATATAAATCATATTTATTTTAAAATGCTATACTACAAAAAAGCCTTTATGTCTAATTGGTTTAAGATAAAATCACTTACTGAATTCTTGGTAGCAATTTACAATTTTCTAATTTGCTTCTGTTAACAAAGAATATTTCTTTTAACACAAAATCTTCACATAACAATTAAGTCTCTTGGGTTGTAAATCCAATAAATAAATAAAATTTTTAAAAATAATAAAACACTACACATTCATGTTATCCAGTTAATCATCACACACCTGATTTTTCAATTTATATGAATAATAATAAAGTACTAGTTTGTGACCTTAGCTGTTAAAAAGGGACTTAAATATATAAATAAACAAATAGTTTGAGTAACACTGAGTCAAAATTAATGCTTTGAGTTCATTAACTTTTAATTACATAGTACATGTGTTTCACAGACACTGCATCATCAGCTACTTTCAACTACCAGAAAGATTTGAAATGTTCTCTCTGAAGTCTTGAGGTTTTCCCAGAGTTCTGATGGACCTAGGGAGTTAACTGTCTTCAACAGATATTTCAAAATTTATTACTGTTGATAAAATCAAGCAATCTTCCTACAAGTATGTGTTAAGTTCTGAGGTTTGCATTGGTTTCAGAAGTTGTACACTTATTTAATGTTGTGGATGGAGTTCCCTAAATATGTTAATGCAAGTTGTTTCAATGTTCATTTTAGTTTTTCCTATGTACATATTTTCATAATTTCATGGTTGATTTTGTAAATTACTGTTTCCTTTAAAGAATGTGCTACCTAGAATCCATTTAATTTAATTACATTTTTTATGCTGTGTGTATTTTGTGGAGCTAACACCATATTTTAATCATGGAAGACATTTTTAAATTTTATTTATGAAATTTGGGTGGTATGCAAATTTTTTAAAACTTTTCTTCTTTTTCTGCTGCTAGAATGGAAATTCTGTTCCTTCTTTTTTAATTTATATGTTTTTTATGCACTAATGACTTGAATCCATTGTTCTCTGCCATTGTAATTATTTGTTTTAGTAACTGTCTTATATTCTGTTTTATTTAATAGTATGCTGAATAATCTGTGAAGTAGGCTGTTTATCACAACATGTTTGTGGTTGGTAGGGTAAAAACTGTTTGCTGTATATTACTGTCCATATGTGTATCCTTCCTGTAAATACCAAAGTTAAGTTTATTTTTGTTTCTAATAATTTTTAGATCTAAAAAGGGAAATGTTCCGTTGGTTTCTTTTTCCATAATAAATTTGATTTCAAGAATCTGTAAGTTGAAAAGTCTGAGACTGGTCTACTACTTTTTTAATCATTATTGCAAGTCAGTGTACTGGAGCCATACCCTAGGATTAACATTACTAAGGAGGGGATTTGGCACCGAAACCCGTGGTTTATTTATGTAAGTCCCAAGTGGGACATCCCCAGGAAGAAGGATGAGGCGAGAGGAGACAGAGGACAGCCAAATGAAGAAGTCATGATAGCGCCAAGACACTCGTCAACACTTCTCCCCTTAAAGAGACCACCAGAGGAGAGATGACATGAAATGATAATGGAGTTTAGGAACACGTGTACCAATAAGATAAAACAAAACAAATTTTGAAAATTGGATGCATAAAGCCTGTGAAATTAAGAAATTTCTCTTAAATTTTTATCACACCTCATGTTCTCCCTTGAAAGGTGAATTCAGCGTGGTTAATGATTGGATTTGGGAGCTTGATGTATTCGTTTATGTATTCTTTCATTCAGAAGAAATGCATTAATTTGTGACAAGGTATGTGGTTGAAGCCTCTGTTTCAGGATCTATAATTTTAGCAGGGAGTTTACTTAAGTTAGGTAAGAGTGAATTGACATCTAAAGTAACTAAAATATTGCTGTTAGCTAGTTCCATATCATATATGTCGTGGAAAGTTTCACTGAGTTTATCTCAAGACTCTTGAATTTTGGGAAGCTTAGAAGTTTCTTAGAAAGCCACTCTTAGCTTATAAGCTACATTATAATAAGTGTGCTTATATTACATATATTAATTTACTTAAATATTTTTTCATTCCCTCTCAAAAATGTTCCTGTTGACTCAATTTGCACCATGATTCCCTCTGTGATTGGCCCTAGATTATCACTAATTAGCTCAATTTTAAAAGCAAATGTATATTCAGTCTTAAGTCCATAATCTAATCAATACCTATAGCTTTCTGATACTATGAGTTGATTATTATATTTTGTCCATTTACATACTACAGCAAGTGAGGGATTTTCAGACAGAAAGTACAAGCATAGCAAGAGAGGAAGTGAGCAGGGATATGGAGTGGCAGGTCAACTGAATCCTATTGATTAGTTTTTTTTCTTCCCTCATTTGGTAAAGCAAAAGTATAAGTAAAAATAGTTTAGGTACCTAATTTTCATTTTTACACTCTTTAAGCATCTACTTTCTGCAAGTTCTGAGTAATATAAATAACTATTTTGCATATTATTTTGTATGATACAAACAATATAAAATGATCTGAACAGAAAAATTAATACATTGATTTATGAGGAGGATAAAACAAATGCTAACTAGTATAAACTTGAATCTTCTAAACAAAAGTGTGATCACAAACATACCATTAACCTTGACCCAAAGAGCATTCGAGCCTTATCCTCTTCCTGTGGTGATGCACCCTCATCTGCAGCATTTCTATGCATTTTTATCTGCAGCTTCTGTTTGATAGCCTTTAAATATATGAATGAATATCTTTATTAACACTCTGAAAGCCACTGCTTTATGTTCTTGAAAAAAAAAAAAAAAACTATAAACCTTACCTGTGAAAGTATAACACGCCGACTATCACTTTTCATTGCTAAAAGAAGATCTAACCATGTCCATGTGACATTGTGATATTCCAAGGTTGGTATCACCAGACTGAAGTCTCGTATGTCTTCAAGATTTTTCTCTTTGTTTCCTTTGTAGCTAACTTTCACCGGCACCTCTGGTATTTTAATGTATATAAACAGTTTATTCTTTTCTGCACGCTCCTGAAATTGATTTTATACAGGTAAAGCAACATATAAAAGACTATAGGTTTTTGTGTTACTTGGGTTTATTACACTTATTAGCATTAGGAAGTAAGAAAATAGATTAGTAAGCTTATTGTGGGTGATTCCAGGCTTTGATTGTTAGAATATTCTAGATTTAACAGGAGTTAGAAGGTAAGGAGTGACTCTGCTATGATTGTCCTGAAGCAAGTCTGCTGATAGCTGCTCACAGAAAGGGGGACTAACAATGCCAAAACAGAAGTTAAACAGGCAGTCACAGTAAAATTTAATTACTTTGTGAACAATGCTGTGAACTGCTAAGATCATGAAACAGTGCCACCAGTATGTCAGAATTTCGTGCCGCAGGAGTTCTTTTTTTCTTTTTTTAATTAATGTCCTCCAACATAGGACATATTGGCCAATGAATAAAATGAGTGAAATGATTCTCAAATGAGCTCATGGTACATAGAGCTTACAGTTACCTGACATTCATCTTTCAGGATAAGGGAAATACCTTGGAAAAACCATTATCCAGATAACTCACCCTGACAAGATTTAACTTGGGACCTCTTGAATAGTCCTGCGCCAAGGTGTAGTGGGGTAGAGCATTGCTTTGGTTCCCTGCGCTTGGGACTGATCCTCCCCTTGGGGGATGCAGATTTTAAGTCCTGGATATAGGATGCTATCCACTCAGCATCACAAGAAAATTGAGGAGCTACGCTATGAAGCAACTCTGGTCTAGAAAGTCAAATTTCCGTCTGGGGGTGCCAAGATGCTGACCACATATCCTCTCCATATCGGCTGTATTATTGTCCACCTCTGCCTTAGTATGTGGACGAGAGGCCAGTAGTTGGGTTGGCAGGCTCAGGCCTGATTTGGGCTAGATAGAGTCGACATGAAAAATTCAATGCCATGGCCAGGATTTCAACCACGGATCTCCTGATTTCCATCCAGTTGCTCTTACCCTTGAGCTACCATGGCCAACGTGCCGTCCTGACATTAAATTCTCCAACTGACTCATATATATATTTCCCGGTAAACCACTAGGGACTCTCGTATCCGAGATAAACCATTTGTGGCGACTTACTATCGTAAGTACTTGAATCCCAGGCTTCATCATTTAACTCTTACTACTCTAAGATAATTGATTGAAATCAATCATTTCACACCAGCCGTATACAGGCCAAGGCCCCGGACAGACAGAGTCGACATGAAAAACCCATGTAGCCATGGTAGCTCAAGGGTAAGAGAGACTGGATGGAAACCAGGAGATCCGTGGTTCAAATCCTGCCCATGGCATTGAATTTTTCATGTCAACTCTATCTATCCAGAACCTTAGCCTATACATGGCTAGTGTGAAATGATTAATTTCCATCAATTATCTGATTTGGGCTGTTATGCCATGGGTTCCATTACCTCTTGAATATGAGACAGACACACTACACTCATGCTGCAGAGGAAGGCATGCAGGAGTTCTTTTACATGCCAGTAAACATACTGACATGGAGCTGTTGCTTTTAAGTACATTTAAAAACCATTGTTTGAACCCATGATCTTGGAGAGTCATAGTGAACTTGTGTGGAAGACACTTCAAATGGTTGCCCATGGCACAAGTTCCACCATCACTCATACTCAGAGATCTTGATAGACAAATTGCTTGTAAGCGATTAATATCAAGATCATATAATTCGGAAGTTATAAAAAATGAAACGTTTGTGAATGAGCCAACTTTTCATTTCAGGACCTTAAAGTTGTTTCCTTGTGTTTCTGTAACTCAGCACTCTCTTGTGAGTTCCTCTCAGTAAAGTTGACATACTGCATTTAAATCTATAGAGATGCAGAACTGTTGTTCTTCTGCTTGTAAGGAGATCTCTTCAATAAAATCAGCACTATCACAAAGTCAAATACCCAAAATAAAATTGGATGGAGAAAACTGGGAGAACAGCATAAATAAATTATTTCCATGGAATAGTTAGCTTATACTTATATGTGTTTGGAGGAATTTAGTAACAATGATGTCAAAATTAATCTCAAAAGCTATTTGTAGTTGGTTTATTGATATTCGTCACTTTTTCATATTAATGAGAGACTAGTTTCAAAGGCAAATCAATCACCTCCATTTTCAATCTCTTTCCAACTGGCACCTGTTGTTGTCTGCTCTCTCTCTGGTAGTGGAACTATGAACTTTTTTGTCAAATTATCTACTGGTGGGATTTCAAAGTTCATTATGCGATCTTTATTTTTCCATATGAATATGTTCTCCCATGTCAATTTATTTTGGTTTATCTTCAAAGAGCACTTTAGAAACATCAGATTGAAACATCAGCAGTAGTATTTCATTTTTGGAATGAAAATCATGACATTGATCCAAATCCAAAATTATTAAAAGGAGTGATAAACCTAAATAAATTGACAACATCGGAGAACATATTCATATGGAAAAATAAGGATCGCGTAATGAACTTTGAAATCCCACCAGTAGATAATTTGACAAAAAAGTTCATAGTTCCACCACCAGAGAGAGAGAGCAAACAACATTTGGAAAGAGATTGAAAATGGAGGCGATTTCCTTTGAAACTAGCCTCTCATTAATATGAAAAAGTAAGTGACGAGTATCAATAAACCAACTACAAATAGTTTTTGAGATTAGCTGATACTTATTTGTTTTACTCTAGTAAAGTTTAATATATTTGAAATCATAATTGCAATTAATCATTGGCATTAACTAACCAGAATTACTCTCTTTACCCTGAGATACAATAGAATGTTTGGTTAAAAAAAAATCATTGCAAAAACAAACTCTCTGAACTCTTATTCTACTGTAATTATGAAATTATTTGCTTTTGTTTAAAACGTGCTTTAATTATTGCTAAGATGCCAGAGGCAATGAAATGATGTTGCAAATAAGCCTGGAGTGGCACAAAATGTTATCTGGAATTTTCTATTATGAGTGAAGGAAAATCCTAAAATAATGGATCTAGATGTATTACAGTCACATGACTTTCTCTGATCATTATTCATCAAAGTACATATTCTTACAAAAGCTTATTTGTATCTCTAATTTATGTAACTCAAGATACACATTTCCATTTCCATGAAGGTACAATGGGAATAGAAGAATACCATAGACTTAAGCAATAGTCAAGTCTTTTAAGAGCACATTGCTTTCATAATAAAAGTGTAAGTTTTTTTAAAGGTGAAAGTAAACCAATAATAAGGACATTTAAAAAATGGTTTAAAAAACTTGAACTTTTAACATGATTCACATTCTTTTCTGTAGTAAAATTTTGTTTATCTCTTATAGATTACCAAATGTGCAAAAGTCATTCAGAATGATGAGGAGTTCATCATTGACTATTTCCAGGACACTCAAGATATATATATTTCATTTGTCATGAAAATATTTTATACAGTATTTTAATCAAAATCATTAGAGTTATTTTTAAGCAATTCAAAATGTTTGAAAAATCTTCCATGTAAAGGGTAATGAGTGGGGGAATTTTCTTGAAAATCTTTGTGCTGAACCCTTAAAAGATGCTAAAATTCTATACCTAATTTGGTATTTAACCAACTTTTCATTTTTGAGTCATGCTGTTCACGCATGCAAGTAACACATAGGCATGCACACACACCTAAAAGAATACCTACAACTATGTGAAAATGAGCAGTAAGAAAAGGTAGAATATCTGAATTTCAGGCGGGCTTCAGCACAGGGAAAACAACTGACAATACACTCATGACACTGACAATAGTAAATACATATTTAAGCAATTGGAAAAAGATAAATATTGTAATTTCATCATTTTCAAATTGTCACTCAGTTTGTTCTACAGTGTTCACTTCCCTTTCTTAGAGTTAACATACAGGTGTAACAAAATATGTGCAACTTAGCCTCTTCTTCCAAATGGTTCGCTTACTCAGGAGTAGATTGGGACTTTAGACACAAAGGAGTTAAGTTCTGGCAATTTTTCTTGAACTTTTAAAAGTAATCAACTGTGTTAACCTTAAACATTTATTATTGAAATTGGAAAATTTTAGGATAAGGTATACCAATAGAACGGAACCTGCAAAATAGAGTGCAGTTGAGTGAACTAATACATAAAACTGAAGGATATTAAAAAAAAAAAAAAAATTAAATCAACATTTAAAGGTATGTATAACACATGCAGGACCTCAGGGGTGAAAATTGGGATCATATCTATTTATCTTGTACACAAATCTCTTACTTAAAATAATACAGGATGAAGGAGGTTAAGCTCTTAGGTATAGTGATAATACAATAGTGATAACAGGTAAGGTGGAGCAGAAATGTATGATAAAGCAAACTGCTTTTACAATTAATTAAAAGCATTAGGAATGGCAATGAATGCAAACAAAATCAAATGGATGCAAACTGTACTTAGTAATAAAACAAAAAGGAACCACATTTGCAACACAAAATAAGTACATTTTTTTAGGAATAGTCATAGAAAATAACTTAAAATGGCATAAACATATAGAAAATGTTAGTAATAAATTTAACAAGGCATATACATATTGAAACATATAATACAAATTATGGATAAAGATAGTACAGAAAATATTTATTATACATTTGTGCATTCACATCTAAATTATCTTAAGAGGAGTAGCAGGTAACAAAAGTATACTAAGAATATTTAGACTACAGAAAAAAGTGATAAGAATATTGGAAAAAATTTAAAATAAACAATCATGTAAAAGTAGTTTTAGAAAACTAAAATGCTCACACTATTCTACTTATACAGCATATGCTACAAAATTTGGCGGCAGGTGCACAGCCAGTCTGCTGGTCATGTACTCTATGACATGTCATACAACTTGGAAGAGGGGGAAGAAGAAGAGGAGGAAGAGGAAGTTCGAGTCTCCATGTACACATAGAGAAGGTAGATTTAAATGCTGCACCATTCCTGTGTATCACTTATCAGAACAAGGAAGTTAGTGTATAACTACAGCAACAAATCACAAGATAATATGCTGGCATCAATGATGTCTGTGTCATCTCCCAAAAGGCGCAGACCTAGAAAATCAGGAAGAGGAGGAAGAGGAAGAGGAGGAAGAGGAAGAGGAAGAGGAGGAAGAGGAAGAGGAAGAAGAGGAAGAGGAAGAGGAAGAGGAGGAAGAGGAAGTTCGAGTCTCCATGCACACATAGAGAAGGTAGATTTAAATGCTGCACCATTCCTGTGTATCACTTATCAGAACAAGGAAGTTAGTGTATAACTACAGCAACAAATCACAAGATAATATGCTGGCATCAATGATGTCTGTGTCATCTCCCAAAAGGCGCAGGCCTAGAAAATCAGATAAGATTAACTTAGTGGTTATTAAGCATCAAGTCAGAGTAAACAATAAAACTATTCCGCAGAGTTCTAAGTTCTTTCGAGTCCTTTATGGTATTGGCACAACAAGAGTAAACAACATAGCAGCTTCTCTAATAGCAGATAAACCAATAATGGAGAAAAGGGGTGGTGACCGAAAAGCCAAACAGTATGCTCATGAAGGAATCTGTAATTAGCTTCTTATAAAAGCTACAAGCTAGAGAAAGAAGTTTTAAATGGACTCAGTACATAATTCAGATTTTCTCAAACATAGCAGTGTTACAGGACTTTATTATTAACAGCACATAACCACTAGTAAAGACTTTCCACATGTTCATGTCTAATTTTCATAATGATAACACCATTGGTTTCAAATTTGTATTTTTCAAAAAAGATTTACATGGCTGTAAACAAAAATTTCAGATCACTAAACTGTGTAACTATTAATTATTAACTATTAATTGTGTAATTATTAATTACATTGGCATGTAACAGCTACAAATACCTTAAAATTTGCAATAAAACGATTTACTGAAGTTAGTATTGTTTATATGGAAGAATGGTTCAAAAGGCTTTGTATACATTTATTCGGTGCAAAACACGATAAGTCCGAATTTTTTCATATTTTAACCCGCGATTATAGCTTTAGATTAAGCCTCTGATTTTTGACACTCAGCATCATGTTATTCATTATTTTTTTAAAGCACGAGTGCATAACTAAATTTCAAAAGTGTTTATATGTGTTTGGAGGAATTTAGTAACAGTGACGTCAAAATTAATCTCAGAAACTATTTGTAGTTGGTTTATTAATACTCGTCACTTACTTGTTTATATTTATGAGAGACTAGTTTCAAAGACATTCGCCTCTATTTTCAATCTCTTTCCAACTGGCATCTGTTGTTGTCTGCTCTCTCTCTGGTGGTGGAACTATGAACTTCTTTGTCAAATTATCTACTGGTGGGATTTCAAAGTTCATTACGCGATCCTTATTTTTCCATATGAATATGTTCTCCCATGTTGTCAATTTATTTTGGTTTATCACTCCTTTTAATCATTTTGGATTTGGATCAATGTCATGGTTTTCATTCCAAAAGTGAAATGCTACTGCTGACTTATCTTCTTGTTTCAATCTGATGTTTCTAAGGTGCTCTTTGACTCTGGTTTTTAGATTTCTTTTAGTTTGACCTATGTAACATTTTTCACAATTCTTACAACTTTCTGATATATTCTGGATCTGTTAACTGATGGGATTTCATCTTTTGTTTTTGAATTTAGCAATTTTAAAATTGAGTGTCTATTAGCAGGTGCCAAGGTGATATTTTGTTCCTTGAAGATCTTTTTAAATTTATTAAATGTTTTTGGGTGATATGTGAATGAACTGAATATGCTGTTGCTTTCTTTTTCTTTTGTAAATGTGGTTGCTTCCTTAATGCTTTTCTTTAGTTTAGCTTTTCTAATTTTCTTAAACACCAAACTTTTGTTATCCATTTTTCTCTGCTACATGTAGTATTGTTTTTTGTTCTTTGAAATATTCTTCTTTTTCCATGGGTATGTTGACTAGTCTGTGTGTAAGGCTGTTTATTATTGCATGTTTATGTGTAATTGGGTTGTGGCTATTATTTTTTATATAATTTTCTGAATGTGTTGGTTTCCTGTATATTCCAAATTTTATTTTTGTGTCATTCCTGATGATATTTAGATCCAAGAAAGAGAGTTGTCCATTGGTTTCCTTTTCTATAGTGAATTTTATAGTCCTTTCTTGCAGATTGACTAATTTTAATGCATCTTCTAAATGTTTATTCGGTACAATTGCAAAGATGTCGTCAACATATCTATACCAAACTTTGAAGATCAATGGGAAGGACTTTTTGATTTGTGTTTCAAATGCACTCATAAATAAGTTAGCCAAAAAAGGTGAAAGTGGATTGCCCATTGATAACCCTGATTTCTGCATGTAATGTTTTCCATTAAAGCTGAAGAAGTTTTGTTCAATGCATATTTTTGTTAGAGAAATGTATTCTTCTGCTTCAATTGCTTCCATTTCTATTGTAGTTAGCCACTTTTTTAATACAGTCTGTAATTTTTCTGTTGGTATGCTTGGAAATAAAGATGTGACATCAAATGAAACCAGTCTGTCATTTTTGTCCCAATTTATATCTCTGATTTTTCCTACTAAATCTAAAGAGTTTTTTAAATTTGCACTTTCAAATTTTGGGAAACTATTAAATTTAATTAGCAACCATTTGGCCAAATTATATGTGAGGGCATTTATACTACTGGTGATAGGTCTCATGTCTTTCCCTGTTTTATGAAAAATTCGAAAGTGCAAATTTAAAAAACTCTTTAGATTTAGCAGGAAAAATCAAAGATATAAATTTGGACAAAAATGACAGACTGGTTTCATTTGATGTCACATCTTTATTTCCAAGCATACCAACAGAAAAATTACAGACTGTATTAAAAAAGTGGCTAACTACAATAGAAATGGAAGCAATTGAAGCAGAAGAATACATTTCTCTAACAAAAATATGCATGGAACAAAACTTCTTCAGCTTTAATGGAAAACACTACAAGCAGAAATCAGGGTTATCAATGGGCAATCCACTTTCACCTTTTTTGGCTAACTTATTTATGAGTGCATTTGAAACACAAATCAAAAAGTCCTTCCCATTGATCTCCAAAGTTTGGTATAGATATGTTGACGACATCTTTGCAATTGTACCGAATAAACATTTAGAAGATGCATTAAAGTTAGTCAATCTGCAAGAAAGGACTATAAAATTCACTATAGAAAAGGAAACCAATGGACAACTCTCTTTCTTGGATCTAAATATCATCAGGAATGACACAAAAATAAAATTTGGAATATACAGGAAATCCACACATTCAGAAAATTACATAAAAAATAATAGCCACAACCCAATTACACATAAACATGCAATATTAAACAGCCTTACACACAGACTAGTCAACATACCCATGGAAAAAGAAGAATATTTCAAAGAACAAAAAACAATACTACATATAGCAGAGGAAAATGGATACAAAAAAGGTTTGGTGTTTAAGAAAATTAGAAAAGCTAAACTAAAGAAAAGCATTAAGGAAGCAACCACATTTACAAAAGAAAAAGAAAGCAACAGCATATTCAGTTCATTCACATATCACCCAAAAACATTTAATAAATTTAAAAAGATCTTCAAGGAACAAAATATCACCTTGGCACCTACTAATAGACACTCAATTTTAAAATTGCTAAATTCAAAAACAAAAGATGAAATCCCATCAGTTAACAGATCCGGAATATATCAGATAAGTTGTAGGAATATAGGTCAAACTAAAAGAAATCTAAAAACCAGAGTCAAAGAGCACCTTAGAAACATCAGATTGAAACAAGAAGATAAGTCAGCAGTAGTATTTCACTTTTGGAATGAAAACCATGACATTGATCCAAATCCAAAATGATTAAAAGGAGTGATAAACCAAAATAAATTGACAACATGGGAGAACATATTCATATGGAAAAATAAGGATCGCGTAATGAACTTTGAAATCCCACCAGTAGATAATTTGACAAAGAAGTTCATAGTTCCACCACCAGAGAGAGAGCAGACAACAACAGATGCCAGTTGGAAAGAAATTGAAAATGGAGGCGAATGTCTTTGAAACTAGTCTCTCATAAATATAAACAAGTAAGTGATGAGTATTAATAAACCAACTACAAATAGTTTCTGAGTTCAAAAGTGTTGTTTAGTTTAGTAGTTATTACATTTTCGGCTTTCCTGTAAAATTGCTATTTGCGGACTTATTGCGTTTTGAAACAATGCTCCTCATATGTATATATACAATATTACACAATTATATAACATTTCATATTAATACATTTCTACTGTAGTTACTTTACATATGATATTTACATAGTAACATTTTAATTTACACACCATTCTACAACAATAATTATTACTATCTATTTAGATATCCCTCAAGCGAATAGAAAGAAGTTGTTATGCAAAACTCTTTTAGTTCCCCTTTAAATCAGTTTATTTCTTTTATATTTTTAATATACTCAGGTAATTTATTGTAAAGTTCCGTTGCCGCTGCTGTATATTTCATATTGTATAGTTCTAATGCATGTGCCTGTATATGGTAATTATTTTTTCTTCGTGTCTTATGGTCATAAATTTCTTGATTTGCTTCTGTGATGGAATTTTTATTTTTTATGTATATTATTGTTTAATATATGTAGAGGGAGTATAGCATGAGTGTATTTAATGCTTTGAAACCTTTGCACGATTCCCTTTATTTTACACCTAAAATTAGTGTAATTGTTCGTGTTTGTAGTCTAAATATTCTGTATTTTTTATTGAACTGCAACCCCATACTATTATTCCATATGTTATATGTGGGTAGATTTGACCTAATTAATTGTCTTTTGAAGTTCTATAGTTTTTAAATTTGGCATTCTTTTCACTGTAAATAATCCTGAACATTAATCATGGATTGATTGTTCCATCATTAACATTTCTCAAAATCCAGTTACAGAAAGCTACTCAACTCTTATGATCATGTGTTAGCAATTCCTGCACAACAGTAACCTAATGTGGTTTGAGTTTTAAAAGTTTTGTTGTTTCCATGCTGAACATTTCAAACTGCCAATTTTTTGTGAAAGGCACCTAAGAGATTTTTGAGGTGACTGTTGAAACCTTTCTCGGATTTTGTCTAATTTCTGCTCCATAAGCACATGCCATTTTACCTTTCTTTTCCTATCATGAATTGATCCCATCTCCCTGAATTTATTTACAAGTAGTTGAATGGCCTCTCTACTCAGAACATGCATGCCAATTAATTTAGTTTCAAAATGCCTTCCAACTTCCCTACAAGATGATGTAGAGATATATATACTTACCATACATGAACACTCTGTTGTACTGTATACTGTGACTGAGGTATCTGGAAAACATTTTAAGCAAAACTAAACACTTTTAAATACTCCTAATGTTAAACATGTGTGAACTGGAGTAGAAAAGAAGACTGATGAACGTATAATTGCTAGAATGAGTGTAGGACATATGCACAGAAAAATAGGCAGTGCACCTGGCAGCCAAGTTTGGTAGCATACATACTGTATATATCTGAATGTCTTAAACATGCACCAAGATGAAGAAAAAATTAGGTAAATGAGCATACCATACGGATAAAACAGAACTTAACTTTCAAAAGTATTGCAAAAGACCTATATGGACTAAAGGAATGTTTTGTATGTTGTCTGATAGTGTGTGAGGTTACCACGTTGCTAAAGGGTAGTATCCAAAAGAACAGGTAACCAATAAGGGAAGAATGACACATGGCGCATAGGAAAATTATAAAAAAGGAAATTTTATAAAAAGGATGTAAATTGTATAGATAGTTATATTAAATTCTAAATTCTACTTATAAGTTGTGCAAAAAGCAAATATTTTAAGTAACTTGTTCTCCTGGAAGTTCAAACTAAAACATACATTGCAAAACATGTATGTTACAATGAAGTGGACAAAACATGCCAATTGTTATTTCTTCTTGGAATTATTTAATTCTTCAAAATCATTCTCCCTAATCAAAAAGTGAAGCAGATAATGCCTAAAGACTTTACACACCTTCATTTTCTCAACATCATCCTTCTGTTCAATGGGCACATAGAAGTTGGTGTCTTTGCTTTTCTTACTTCCTTTAACCTTTTTCCCCTTGCTATCTGGATCAAGATCATCAGAGCCATCTCCATCTATAGTGTCTGGATCACGCTCAGGAAAGCAAAACTTCAACATTGTGTTAAAGAACTTCTTTGTGAGACCTACATGAGCAAGGAAAGGATTTTTGAGAAACAACATCTGCAGCCTTTAAAAAAGAGTGAATTAATAGTGCGTTTAGGGCTGGTTTCATGAGAACAACTGTATAACTAACCACCAATTTGCTTTAGATAAAAATTTGTAAATCAGCAAATTAAAAATAAAACAATTGAAAAAATCAAAGTAACTTATACTAATAAAATAATTAAAATAAAACAAAGGCTTTCTAACCAATACTAAATTTTAATACAAGGTCTTATTTAACACTGATGTTAGCACAAATTCTTTTAATGAACAATGTTAGCTTTAACACTGTATTACACTCAATCTTAAGTTGCATCACTCTCATTTAACAAATGTTGCTGTCACAAATCATGCTGTGGGTATGAGTTTGCTGTATTTGGCATTTCGAATCCATTATGACAGAAGAGCATTGTATCATAATAAATTTGAAAACTTGCAAATGTAACAATGTTTAGAGCAACACAACACATCCAAAGCATTTATGAGCATGGTTTTAGGCAATGCAAGAGGTTGGAAAGCTACCAACAGAGATGCAATTGTTTCTCCTATCCTACAAATGCTAATAAATTTTAGATTTTATATACTGACATTTTTCATTTAATTATTATTATTATTAATTATTATTAATTATTATTATTATTATTATTATTATTATTATTATTATTATTATTATTATTATTATTATTATTATTATTATTATTATTATTATTATTATTATTATTATTATTATTATTATTATTATCTTTCAGAATAAAAAAGCCCTGGAAAAATCCCTATCCAGATAACTTACCCTAACCTCTTGGACATGAGGTAGATGTGCTAGCCCCTATGCTACAGAGGCAGGCCAAAGACTACCATTTGTTGATTTCCAAAGCAATTGTTTCAAGAAGAAAATAGTAGTTCTGTTGGGCTATGTTTGATCTTTAATCATAGTAACGCATTTTTGCCCAGGTTTCAATTTAGTATGCACTGCCAGTTGTAAATTGTTCTATGACATCTTTGCACCTGGCATTTTTGGTACTGAATATTATGCTAGGATAAAATTGCAGAGAGGAATAGAAAAACATAGTTCATTGTCTCTTTCTTTCATTAATGCTGCTATGCACAGGTTGGTCATGTGACTCAGAACAATGACACTGCACAACCTGCACTAACTGATTTTCATGTGAGGAGTATTGCTGCAAACCGTATTATATCTAACTGAAACAAAATCCAATTTTACATGAATCTGGATAGTTTTTAGCATGCTCTTTCATGCTTTGAAATCTGCATGAAATCTTATTCTATCCCTGTGTAATTGATATAAAAAAGCAATGTTTCAAAATGTATTATACCCCTGTTAATGTCGCTACAAACTGTATAATATCCAAAGCCATTTTTTCTCAGTATGGAGGCTTTTCGCAGATGAGTATGAGAGCAAACAAAAATGTGTCCTTCATGCTTTGATACATAACCTTCTGAAAATAGTACATTGAGTCCTAGAAGAAATAACACAAATATTCTGCAATAGCGACATCTGGAGAATACAACACAATTTAAACATTAGAAGGCTATCTTTATATTTACACACTGTATGGAACGTGTAACACTTCAAAAACTAATATCTTCAACAAATTTAAAGAAATTTGAAAGAAATTAGTGTAATGAATTGATGATACTCAGAAAGCATTTAAAAGAGGAAAATGCACTTTGAGACAAAAATGCAACTCACATACCTGGCAAACCTTAGAACTATTCAAACTTATTCTAAAGAAAGAAAAGCCTTACTTCACATTCCCCAAACACCACTCATTCAGTCCACCATTAGAGTATTCAGAAGTGAAAAAATGTGGTGCTCCAAATCTAATAATAAAAAGTTTTGGTGATGAGTGGAGATAGGACAAAAAGTTGCATTATTTTATCGGTAACTGCATTAGAAAGAGTGATATAGGCAGAATGCAAGAACTATTGACAAGGCTTAGGCTCTGGCTCAGGTTCTGCCTCTTCTATTTCTTCTTTAATGGCTTCCTTTATATATTGCTTTCAATTACCTAGATCATTATAATGGCTTTGATTATTGAAATAACTGCTCATTTCCGTTATCTGGGATTAAGCATGAAATGTATTTTTTTCCTATTTATAAGGGCAATCAATATATTGATTATTAAATTTTAGATGAGTCGTATTTCTTACACATCTGCTTCACTTTCGTACCTATTTTGTCTTCGATGGAAAATATTATAAACAAATTTCAGGACTAGCTATGGGAAGCCCGCTATCACCATTTTTGGCCAATCTATACATGAGCTTTTTCGAAACACATATTACTAAAGCCTTCCCTCATATGTTTAAAACATGGTACAGATACGTAGACGACATCTTTGCAATAGTGCCCTACAAACTAATAGATGATGCTTTGAAATTACTCAACCTGCAAGAACCCAGCATACAATTCACAGTAGAAACTGAAGAGGACTGTACTCTACCTTTTTTAGACCTTAAAATCAAAAAAGGCAATGAAAAACTAGAATTTGGCATTCATAGAAAAGCAACACACACAGATAATTACATCAAAGCAAATAGTTTCAATCCAATTCCACACAAACATGCAACCATCAACAGTCTGACACACAGATTAGTAAATCTACCTCTCAACCAGCAAGAATATCAAAACGAATACCATCAAATCTTAAAAACTGCAATTAAAAATGGATATGGAAAAAACCTTGTAGATAAAAAACTAAAATTATTCAAACTTCAAAAGAAATTAAAACAGATCACAGCTCTCACACCAATAAAACAAGAAACTAGATTTGCTAAATTTACTTACCACCCCTGGGCCACAAAAAAGTTCCAAAAAATATTCAAGAAATACAATATAACATTGGCACCAAAAAACAATTACAACATTAAAAACCTACTTCACAGTAATAATACTGATAAGAAAAAACCAGAGGAAAAGTCAGGCATTTACAAAATTAAGTGTAAAGACTGTGAAAAAATTTACATAGGGAGGACAAAAAGAAACATAGGCACTAGAAAGAAAGAACACTTCAGGCACTTAAGATACAAAAATATTGATAAGTCCGCAATAGCAGCTCATTTCTGGTCTGAAAATCATGAAATTGAAGATAGCACAGAATTACTAAAATACGTACAAAAACATAGTGAACTCGTCATATGGGAGAGGATATACATAGAAAAACATAAAAACCAACTAATGAACTTTGAAATCCCGCTAGAAGAGAATCCCACATTTCAGTTCATCACTAAATCAACAGATGGCAGCAACAACCCCAGAATTACCCACACCGCTGGATCTAGCGTCAGTCGCACAAGAGCCGTAGATGCAAACGAAGATTTGCGAAACATGTCCTCAAAATAGGTACGAAAGTGAAGCAGATGTGTAAGAAATACGACTCATCTAAAATTTAATAATTTTTCGCTTCACTGTGGTGTTCCAATACAGTTAAATCTCAATATATTGATTGTTCTAACATACACAAACTACATGTTAGCAAACTTCTAAAATGTAGAATCACAACTGAAAAATTCAATGCTATACCTAGAATTGAGCTGCACAGTTTTTGCTCTACATGCAGCTGCACTACTACTGAGCTACTATGGCAACATGCAGGTATGACATCAAATTTTGTTTCTACCTTTCAAAAGCACAAAAGTGAATCGAGAAGATATTGACACATTGCTTCACTCACACTGTTTATTCGCAGGACATGCTTCAAAAGCTTTTGCTCTTATCATCAGCTGGTACTCGATTAGTGCAAATTGTAGTGGCTTCCTCTTTCTCCGTATCGTCGATAGATGGCATGATGTACTTGTCAAAGATGTCTGGTGGTGGAGTTTCAAAATTCATAAGACTATGACGATTTTTGTTAATGAAGATTTTTTTCCATACAGAAAGGTCTATAGGGTGATTAACATATTTTATTAGAGATGTTTCCAAGTTGATGTCATGTCTAGTATTAAAAAAATGAAAAGCCACCGCTGATTTTTCTGTTTCACCATTTTTACTGTTTCTTATATGTTCTTTAGTTCTGATGTTAATATTTCTTTTTGTTTTTCCAATATACATTTTAGGGCAAGTTTCACATTTGATCTCATAGATTCCTGGTTTTTCTTTGGTAGTGATTGAATTTTTGGGGGGTCCTTTTAACAAATTTATGATATTAAACCTATTTTGAGGTGCAAGAATTATGTTGTGTTTCGAGAAGTTTTTTGGAATTTATTATAGGCTGATGGATGGAAGGTGAATTTTTTAAAATTATTTTTCTCTTTTTCTCCTGTAGGTTCTAGGGTGGTGGTTTCTTTTATTTTCTTAGCTTTGTTGAGTCTTAACTGTTTTGTCTACTAAATTTGGGTTGAAACCGTTGGATATAGCTACTTTTTTTATGTGTAGGTATTCTTCTTGATAATCTTCTCTGCTTAGTGGAAAGTTGATCATCCAAAATATTAAACTGTTGAAAATGGCATATTGGTGTTGTTTTGGGTTAACACTGTTGTTCGTAATATAATTATCTGTGTGTGTCGGTTTCCTGTAAATACCAAAAGTGAGTTTGTTGAAGAGGATGGTGTGCTTCTCTTTTTGGACATCAACATCAAAAAAATGAACAACAAACTCACTAAGCAGAGAAGATTATCAAGAAGAATACCTACACATAAAAAAAGTAGCTATATCCAATGGTTTCAACCCAAATTTAGTAGACAAAACAGTTAACAGACTCAACAAAGCTAAGAAAATAAAAGAAACCACCACCCTAGAACCTACAGGAGAAAATGGGAAAACATTTTTTAAAAAATTCACCTTCCATCCATCAGCCTATAATAAATTCCAAAAAATCTTCTTTAAACACAACATAATTCTTGCACCTCAAAATAGGTTTAATATCAGAAATTTGTTAAAAGGCCCTCCCAAAAATTCAATCACTGCCAAAGAAAAACCAGGAATCTATGAGATCAAATGTGAAACTTGCCCTAAAATTGATATAGGAAAAACAAAAAGAAATATTAACATCAGAACTAAAGAACATATAAGAAACATTAAAAATGGTGAAACAGAAAAATCAGCAGTGGCTTTTCATTTTTTGAATACTAGATATGACATCAACTTGGAAACATCTCTAATAAAATATGTTAATCACCCCATTGACCTTTCCGTATGGGAAAAGATCTTCATTAACAAAAATCGTCATAGTCTTATGAATTTTGAAACTCCACCACCGGACATCTTTGACAAGTACATCATGCCATCTATCGACGATACGGAGAAAGAGGAAGTCACTACAATTTGCACTAATCGAGTACCAGCTGATGATAAGAGCAAAAGCTCTTGAAACATGTCCTGTGAATAAACAGTGTGAGTGAAGCAATGTGTCAATATCTTCTCAATTCAGTTTTGTGCTAATTTGTGCTTCACTGTCCCTACACTTCTTTCAAGTTTTTACCTTTCAAAAGTTTGCCTACACACAGTTTGAGTGTGTTAGATTGGCCTTATAAATGGAAAACTTTAATAAAACCTTAAAAAGTCTGGGATTTAAATATGTATGTAAATCACCATTGTTAATGTCATACTGGCAGGTTGACATGATGGATTAGTGGTAGAGCAGCCAGGTGTAGAGCAAAAAACATATGGTTCAAATCCCGGCTACTTTTAAAGAAAAATGGAATGTACTGCCTTTTTCTTTAACATTAAAGCACATACAAATTCATTCATGCATTCTACTTTTCAGAACCTACTGAGCGAGATGAATAATTGTAATGCAACAAAAGTTCTATCTGCCAGTCAGGATGAACCCGAAATCTCTGGGTTTAGAAGTCAATGCAATGACTGGTGAGGTAGGCTGCAGTGTTTATGGTAACATTTTACAACATTTCAACAAAGACAATGTTTCTGTTTATAAAAAGGTTCAAGTTTCAGCTTACCTATTGTAAGAGGAACAACATTTATTTCAAAATGCTCCTTTACAGATATTCCACCTACTGGAGCCTTCTCTCTGCAGAATACACGCACAGCAAGCTGCAACATGCAGAGGTACTTAATGGTACATAGATATAAATGCAGTATTTATATCTTGTTAAAAAAGAATCTTTCTTTACTTACATGAAATATCAAAATATCCTCAGATAATAAGTATAGGTTTCCTCACATAACCTTTTCCATTCACTCATATGCAAAGTACTCTTAAAACTGGCTATATCATATATTTGTTATAGGTACAATGGAAATAAGAGAATACAGTAAGTTTAAGCAATAGTCACATCTTTTAAGAGCTGGACGCTATGCTATAGCTTTGACATTCTATTTGAGTGTCTAGGACTTTTCCATACTAAGATTATCTATTTATTATAATTTACCAGTTGTGCAAAGTCATCAAAAGTGAAGAGGACATTCGAAAATATTCAAGGTACTCATTAAATATGTCATGAAAATATCTTAAATATACAATATTTTAATCAAAATTGTTATGAGCCATTTTTAGGAAATCAAAACGTTTGAAGAATGTTCCATATTAAGAGTATTCTGAAAAGGAGGGTTTTCATGGAAAATCTTTGTGTTGCATCTTTGGAAGATACTGACTTAATTAACTGACCTTTTGAGTTAACATGCACACACACATTCAGCTATTCTGCACACCTATTTTCTTCATAACTCAATTTATTCATCCCTTCAATCATTCCATAAAATGTACACTGATACAGGATATGTCAAGTTAAATTTACAAATACACAATTACATAGTTCTTTAATATGTTACATATAAATTTCTTTACACAATGGATATTTATTAAATTCTAAAATTTTTTCCACAGAATAGAAACAGTGTACCGTTCTTGTAAAAAAATCCTTCACCTTAGATTTAAATACATTATACCTTTCTGCTGCTTTTATATAATCTGGAAGAGAGTTATATATTTTTATACTGGAATGCTGAATTCCTTTTTTATATAGAGATGTTCTGGAGGAAGTTAAATTCACATTATGTTTCCAGCGAAATGCTTATGAATATTATTATTTGTTTGAAAATGTTGTCTGTTCCTTTTACAAATAACTATAATTCTAAAATATACATATATGCCAATGGAAGTATACCTAACTTATTAAATTTTAGATGAGTCGTATTTTTTACACATCTGCTTCACTTTCGTACCTATTTTGAGGACATGTTTCGCAAATCATCGTTTGCATCTACGGCTCTTATGCGACTGAAGCTTGATCCAGCGGTGTGGGTAATTCTGGACTGTGAAAAAATTTACATAGGGAGGACAAAAAGAAACATAGGCACTAGAAAGAAAGAACACTTCAGGCACTTAAGATACAAAAATATTGATAAGTCCGCAATAGCAGCTCATTTCTGGTCTGAAAATCATGAAATTGAAGATAGCACAGAATTACTAAAATACGTACAAAAACATAGTGAACTCGTCATATGGGAGAAGATATACATAGAAAAACATAAAAACCAACTAATGAACTTTGAAATCCCGCCAGAAGAGAATCCCACATTTAAGTTCATCACTAAATCAACAGATGGCAGCAGCAACCCCAGAATTACCCACACCGCTGGATCAAGCTTCAGTCGCATAAGAGCCATAGATGCAAACGATGATTTGCGAAACATGTCCTCAAAATAGGTACGAAAGTGAAGCAGATGTGTAAAAAATACGACTCATCTAAAATTTAATAATTTTTCGCTTCACTGTGGTGTTCCAATACAGTTAAATCTCGATATACCTAACTTTTTAAATAGCATCTTACATGGACACAAGCTTTTTTCACCACATATTATTTGGATAGTTTGTTTCTGCTTAGTAAATATAGTTTTGGCTTCTGTTGAAATGCCCCAAAATATTATACCATATGTTATTATGGAGTGTATGTGAACAAAATAAGCTATTTTTAGTATAGCAAGGATAGCATTTTGGACTAGCATGCTTAGAGAAAATTTGTTTTTGCTTAACTTATTTTAAAGATAATTTATATTTGCTTTCCATTTTAAGTTATCCTATATCCATATGCCAACAAAATGTGCTTCTGTCTTACCATCTAAATTTATTGCCGTGTTATGTTGATTCTTATCTTTCATAGTATGAAAATTAAGATAAACAATTTTTTCAGTGTTTAATATTAAATTATTTTTTTTGCCCATGACTTGAGGTTCCAGATAACAGTTTGTAATGAAAGATTTAACAGTGTATTACTTTTACCGGTTACTAATAAATTGGTGTCATCTGCAAATAGTACAGTATTGTGAGCTTGAACTTTACTTGTTATGTTATTTATATATAATAAAAAAGAAGCAGTCCTAGAATAGAACCTTGAGGTATTCCATTTTTTATATAAAGTGGATGTGAATAGATTTTTGAGCCTGAATTTGTGTTGCAATTCACATATTTTAATTCCGCTATTTGCTTTCTGTTCAAAAGATATGATGCAAACCTATTAAAGGCTGTGCCTTGATTGCCAAAATTAAATAATTTGATATTCTACAGTATCAAATGCTTTGCTTAAATCTTAGAAAATGCCCACAGACTTTTGCTTACTATCTACTGCTGTTAAAACATTATTTAAGAAAGATTGCAGTTTCAGTTGATTTTTTATGTCTAAAACAATTCTGGATTTCAGTAATTATATTATTCTTTTCATTAAAGCCAAGTAGTCTTTCCTAAATTATCATCTCCAATATCTTTGAGAATACTGATGGAATTGAAATGGTATGGTAATTAGCTACATCAGATTTTTTCTTCTTTTTTTATGTATAACCTTATGTCGTTTGTCATTGCTGTCTGCCGTCTTCTTTGGTGGTGAAGTTCATAGCTCCACCACCAGAGAAGAGAGCAGACATCAACAACATAAGACACTCAGGCCTTCAAGGTTGAAAATAGAAGCGACAGCCCACAAAATTATTTCCCTTAAAAAATAAAAATGTTAGTGACGGAATGTAAAAAAACCTACTCAACTAGGCTTCATACAGAAAGTTCAACACCTCAGAAATCAATTAGATTACCCATCCGAAACATAAGCTCTCTTGCCTCTTAACAACTCACTGAACATCATTGAACTAGAATGCAATGGTGATCTAACTGCAGATTTTGAAAAGAAAGAAAATTAATCTATAGACGCTAAAGCATAAATGCAACTTGAAACCATAAATGTACGACATCAAGATGTTCAATGGACTCATATCTATACAGATAGATCTCCTTAAAACCAAGAAGGTGGAGCAGGAGTAGAAGCTGCATGTAAATTCTTTTCCTTCTTGTTGGAAATTATTTCACAAGTTTTGATGGAGAAATTGACAAAATTTAAACTTCCTCCAAAATCTATTTGCCTGGAAAAATAAGTTTTCCGGCATAATTTTCTTATTAAATTCCAAAGCAGCTATTCAGGTGATTATTTCAACTGAGTGTCCTAAATTGGAAAAAATAAATGATATTCATAATATGATTAAACATCTCCAAAATTTAAATAAATGTATAGTTTTGCAATGGGTTTCTTTCCACTGTGGAATTTGTGGGAATGAGCAAATGAATATATTGGCCAAGAAGGGTTCCAAAATTGCTCAAGCAACAAAACAAAATATCTCCTAGATTAATCAAAAACATTTTCGCAACCAGTTATGATAAGCATCTTACTTCCTATAAGAAACTTAATTGGAAGGATCTCCAAAATAAACTTAAATCAATTTCAGATTTACCTAGAAAGTCATCTCTTGCAATGTTCAGATTAATCACAGGTCATGATTGTCTGAGAGGACATCTGTTCAAAATTGAATTAATGAATTCCCCACTGTGCTTTTTACGTGGTAAAGATTATGTAATGAACACTGATCACCTAACCGAGTGTGAAATTATCAAAAAAAAAGTTCTAGTCTCTAAATATTGGGAAGCAAGAAGAAGAATTATTTTATCAAATTCTGAGCAACACACACACACACGCACGCACGCGCACACGCATGCACGCGCACCCGCGCACGCGCACACGCACCCGCGCACGCGCACACGCACACACACGCGCACACACAAACAAACAAACAAACAAACTCGTACACACACATTCTTTAGTCACTATTTCTTCATTAAAATGCTTATTAAGCTTAAAAACATTGCATTATTATGCAGAAAACAATCATAGGGTATATTTTAAATAGTTCTTATAACAAGTGGTAACAAACTTTAAAAACTTTGGTAGCCTTTAATCTACCTTTAATGTGGTTTATTTTAACAACTTGAAACCAACTTCAACATTTCTAAGTTTCACAACTGCCTTAAAACTTTAAGATAATTATCATTAATTCAAATAAAAGTCCAAGAGGACAACATAATACTCTATTGAAAATAAACAGGAGAGAAAGCACATTTTAATGTCATAAATATGATAAAATCTTAATGCGTAACTCAAAATAATAAGTTATATGGTAGTTAAAAAGGAATGAAAATAAATTGATGCACCAACTTCAAGAAAACAAAACTACCAAAATAACTTAAAATTTAATGCTGAGAAATAACTTTTATTCTTATAACGACTCCTCATTTTCCTGAAATGGGTGACTTACATATTTACAAACTATCTAACCTCATTTCCTTATAAGTACTTACCTTCCTGTCCACAGGCATGTTGCTTTGTATTTCAGTTGGTACCAGCACCTCTTTATAAATCTGATTTGGTAGCAGATTTGTCATTCGCACATAACCTAACTCCAGCAAATGCTCTCCTGAATCATCACTCTTTGAGCTCTTGGTATACCTGTTGATTAGAGGCTTAATCTACATTTACTCAATATGGAAGTTCTAATACAGGTGGGTGTGTGTTGAGGCAGAGTCTAAGTGAGAAGGAGAAGGGAATAATGAATGTGGTATTCAGGGAAACAACCAAAAATAAGATGAGGGAATTGTCAAAATTGAAAGGATTATTGAAACAAAATATAAATATGGGAAGGGGTTACAAAGAAGAAGAGATTAATAGAAATGTTAAAGATATCAGGAATAATAAATATTATGAGTATCAGAAGAAGAGTGGAGAACATGAAGATAAGAGCACATGGTACAATCTTGTAATAAGGGACTTGAGGAAAGAATAGAATGGAATGCAAGAAGAGAGAGTCCTACCCCGTGGGCTAGAGCATTGTGCTTTGGTTCCTTGCACCTGGTAAGTGTCCATATTCATTCTCACCCCTGGGGATGCAGACTTTAAGTCATGGGTATAGGACCTCTATATCATGAGGAAATTGAGCTATGCTAGGTAACAAACCCTGGTCTAGAAAGCCAACTTTCCAGCTGGGGGTGGCAAGATGCTGACCACATCTCCTCCCTATATTGATTAGATAATTGCCCACTACTGCCTTGCATATGTGGGTATGAGGCTGGCAGTCAGGTTGGCAGGTTCAGACCCACTTTGGTCTGTTATGCCATGGCTTACATTTACGTTTTGCAGGAAGAGAGATACACAAACTTCTAGGAAGAAATATGGAGATGGAAACATGTGAAACCTTCAGATTCTGTACAAGAAGAGGGGAAATAAATATTTCAGTAACATTTATAAGCAAACATTTGGTCATAGATGTGACAAGACAAACAATACAACTGAGAGGAACAGACATATACATCATTAGAGATTTAAACAAAAAGCAAACAAAGCTACTAAGAAGATTAATAGAACAAAGAAGATTGGCACAGAAGAAAATGAAGCATACATCAAAATTTCCAGCATTGAAACAACGGAAACAGACCAGCGAAACAGTTATTTAAGGATGGTTCCAAGATGGAGTTATTTTGATTTTGAAATATTAATTAGAGTTCAAAGAAGTATTAAAAGTTTGTGTAGTGAAGCATAAGTGTAATTATTAATAGAAGAAAAACAAAAGACATACAGAGTTTAACCGCTTCACCGATGGCCATTTAAACCCTCAGGGGCCGGAAACGGATACCCAATAAACAGAACAAGACATTTAAATTGTTAAATGCTGTAAAAATGCATCATAAATACAATTCCATATCTTCCGTATTTATTAAGTTATTTAAACAAAACAAAAACTGGTTTAAAACCCATTAAAGGCAGTATACATCTACAGTAACATAAAAGTAGAGACTACATTAATAAATCGTTGAAATTTCACTACTTTGTTTCACTGTAGTAGCGCAGAACGCGCCTAATATTTGAATCATTTTGTTTTGTGTGTATACGAACGAATGTATGTATGTATAGCTACGCAAGCGACTTCTCCGGTTCAAGGTTTTAGCTTCTAGTTTATTTATGCTATACCAATCGATAGTCATAAGAGTATATGTTGCGTTACACACACACGCTGGAAAGAAAACTCTCTGTCAGCATCTGTTATTACAGATCTGTTATTACAAAGTTTCTGGTAGCCTTATGCAGCTATTTTCGCTCAGTATTTTTATACCACTGGATGTAACCATGCACAATTGTTAGTAATTTTCAGAGCTATAAATTCATGCAATACATTCACCTACGTGTACTTGTGCGTATAAATAGCTCGTAACCTAATTGAGTACCATAATATTCAGAGGCCTCTTTATACTGGGGGTAAGAAATCCACCAGGATATCACCCCTCATACTTGAGAGAAAACACTTTCCTAATAGGATACCACCCACAGCCAAAAAAGTCAAAACCATTTCGAAAATGTCTAGTGTTGCAAAAAAGTAGTTCGCAAGGAAAACAATATTATTTGGTGTGAATCTGCAGATGTGTCCTTGGGTGTTTATCGAGGTTTGGAGGTGTACAATTAAAAAAGAAACCCTTAAGGTTTTGTGAAACTTGCCCTAAAATTTATATAGGAAAAACAAAAAGAAATATTAACATCAGAACTAAAGAACATATGAGAAACATTAAAAATGGTGAAACAGAAAAATCAGCAGTGGCTTTTCATTTTTTGAATACTAGACATGACATCAATTTGGAAACATCTCTAATAAAATATGTTAATCACCCCATAGACCTTTCCATATGGGAAAAGATCTTCATTAACAAAAATCGTCATAGAGCCATGAATTTTGAAACTCCACCACCGGACATCTTTGACAAGTACATCACGCCATCTATTGACAATACGGAGAAAGAAGAAACCACTACAACTTGCACTAGTCGAGTATCAGCTGAGGATAGGAGCGAGAGCTCTTGAAACATGTCCTGTGAATAAACAGTGTGAGTGAAGCAATGTGTCAATATATTCTCGATTCACTTTTGTACCTTTAAGGGTATGTTTACATCCCTTATAGAATTAATTTAAATTTCTTGTAAAATAGAAAGATTAAAATAATGGGCATTAAATGAGCATTAAATGCATGTATGCGCTGGACGTCTATACAAGTCCATATCAGTTGGGGCATTTTAACTTGGACGTCATATGATGTACAATTGCTAAAAGGGTTAAGATGATAAATTGATTAGATAACTGTTTGGTGGTACTTAAGATTTGCAAAACAAGCTTCACGAGATGCTAAAAGAATTTTGCTTGGACGGGAAAAAGTTTTGCTGAAAGGAAGAGCATAATTGTATATTCTGTTAGTTTATTGTGTCTTAGAATAAATAATTAATTTTGAAAAAGAGTAAGATTAGCAAATTGAGTTGAGTGGAATTATAAAATTAAAATTGATCCGAGGCCATGCCTGAGGTCTTAAATATACATATTCGCCGGCATCATTATTGTCACCCAATTATTATCGGAAGGCACAACCAACTGACGGCTGAGTGAGGGCCGGGAAGCATTCAGCACGCCTACCCATTTATCTTATAGCGCTAACGAAGAGATGGTTGGAAAAACATCACTAGCCATCTCTTTCCCCACCCCCTGCCGTCTGGAACCTTCGGGGTGATTCATTGAACCGCGAGACTTCCAGAAACAGCGATATTCCTATAAAAAGGGGCTGCAGTTGGCGAGTCAGTCAGTTCTTGGTGAGGAGCCGTGAGGAGCGCCTAAAATACACAAACCCAACATACCCATGAGACCCATTGTAAATAATATCAACACTCCTACTTACCTTCTGGCAAAATGGCTGTCCAAAAAATGTCAGTCCTTTCCACAATTCCATACTCTGAGCATAAAAAACTCTTTAGACCTGGTAGAAAAAATTCAAAATCTTAAACTAAAACCTCATGACACTTTAGTATCCTTTGATGTCCGCTCCCTCTTCCCTAGCATTCCATTAGACAAACTTTTGATTCAACTGAAGAAATGGCTAAATTCTATTAACCTAGATGCCAATGCAATAGAAGAATATTTGGCAATGACTGAAATATGTATACATCAAAATTATTTTGTTTTCGATGGAAAATATTATAAACAAATTTCAGGACTAGCTATGGGAAGCCCGCTACCACCATTTTTGGCCAATCTATACATGAGCTTTTTTGAAACACATATAACTAAAGCCTTCCCTCATATTTTTAAAACATGGTACAGATACGTAGACAACATCTTTGCAATAGTGCCCTACAAACAAATAGATGATGCTTTGAAACTACTCAACCTGCAAGAACCCAGCATACAATTCACAGTGGAAACTGAAGAGGACTGTACTTTACCTTTTTTGGACCTTAAAATCAAAAAAAAGCAATGAAAAACTAGAATTTGTTATCCATAGAAAAGCAATACACACAGATAATTACATCAAAGCAAATAGTTTCAACCCAATTCCACACAAACTTGCCACCATCAACAGTCTCACACACAGATTAGTAAATCTACCCCTCAGCCAGCAAGAATATCAAAAAGAATACCATCAAATCTTAAAAACTGCAATTAAAAGTGGATATGGAAAAAACCTTGTAGATAAAAAACTAAAATCATTCAAACTTCAAAAGAGATTAAAACAGATCACAGCTCTCACACCAATAAAACAAGAAATTAGATTTGCTAAATTTACTTACCACCCCTGGGCCACAAAAAAGTTCCAAAAAATATTCCAGAAATACAATATAACATTGGCACCAAAAAACAATTACAACATTAAAAACCTAGTTCACAGTAATGATACTGATAAGATAAAACCAGAGGAAAAGTCAGGCATTTACAAGATTAAGTGTAAAGATTGTGGAAAAATTTACATAGGCACTAGAAAGAAAGAACACTTCAGACACTTAAGATACAAAAATATTGATAAGTCCGCAATAGCAGCTCATTTCTGGTCTGAAAATCATGAAATTGAAGATAGCACCGAATTACTAAAATACATACAAAAACATAGTGAACTCGTCATATGGGAGAGAATATACATAGAAAAGCATAAAAACCAACTAATGAACTTTGAAATCCTGCCAGAAGAGAATCCCACATTTAAGTTCATCACTAAATCAACAGATGGCAGCAGCAACTCCAGAATTACCCACACCGCTGGATCAAGCTTTAGTCGCATAAGAGCCGAAGATGCAAACGATGATTTGCGAAACATGTCCTCAAAATAGGTTTGAAAGTGAAGCAGATGTGTAATAAATACGACTCATCTATAAATTAATAATTATTTTGCTTCACTGTGGTGTTCCAATACAGTTAAATCTTGATGGTTTAATGTGTCAATATGGAAAGCAATATCCGAAAAGTACATGAATTATGTTACAGTATGACAGCAGAACAGATCAGGAGACACTAGTACACTGAACCTAGAACATGAGCTGATATCGGTTTGTTTACAGCAGGCTACAGGCCAGTGCAAGCAGCCCCTGCCCTGAACACAGAACTACATGTGTTGCATTACGTCAGAAATGGTAGCATCATTGCCATCTAAGCTATGTATTTCAGAATGTATGAGGTTTAGAAATGTGAAATCAAGTGTGCTATCACTAATTATAGCGCTAGTTTTCATTTTGCTAAAATAAGCATACATGTTCCATTTAAAAAAATGCAACTTGGTGTTGTAAGTGCTATTTGTTTACCTTTATGGATTACGTATACCTTCTCATGTATGAGATCATTGTATGAGCCCCTGACATATAGTACATTCATGGCCAATTAGAAATGAAATGTGTAGTGTTTTACGCCCGCTTTTACTACATACGGCACCGCAGGCGATGACACTGGTGATACATGAAATGAAGATGGAGCACCGGTAGAATGAGATGGCGGGGGAAACCGGAGATCCCGGAGAAAACCCGCCCCATCGCCGTGTTGTTCACTACAAATCTCACTTTGCGGTCGCCTGGGATCGAACCCGTGCCGCCTTGGTGAGAGCCAAGCGGTCTAACCACTGAGCCACGGCGAGGCCCACATGGCCAATTAGAGTTTTCATAATTTGTTTCATTTCGGAGATAGGTATATGAGGTCACAGAGTTAGATGGGACACACTGTATATACTAAAGGGTAAGGAAACAAGGAAAAGAGTAGTAAGAGGGGAAGGGAAATATTTTAAGGGAATTAATAATTAATAGTTTAAGGGAAATATAGGCAGGTAGAGAATAAGGGGATACAGAGCAAATGAAAGTAATAAATAAAAGAACAGCAGCAGAAATGGGTAAGATATAAACACAACCAATAACGAAATGTAAATGTATACAACATATTTTAGAGAGCTGCTCAAGACAAAAAGGTTGGGTACCAAGTTCAAGGACAGTTCAAAATGTATAAGATCAGAACCAATCAAATATCAATTAATTCAATACTCAATAAGAGCTACCTTAACTCTGTTCTGCAAACATGTCTATAAACTATGATTCACAGTCTAGTTACATTTCCATTTGAATTAGACTTGAATATTCATTTCCATTTGCATAAGAAAATGAGTTACTGTCTATAAAATAAAAACTGCAAGAAAATATCTTCATTTTTTAAGGAACAACTTACTTATGGTACTATGCAAAATGTAAACTATAACAGTACTAATTCAGAATTATTTGCTCTATCTGTAGGGAAAGTATACCAATTCTTATCTGATAAAGTTCCTTTGCAATTAAAAGCTGCATAAACTAATCATTAAGTCCACTTAATAAAAAATTTCAGATATATGGTACAAGTCAACACATTATTTTAAACTAATTGTATGGCTACAATGATTAATAAATCATGCAAGGAAATTAAATAACTTCAGTATAATACTGTTTGTGATTTTCAGTTAAAAAAAAAATCTTTCTTCTGTACTCCTTATGCAGGGTGTCTCCAGATGAGACCAAGAAATTTTGGACTCAGATAATATAGTTATTCACCTTCAAAACACTACAAAGTCACCCATCCGCTCCAATGCTTCATTTCAATGTGCCTGACTCTGTAGCCTGGTGGTAGCATATGTATCTCAGATTCAAGAGTTTGCAAGTTCAAATCTCGATCAGGGTGAATTATATGGATAAGATTTTTTCTGGAGTTTACCCTTACCCTAAAAGATGAATGTCAGTTACCTCTAACCTCGGACTCTGGGCTTATTTGAGCATCATTTTACCTTGAGAGTCGCCTGATAAGTCCTGAGCCTCCCATAGAGATGGCACCACTGGGCCAGTTTGACTGATAGCATCATATAATTTATCTCTAGACTAGCTTGTATCCATAGTTGGAGGTCAATTAGCTTGTTTGGTTTTTTAATGACAGCATTTTAAACAAGTGTAGAGGTTTCACGAAAATGGAATATTTGGAAAAACGAGCAATGATTAAATACTTCCATTTGAAAGGCTTAGTACCTAAAGAATCAAGGAGGAAATGAATAATACCCCTTTATATACAATGATTAAATGGTAGTTTGCAGAATCTAAAATGGGACATATGAGCGCTAGTGATGAGCCTCGCTCTGGGTGTCCTGTGAAACTCACAATTCCAGAGATCATTGAAAAAATTCATCGTTTAGTACTGGAAGACCGCAGATTTAAGTTGTTTGAGATAGCAGAGCCTGCAAACATAACATGTGCAGGTAATATTTTAAGTAATGTTTCGGGCTTTCACAAGTCTGTGCAAGATGGGTGCCACGTTTGTTGACATCTGATCAAAAGTTGCAAAGAAAAAGTTTCAGTTTAGAACTGGAGCTCTACCGTAAAAATCACAGTGAATTTTTGAGATGGCTTATTACCGTGAATGAAACCTGGATATATCACTAAACTCCAGAAAGTAAATCACAGTCAAAACAGTGGATTGTGCCAGGTGAACCAACTCCAAAAAAGGCAAAGTCAATTTTGTCAGCTAACAAAAACTGTGGCGAGTGTTTTCTGGGAAGCATAGGGAATTATTTTTATTGATTATTTGGAAAAGGGTAAAAGTATCACTGGTGACTACTACACAAGCTCACTGCAACGTTTGAGTGATGAGCTGAAAAGAAAAAGACCTCCTTTGGCAAAGAAAAGAATTTTGTTTCTTCACGATAATACTCCGGCCCATCATTCAGTCATTGCAATGGGAAAAATGTGAATTTAAGTTTGAATTGCTTAAACATCCACCCTGTTCGCCAAATCTAGCACCCACTGACTACCACCTGTTCAAAAAATTTCTTGGAGGACAAAGATTTCACAGCAATGAGGTCACTGATGTGGTAAACAGCTATTTTGAGGACTATGATAAATCGCACTACTGAGATGGTTTAATTAAATAGAACACTAATATGACAAATGTATTAGCCTTTCTGGAGATTATGCACAGAAATAAAGAAAAAATCTTATTTTTTTTTTTATTGTGAGGCCCGGGCTTATGTGCCGACCCTCGTATTTCATTCATTATCTGATATTACTTATGTTGGCATATGTTAAAAAAATAGTGAAAGAGGGCTATTTATGATTAAATTATTTAACCTTACACAAGGGGGATTGAAGTAATTAGTAATTGGTCATGTGAAATGTAGAAAAACAAAGTATATTTTATTGCTCCAAAAATACAGAATAACACAAATACCAAAAGAAGAGGAAAAATGCTGGTTGCATTAAAGAGAGGCTCGTCACTAATGTTACCTCCTTAGTTTGAGCTTTTGAACTCAATTTGTTTACTTCTGGACTCAGTACTATGCATTTTCTCCATTTGATTTTACCTGAGATTAGCAGATTTGTATGCTTCCTTTTTTATTTTAATTCTGATATCTGGTTTTACTCACCTGCTCATATTGTTCACCACTGTTCTCATTGTTTAGAAATTAAAAAACTCCTATTTAGAAACATCCTGTGTACACTCTGCAAACTACATAACTCCAGATATAGAACACTGGTTTCAAGAGAGTAGTAATGCATTTACAGCATGATTTACATTTATTCCTCTTTGTGTATTATGTAAACCTGGTTGACATTTTCAAAAACTTCAAATTAAGCAAAATTAACTCTATGTAGACTTTTATATAGTATAGTAAATATGTTTATTTCTCTATCAAAGTACAATAACATATGCATTTTTCACAATTTTCTTGCTACCATGATTCAGAAATTCAAGAAAATTATAGAAAATTATCAGCCAATATCCCTATGCCTAGGTTTTTAAAAAATGGAAGACATATTCTTAGAACAGCTCCAGAAATGCTGTAATCTACGGCCGCTGGATCTCCGGCTCTGAAGTTTTGTAATTGCAGGAGGTGGACAGGGAAGGTTAATAGTACCAACATATAGTGATGAGCAATTGAAAACATATCCTCAAAATTATCTTTAGAATGAAAGTATAGGACTATATTAGCTTTAAAACTCTGAAATCCAAGTTGCAATTTCATTATTATGCAAGATATTCATTACAACACCACTCTATTCGAATATTTCTTTCACAGCTTTTACGCACACTAACTTCTTCTGTTGGTAGTACTGGAAATGTCTACATCCGATGTCGTGGTCAGGAAGTTAAACCTGTCTGCAAGCATCAGCATTGTCACTGCTACATGTGGCTTCCGTATCCAACACCATATTGCATATTTAATTTTGTTTGGACCACATGGCTTTAGTTGCTTGCGCTGGTGAAGCTTCTTTTCTATTTTGTGCATGTGTGAATTCAATTTTTAGTATCCGTATTGCTATTATAATAATATGGCTGCTGGTTCATGAAATATGTAAATGCATGAAATATTTAAAATATGCATGTTCCTCTGCTTGAAATTCGCGCTAAAGAACTGGCAACAGCCTGCTTCCCCCCTCTCAAGAAATGTCAGAGCTGGAGAATGGGCGGCCAAACTGTAGTAAACTCAACATTGTAACAGAGACTCAATATGGCTTTCAAAAAATAAATCATACATGCTATTAGTAAAGCAAATGCTATACTTATTAGAGCACTACACAGAAAGAAACTGGTGATAGCAATCTTCCTGAACCTGCCAAAGATTCAGAAGAACTTTCGAAAAATTAGAAAACTATGGGATTAGGGGGATTGGGTCCAACTGGATCCTACTTAACAAACAGGAAGCAGTGTGTAGAAATAATGCATGAGAAATAATGCCATAAAAATTCAATCATTTTTTAAATATAGGTACAAGGTACAAAGTACCACAAGACTTAAAACTGGGGCCATATTTATTCATAATATATAAATTCTGTATATAATTACGTAGAAAATGAAGCTAGCTACAGTGAAGCAATAAATATTACATAAATATAAATATTTGATACAAAGGCTTCACTTATCTTAAGAAATTGGTGTTAATACTTCTTTCTAATGGAGATCGATTTCACAAACAGATCGTTTGTATCTTCAGTCCACAAACAAACTCTGTATATGAATTGATTATCTGAAAATATACAAAAAGCAGGAAGAGTAGGATACACTGATGACACCACAATAGTTATAACTGGCACTACAGAAACAGAGGTGCAGAACATAGCAAATGTCATCTTAGAAATAGTAAATAACCATTTAGCAGAACTAGGAATGGCATTAAATATAAGTAAAAGAGAGTGCATGCTAATTAGCCTGAAAATCAAATTACAGACAAACATCACATTACACACACAAAATAAACAAATTCAACAAGTATCGAAAACTAACATTTTAGGTTTTATCGCAGAAACTTAAAATGGGAGAGACACACTGAAAACGTCTCAAGGAAAATAAACAGTATTTGTTACATTCTAAAACAAGTAACACAAATGATGGATGAAGAAAATATTATGCTCCATTGTGTAAGAACTATGATACAATGAAGCACAAAATTATAATTTTGAGTCGAACTAATACTCAATGCTCCACTTGAATATTATTGAGTACTCAATAAGTGGAGCATTGAATATTAGTTTGACTCAAAATTATATTAAAATATTATGCATTTATTCACACACCTGAACTATGCGATCATTTCATGGGGAACTATGTGATCATTTCATGGGGAATAGGAGGGAAAAAACTCATTCTGAAAAGATCAGGCTACAAAAAAGAGCAGTAAGAATAAAAAAATACCAAGCATAAATAGTTGTAGAAGTGCCTTCAAGAATCTTAATTTATTAATCCTGACCTCTCTGTTTATATATGAATGTCTCAAGTATGTAGTTAGGGCCCATACAGAAGAGAAAAATGCATAATCATGATACATAATCATGACACCAGAACAAAGCAAAATTACTATAAAACTAGGCTAAGGGGCTTCCTTGGAAATAAGTGCATAGAGAGCAATGCAAAGGACCTGTACAACCATAGCTTGCCACTCACAATTAAGGAAGTACATGAAGATACAACAAAGTTGAGAGAAATTAATCACTACCTCATTGAAAGTACCATCTACTCTATATTACAAAAGAATACAAAACAGTAGCAACAAACTAAACAGATTTATTAGATTTATAACAGAATATTATACATTAACATTGTATCAGGTAGTAAAAAAATCCAAAAAAGATGTCATGAAAATTGTATTTAAGTATATACTTCTTTGTATTTTTCTCATATTTCTAATTTTGATGAACCTTGTAAAATTGTTATTACAACTGGTGAATAAAGCTGAATTTGTATCTTCTATTTTGACTTCCTAGATATTTCTTCTTTTCATACTTCACCTTCTTTGCTTATTTATCCTTTACTTGTCTCAATTTTTCATCTTAATATATTTTTTTTTTTTTTTTTTTTTTGGGTCATCTAACGTTGTCATATTGAACAATGAATGAAATGGGTGAAATGATGCTCAAATGATGATGTCCATAGAACTTAGAGTTACTTGATATTTGTCTTTCAGGATAAGGGAATAAATACCCTGGAAAAAAAACCTATCCAGATAACTCACCCTGACCAAGATTCATACTCGGGACCTCTTGAATGTGAGGGAGACATGCTACCATCTACGCTACCGAGGTAATTTTTGTTTGTTTACCTATATGCATAAAAGAAACAGTCCTCCTAATTACAACATAGCATATACTTTCAAAGTGCCATTATTAACTCCGTCAAAATCAGATTATTATATCTGATGTTCAATTGTCTGTATCCTGCTGCACCTAATTTTCAATGATCTGTGCTTTGTGAACAAAAAAAATACAATGTGAGAAAGGTTACTCCCATGAATACGTAAGTGTTTCAACTGATTGATATTACATTATCTTGGAAAATATATACACAATTTCCTTCAGCTATGCACTTACGGAATGTCAACAAGATCAATACAACTAATGGTAATACTACAGATAATACTTACAAGAAATTGCTGAGTACAAGATCAGCTATACCAAGCTGTCCATCAGCTTCTGTTAATCGCCATTGGGCATGCTTGAAGCATATTTCATTTGCTCGTACAGTAGTAACAGGTTTATCACCTCTCATTGTTGCTAATTTCTGATTCGCAGAGAGCTGTGTCTCCTTATAGCAAGATAACATCATATCAAGTTCTTCACTTTGACAATTAAGCAACTCCTTGCATTCATACACCTGGCAAACAAATTGTTCCAACAATGTTTCAGATATCTATTTTCCCTTTATCCACTGTCTTAACCATTAATTTTTTAATATGAAGGTTCAGCAATGATTTAAATCCTTTAAGACAAAAACAAAACAGTATCTGGAACATTACATACACATCAAGGTTCTAAGGCTTTCACGGCCGGTGTCAATACTAGTTGAAGTATATTCCGGGCTTGTAGGTCGTGGTCTACTGGGCTTTCTTCTTCTTCTTCCCAGACCCACTAGAGTACTTCGACCTCGCCACTGCCACTGATGATGTCTGTCGTAGTCGCAGACGAAACGTCTGGGAAGAAGAAGAAGAAAGAGCCCAGTAGACCACGGCCTACAAGCCCGGAATATACTTCAACTAGTATTACATACACATATAACAAAGAAAAATGATGGTGTATAATGTTACAACTGCCGAATAAGAAATAAAATATATTAATCTTAGAGCATTAAGTTATCAATAAAATCAAACAAATAAGTTAAGGATAAGGGAAAAAGAGAATACAATGACAATAATGACACTGACCTATGGCATGAATTCTGAGCAAAATTTGATGAACCAAGTATTACAATTAAAATAGTAATGCTTATGCATTGTTGAATTACTCAATGTTAATGATAAAAACAGAGACTAGTAACAGTGAACCAACTTTTCAACATGATGCTCTCTGCAGAAGTATTCAAAGAATAAACATTCTACCATTTTCCTTCCTCTACAAATGTTGGCTGCTTGGTACCAATGTTAAGCAGTTGGCAATGAAGCTATTTGCTCTCTTGCACTCCAGTATTTTGATGTTATGTTCATTAAAGGATGGACAGCAGAGTAGGTGGTTTCCATCCATATCTTCTTTAAGTGTACAAAAAGGACACAGATCTCAATATACCAATCCTGAATAAATGTTTATTGAGACAGTCATGGTCTGTTAGAAGTATAAAAATTGCTACAGAGGTTTTTCTTGGTAGTGTATTGATTCTAGTCATGCTGTTACAAAATTTTTCCATAGTTTTCCTTTTGTTTGTAATATATTATCTTCTTTCATTTTTGATTATATGTTAATATAATTATTATTTTGATAGAATCATAACTTAATGGCTCAAATAAATTTGACATAATTTTACTGCATTTTTTTGGATAGGAAGAGAGCCGTTTCATTACCATGTATTCTGCAATGAGCTGGTATCCATTAAAGTGTAGTCTTTTATTTAAATTAATTAAATGTTTTCTGCAATATTCTGTAATATTTAGGTTTTTAGGTGTTATATAAGATGTTATTAGATTAGATTGATTTGCGTTCAGTAGGTTCACTTGTAGCCAGAAAAGGCTGTGAACATTGAACATGTCTAGAGGTATAAAGTTTAATAGCATATATATGTACAAAAGTTAACATAAGACACATATTATAGTACACAGGCAATATGAACAACAATATGGAAAACAAAGCAGGGATAATTATATATATATATATATATATATATATATATATATATATATATGATACAAAATGAAACACTTTTTAAACCAGCTTTCACTTGGCTTATGCCAGTACGTCTCAACCTTTTTGCAATGGATACCATTCTTGTTATTTATTAAATACATATAGATTAAAAATAAACTTTTAGCTTGCATCAAATATTTATAAGTAATGATTTGTCATTGGAATAGTTAAATACTACTTATAGAGCTACAGAAGCATTATCAGGATAATTTTTCATTCAGATAATCTTGTACAGAATAAAAAGATTTTGAGCAAAGGTACTCTCTAACAGCTTTTTTAAAAGCACCGAAATTATCAACTTTTTCTTTAAGAATATTAGGAAGTGCGCCAAATATTTTGATAGTTTCATAATACACACCTTTCTGAAAGCAAGAAAGTTTAGCACTGGGATAATGGATATTATACTTTTGTCTAGTGTTTATTTTGTGAATTACATTATTTGTTGCAAATAAGGCACGATTGCATACAAAGAATTTTAGGATCGAGAATATATACATACAAGGAAGTGTTAATATCTTCAATCTTGTAAAAAGATCTTTACAGGAGCATCTGGTGTGGGTGTTAGTAATGATTCTTATAACCCTCTTTTGCATAAGAAATATTTGTTTACTTTCTACTGAGTTGCCCCAAAATAATATTCTATATTCCATAATAGAGTTAAAGTATGTATAATATACTAATTTAAGTGTGTCAATAGAACTCACATTAACCAGCTCTCGGATAGCATAACAGGCAGAGCTAAGTTTAGGTAAGATATAATTTATGTGAGCTTTCCAATCTAAACATCTGTCCACTTGATGGCCCAGAAATTTTATGCCGTCAATTTCTTCTAATAACATATCATTAATCCCGATTTCTATTTCAGTATGTGATGTACGACAGGTTATAAATTTGACCACTTTTGTTTTGTCTAGATTCACAGATAATTTGTTTGCTTTAAACCAGCATGACATACAGTTCAAAACATAATTCATTTTAATTATACACTCGTTTAAATTTGTACTGGTCACCAGGACACTAGTGTCATCAGCAAAAAGAACTGTATATAGAATAAAAAGAAGTATTTCAGAAAGTGGAGTGCCATTGTTACTAAAATTAGGCAAGTGAGTCAACCTTGTATATACTTGAGTCTACCACAGAGCTGACGATAGGGGAGAAGTCCCCAGAAACTAGTCTTCATAAAAAAGTGGAGCAAAGTATATACAAGGTTGACTCACTTGCCTAATTTTAGTAAAAAGAACTGTACTTGCAATGTCCTTTATATAAAGTAAGAGGTCATTTATATAGATAAGAAATAATAAAGGCCCTAACACGGAACCTTGGGGTACTCCATGAGTTACTATTTTCCAGTTCGAAGTTTGTTTTTCATAACCAATATCACTGACAGCTACTTCAACACTCTGTTTTCTTTCATTTAGATATGATACAAACCATCATGTTCATTTTTTAGTCCATAGAATTCCAGTTTTGCTATAAGAATGTCATGATTAACACAATCAAAAGCCTTTGCTAGATCACAAAAAATTCCACCTACATGTCTTTTATCATTTAAGGCAGTCAACACTTCATGTGTAAGCTTGTAAGTTGCATTATTAGTCGATATTCTCTTTCTGAATCCAAACTGATCACTGACAAGTATGTTGTTACATTCAAGGTGTTTATACAGTCTGGTGAACATTACTTTTTCAAGAACTTTTGAAAATATTGGCAAGAGAGATATTGGTCTATAATTTGAAACATTATTGCATTCGCCTTTTTTGAAAAGAGGTTTAACAACTGAGTATTTCATTCTGTCAGGGGAAATACCTGTCTTTAGAGACTCATTACATAAATAACTAAGGGGAATGCTAATTTGTGAGGAGCAAGATTTTAGAATTTTTGTAGTTATTTCATCATAACCGGAAGAATTCTTCATTTTTAAAGAGTCAATAATTTTATTTATTTCGGAAGGTGTAGTTAAACTGATTTTAAATGTAGGTACAGAGTTTGTGAAACTTGATCTTAGAAATTCTAGTGCTGCATCTTTACTTCCATAATTAATATTTAATTTTTTTGTTACATCCAAAAAGAATTTGTTAAACAATTCTGCAACTACATGAGGTTTGGCAATTTCATGATTGTCAACATTGAGTGTTATTGGGCAATTTTCTGATGAGTGTTTACGTGTCACATTTTTTATTATATTCCAAGTGGTTTTTATTTTATTGTCTGAGTTTTGAATTAGTTTATTATAATGCAATGCTTTAGCTGCTATTATTACCTTCTTTAGAAGTTTACAATATTTTTTGTAGTAGTTTTTGGATAATTATAGCTGCTTTAGAGTCAGATAACATTGTTCTGTATGGATTTCATTTTTATTTTAAATGAATGAGTGTTTCTGAATCACATTTTCTCACTAATTGCAAAATGAAATCTATTTTCACACACCACATCAGAATTTCTTGCAATATAAAATTTTATGTTTTGAATATTTTTTGTAATGTATTTACTGATGTAATAGTACTGTGTGCTTATTGTTTCTTTGAAAGGTTCAACAGCTTATAATTCCAACTTTTTTACTTAAAATGTGAAATAGTATAACTATTATTATGTTTATATTCTATATTTTTTATATTTATTGAAATCTATTAACTATTTTTGTTCTAGGGAATGCACAAATATGTGTCTTCCCCTTAAAATTAATCGGTGGTAGGACATCCAATTAGGATGCTATAGCACTGAATTTTTCAGTCTTCCATACAACATCCAATGTTTTATCTATAAAACCTGCATGCATTTTATCTATAAAGAGAAAGAGGAAGTTGAAATGTTTATTGTGTCAGTGTTTAGTGTGTCAGACCATAAACACTGAATGAGCGAAATATTCATACTTAGAGATAGCTATTAAAACAATGCATTAAAGAACCAAGAGAGGGACCTTGTATATATTGAAGAGAAATTCAGCTTATGAGGCTTAAGATTTTCTTTCTGAGATAGTAAACACATCCCCGTTTAAAAGTTGTTTTAAAATGGGAGATCAGTTTTCCGTTATTGACCGTTGAGTAAAGTCAGGTAAAAGCAAAGAGTGTGTGAAAACCATGGCTAGTGTGTGTATATTTCAAGATTATTGGATTATTACTTGGTCAGCAGGCAGTTTCACAAAATGTCCTTGTTTCTTATGTGAATGGGAAAGCAGAGCTATGACAGAAACTGGGAAAGGGAACAGTAGTCATGTAGGACTAATTTAATATCGAGCAAAAAAATAAACTTAACCTCTCATTGATCCATCAAAGTATCATTGCCACCTCTCCATGTAAAATTAAGTTCAATGAAGCAATTTGTGAAAATAAGAGATAAGGACAATGATGTTTTAAATACCTTTGAGTTACATTTCCTTCATTATCCTATGAAAAGTTAAAGCTGGTGTATTTGTTAGACCATAAATTAAAAAACTGACGATGGACAGTTAGTTCGAGAATTCTATGAGATGAGAAGTGAAGGATGCCTGAAATGCTTTAAGAAATGTTGTTTTAATTTTATTGGAAATAAGAAAGACCCAAATTATGTTAACAAAGTGGAAGTGATGCTGCAAAATTTCAAACAGATTGGTTGCAATCTAAATTATTTCCCTGATAATTTAAATTTTAATGGGGAATGGTGAGAGGTTTCACCAGGATATAACAAATATGGAAATTATGTATCAAGGGAAGTGGAATGTTCACATGTTGGCATACAATTGTTGGATGTTATAAAGGAAATGCTCTGAACAACATGCGAGAAGGTCAAGAGGAGCAAATTTGAAGTGCAATATTGAGATAAGGTTATGAATGTGCTTATAAGTATTATTAATTAAAGATTAATTAGTATAAAATAAATTTTAATTATGGCACAGTTTTTCCCACAAATTCTTGTTAAAAGTAATTTTTATTATGTTTCCTGAAGCTTTAATTTCATTTCTGTTATTTATGAATAGTTTGAAAACCTGATAATATGATCGGAGAAAAATGGACATTATTTTCGAATTCAGCATGAAAAATCCATTTAGGCAGAACAGTGCAATATTACAACTTTTTCAAATTTAATTATATGATATAGAAGATTTTGTAACCTCTGAAGGATTGCAAAATTTCTCAATCAAAATTTGTAGCATTTAAACTTAATCTTTTGTAGAAAGTCCTTGACTCAACTCTCGTTTTCTTTGACCCTAATGGTATTAGAGTATTCAAGACCTAGGGCATCATTTCATTTTCTTTCCTGTCCACACCTTTTTCTACTTAGGGTGATGTAACCACCATTTATGGTGCCCAGTTTTAAATGGTTATAAAAAAGTTAAATAAAAACATTCCAGGTAATATGTCTCCTTGGAAAAAGAAATATTCTGGAAGTAAAATAGTCCCCCATTAGAATTTTCAGGTATGGACCTTTTTTCAAGGAAAACAAACACCACACTTGCAGCCAAAATTACTTTTCTTCAATCATATAGGGGCCAGTTTGGAAATAAAAATATTATTTATGCTGGATCAAAATACTTCAACATATTACCAAAAAGACTGAAGTCATTGATAGACAGAAATACTTTTGAAAAAGAGCTCAAACTGCATTTGTTAACCCATTGTTTTTATAATGAAGATGAGTTTCTTATCCACAATGGAAATTAATTACATTTTAAGCATAGCTGAGATTTTGTCATGGTATGTACAAATTTACATTATCAATATTTAGGTCAATTTTATAAGCTTGTATTCTTTCACACATGACTGATGTCTTATGAACAATTGTCTACATGGGTATAATGTTGATTTGATTTGATTTATTGATTCATCCATTAAAACATGTACATGTTATAGCACGTTATTTTATATTGTAAATTATTTTGTATTATAAACTGACATGGTCTATGTAACACTGTTTTTGTGTATACTATAGGACTGAAAATAAACAAATAAACAAATAAATAAATAAATAAATAAATAATAAAAACAGAATATTCATAACCAATTAAAAATTTAACAGTGAAATAAGGGAGGACTATTACAAGCAAAGAAACATGAACTGACTAAAATTATACATGATCATAATGCTGATATGTTTAGAATTCAAAAAGCAAATTTAACATTAGAACAACTAAAATTTTACCAGTTCCAACATTTTAGTATATATTTACTTTCTAAAGGACGACAAATAAGCAGTGGTGTAACAGTTGGAGTTTGAAAAAATGTTACTTCATCTTTTAAAATCATTAAAGAAATGAATGACAGATAAAAGAGAAATAATAATTAAACTAGACATTGGGAAAAATAAATATCATTTTAAAATTTATTCAGTCCATAATCCTTCAAACAACACTCTTAATTCTCTGCAAATGTAGTGAATCACTACTCATATATAAAACTGAAAATAATCTGCTTTGTATAAACTCAGTTATAAAACACAAAAATTATGAGCTGTAATAGAAAAATAATACGAATTTTTTAGGTTTGCAGGCTTTATTGGTACATCCAAAGTTTAAAACTTTGTTTATCTTGTTGGCATGCAAGTTCCTGAGTATGTTTGCATTTTTAGCTGTTTTGAATATTTGGTTTATTGTTAGAGTCAAAGAAGTTAACTTGTTTTTAGTGTTTGGCAAAATTTTACTTAATTTACAATAAAATGTGCTTCTAAAATGGAATAAAATGCAGTACTGCATTTTAAATGTTGACTGTGGCTTTTGGTAAGAGGAGGAGTTTTGGGAGTTTATGAATGGTAGAAATGTTTCAAAGAGGGTCGAGAACACACTGAAGATGATGACCACTCTGGACACGCTTGCACATCAATTGCTGATGATAATGTGGGCAAAGTAAAGAAAATGGTTCTGGAAAACTGCCAAATCACCATCAGAATTATGGCAAAACCACTCTTGGAAACTGCATTCTTGCTAATGCTCCTGCTCACACCTCAATAGGTGTTTGTGATTTTTTGGGGAAAAACAAAATCCTTATATTGTCTCAGCCACTGTATATGTCAGACATGGCTTCTTATGACTACTTTTATTCCCAAGACCGAAGAGAAATTTTATTGTTTTTAGATAAAACAGGATCACTGAAGGAGGTGAACACAATAATTAAAAGTCAATTCCAGAAATTCTTCCAAGATTAAAAAAAGCTCTGGCACGAGTGTATTATATCCAAGGGGAATTACTTTGAAGGGCACAAAATTAATGCAAATGGCTAAATATTCTTTAAAAACAAAAGAATTTTCCCCTTATCTTGTTATTGCACCTCATATAAAACAAATGAGATTAAATTTGATTAATGACACTAAACGACACTTTAAATTTTTTCCGGAACATGTTTCAGAGACTTTGCCTCCATCCTCAACCGGCCATCAACTGGTTCTCATTGGTATAGTTGACGATATTTTGTCATAGGTCTCCTCTGGTGGCAGTTCAAGGAACTTGCTGATCAAATCTTTCTGGAGGATGTCGAAATTGAATACTTTGTTCCTATTTTTTGAAATGAAAATTTGTTCCCATGTGGATAGTTCTTGTTTTCCTGATGTATGTTTTAGTAGTTTTGGTTCTGGATTTATGTTGTGGCTTTTTTCCCAAAAATGCATGGCATCTGCTAATTTTTCTAATTGTTTATATTTTATGATCCTAAAGTGTTCCTTTGCTCTTGTTTCTAAATTTCTTTTGGTTTTTCCAATATAAATTTGACTACAATCACTGCATTCAATTTGATATAATGAGATATTACAACTGCAGTAAATCAGTTAACTCTACCAACTAAGGATGAAAAGTATGTTACCTACTGCTACCAAAACATACAATGTCAGTGTCACTCAACTTCTCTCAGAATTGCTACTTAATCAGTACTGTAACTGATATCCTGAAAACATAACAAATCTCTATGGTGGATAGAGTCAACATGAAAAATTCAATGCCATGGCCAGGATTTGAACCGCGGATTTCCTGGTTTCCATCCAGTCGCTCTAACCCATTGAGCTACCATGGCCAATGTGCCGTCCTGACATTAAATTCTCCATTTGACTCGTATATTTCCCCTGTAGACCACTAGGTGTTTATTATGGTGTTATTATTTTTAATAAACAATATGGTCAATTTCTTCTCGGGCAGCAAAGCCAGGTGAACAGACGATTAGAAATCGACGTTTCGGGAGTTTGCATAGCTATGGTGTTTATTATTATGGGCGCATTATAAGTTGGTGATTGACGGTTGAAGGAGTGGGGAAAGAGAGGGGATAGCAGCGTTGCCACTTAACCGTCCCTCTCCACGTGCTAGGCAATGAAGGTGACGGGTAGAGGGGAGGTGGAAGTTCGGTTGCAGTCAGTTGCAGTAATGCACACGCACATATTCCTAGAAATTTGCATACTGCAGTATTAATCGTAAGATTGCCGTAAGACTGTCTACACGTTTAAGTGAGCAGTTACCTAAGTAGAGCATACGAGTTTGTAACCGCGATGTACATGCCTGATTTTCTTCAGTAGCGTATTTCTCTTTCCCTACTCTATGGTATTCTTACTTACACCAACAGCAGCTGAGGTTCTGTCCAGTACTTTTGAAACGGGAATTATTGGACTCCCATTGTCTCTTTCATCCTCAAAATATTTTCTTACGGAACATACAATTTCCCTTGCTTGTCCTTTAATTGGGATTCCGTGCCCAAAAACATTTTTGTGGTCTTCGCAGATAGCTTCTTTCTGTCTGTTTCTTTAGCACAAGTGTTTGCGGTAGCCATGAGTAACGATTATTAGCTAAATATTAAAGTTGATCACAGAAACACTAAAGTTGATCACAGAAACGTTTAAGTTGATCACTGAAACACACGAATTATATTGCGAAAATGTAAAGCTGTTTACACTCTGTGAAACATTCACTACCTGAAGCAGTACACTCTTAGTTTGGCAGTGATGACAGGGAAAATTACCCTAAGTAAGGGTTGGTCACTAAACTGTAAAGGTTGGTCATTGACCCAGAAAACGTCATAAGCTATTCCTTGAAACTAAATCCACACCTGTTCCCTTCCAACAACGCATACCGTATCATAATAAAGGGCAACGAACGACGACGGTATTGTGATACTATTGATTCATAAGCGAAGCAACAATAGGAGCAGTGTCTGTTTACTGTAAACCTCAACATGCCGATAGAATAGCGTCATGCATAAAGCACGTGATGTAGTGCGATAGAGTTGGCAACATAGGATAAGCGGCTCGGGTTGCTATGGCAACAGTTTACTTTTGATTGGTGGATTTCTGGTTGCTAGGTGACGGCAATGACGTGTCAGTGACGTGTTTATCTCCTCTCCTTGTTTCCGCAGCTCAACATCACGTGGAGGCAAAACGCCAATCACCAACTTATAATGCACCCATTATAGTACACATGTTTATTAGTCACAAATAGGTTCTCGTAGGGGAGGGGATCCGTCCCCTTCAGCTGCCAAAGTGCGGGCGCTGCGGACCCTTAGCACTCGTGGTACCTCTGACGTTACTAGAGGAACCTCGGGCCGAACATCTGAGCCCCTCCTTCGGGAGTTGTTCGGATTGGGATGGCTTCGAGGGGGCAGTGTGTTCCTGATACCCGTGGGAATCGGGTACGTCTTCGGACGGGGTTGAGGGAAGCCATTAATTCTTCCGGGTACTAGCCTGCAAAGCTAGTAGAAGGTGTGCTAGATCACCAGGCGGCCCCACCGAGGTCATATCGGTAGTCTTCACCTTTGGTGTTGGCGCGCGTATATGGCGTATCCACTTCCATCCTGTCTTGAGTCCATTGGACCAGCTGGGGGGGCTTGTTAGGTAACAAGGTCTTGTCCTACGGAAAGCCCCACGGAGGATGCCGAGCGCCCTTTGGGACAGCTCGGATAACTCCCTGGTTGAAAGAAGCCCGAGTCCAGTTCCTACGGGTTCAGGACTAATGGGAGTAGAACCTCTGGGCTCAGCAAGTCACAAATAGGTTAGAGAATAAGAATGGGATTGTCAACTCAATGTAAAGACACAGTTGAGAGGCTCTTATCCCTATGAAGCTCCTTGGAACTGCAGTGAGACACACTGTCAGCTTTTACCCTGAAGAGCTCAAGATGCAGAATGGGATTACCAACTTGGTTAAGGACACCCTATGCCTGAGGATGGTTCTGGAAAGTAAAGGAACAGCACGTAGATAGTAAAATTGTTGAGTAGCACAATCATGTAGCATTATCTCTTAGTGACATCATAATAATTTAATATTTGTTATGTTATGGCCAATTCAGAAAAAATCTTTGAGAAGTAAGCACTGTAACCTAATGAAATAAAAATAAGCATAGGCTACAAGATTAATCGCACAAGGGTATTAATTCATTCCATTAATTGACATAATAGTGGTCTAAACTGTGAAGCCTGAGACTTAACCCGTTCACCAATATGGATGTCATATGCTGTCCAAGTTAAAATGCCAGAGAACCAATATGGACATGTATAGACATCCTGTGCATACATGCATCAAATGCTTATTTAACGATCATTATTTCAATCTTTCTCTTTTAAAATAAATTTAAATATATTCTAAAAGGGGTAAAAGCTTACCTTTAAAGGTTTCTTTTTGAATAATACATCTCAAAACATGGATAAACATGCAAGAGCACATCTTCACATTCATGGTAAAACCTTGCAAACCCCTTTTTAGCAGCACACAAGACATTTTTGAAATGGACTCAACTTTTCTGCTGTGGGTATCCTTTTGGGAAAGTGTTTTCCTTCAAATATGAGGGTTGCTGGGGTGGATTTCTTGTCCCAGTATGAAGAGGCCTTTGAATGTTATAGTCCTCATTTAGGCTGCAAACTATTGATATGCGTAAGTTCAGGTAGGTCATTGTCTTTCGTGAGTTCAGAGCTCTACAAATTACTGAACAACTGTATATGGTTATGTCCAGCTGGTGTAAAAATACTTTTTATATCCTGTTTCTCATAAAGAGGGAATGTTTTGTAGTACCTGACCTAGCAGATCTACACCACCCATATTTAATCCATTACTTTCCAAAAAATGGAGTGAGCTAGCATGCCATCTGTAGACCATTACATATCTAATATACCATTACATAACCACTATTTATTAAATTGAAGATTATGACCATGTACAGTCTATTTATATACAGATCATTAATTTATATCAGAACAAATATTAACCAATATTCTCTCAGGACTGATCACCATAATTTCAACACAAGAAATAAGCATAAATTAGACTATCCAAGATGCAGATTAGCTCTTAGTGCAAATACTTGTTTCTATAATGGTATTAACATGTTCAACAAACTACCTGAGGTAGCAAGAGTTGTCCCAATTAATAGACTAAAAGTATTATTCACAACTGGCTATTAAATAGGCCATTTTATTCAATTAACGAATTTATGGATAGTACTTTTGACATTACTCTGTAATTTAAATTTATGTAATCTGTAGCCACATAGGTAATTATTGTTTTATATATTTTAGTATTGTAATTATGACAATGTCATTTCTGGATGTATTCTGGTCTCCGACAAATAAAGATTATTATTAATGTAGGTTTAGAAATAACATACACTACACATACACTACTAATAGATACTCAATTTTAAAATTACTAAATTCAAAAACAAAAGATGAAATCCCTTCAGGTAACAAATCTGGAATATACCAAATAAATTGTAAGAATTGTGAAAAATGCTACATAGGTCAAACAAAAAGAAATTTAAAAACCAGAGTCAAAGAACACTTTAGAAACATCAGATTGAAACAAGAAGACAAGTCAGCAGTAGCATTTCATTTTTGGAATGAAAACCATGACATTGATCCAAATCCAAAATTATTAAAAGGAGTGATAAACCAAAATAGATTGACAACATGGGAGAACATATTCATCTGGAAAAATAAGGATCGCGTAATGAACTTTGAAATCCCGCCAGTATATAATTTGACAAAAAAGTTCATAGTTCCACCACCAGAGAGAGCAGATAACAACAGATGCCAGTTGGGAAGAGATTGAAAATGGAGGCCAGGGCCTTTGAAACTAGTCTCTCATAAATATATGAAAAAGTAAGTGACGAGTGTCAATAAACCAACCACAAATAAGATTTTATATTAACATACACACTGTCCATTTCTGAATTTTTCCCTTAAGCTCTAAATTGCCTATAGAGTTCAGGGATTCCTTCACCCTATTCACATATACATTTGTTTCCATAAAAATGTGAGACACTCAGTCATCAGTAAAAGAAACTGTGAAAATGTTAGTTGGTTTATTGTCTTTTGTCTTTATGTCTTTTTGTGTTACGAGTTATTCTGACCATTCCACAATGTGATTCTTCATAAATACCTAAAGGAAGTGGGTAATTTACTTCCTCACTGCTACCTATATCCTCAAAACCTCTCTCAAAGTCTGAAAACTTGCCATCAACATCCAAATCACTGTTAAATGGCAAAAAGTCCTTCACATTTTCTGAAGTGATATCAGAAGCATGTACACATCCTATGCAAGCTAATTTATTTACTACATTAATAGAATAGACCATGGTAAACACTGAACTTTAACAATTTCAAATATGCTATTCAATTAACTCCTGATAGCTAAACTAAATCACTCCGAACACTGACAGAGTATAAATAACTAAATTACTGAATGAAAACTACAGCTGCATAAGGCTACCATAAACTTCAGTTGTCAAAAATTCTCTTGGAGGTACACACAAATACTGACAGAGAGGTTTCCTTCTTTACAGCATCTGTGTGACATAATATATACAATGATTGTTATTGCTTGGTAGCATAAACAAAATCATAAAATCTTGAACCAGAAAACACTTTGCTTACATAACTAATATATCAAAAACAAAATAACTCACAAATTAGATGTGTACAACCAAAAGAATGGCCTTTGCTACAAAAGAAAACAAAACAATGAAAACAACAAATGAAACAAAATAGTGAAATTTCAACAATTTGTGAATAAAGTCTCTACCTTAATCGTGCTGTGGTTGTATACTATCTTTAATGGGCTTTAAAACAATTTTTGTTTTGTTAAAATAACTTAATAAATATGTAAGATGCAAATGTTTATTTATGAAGCATTTTTACAGCATTTAACAATTTAAATGCTCAAAGTATAAACTTGAAAGAAGCGTAGGAACAGTGAAGCACAAATTAGCACAAAAGTGAATCGAGAAGATATTGACACATTGTTTCACTCACACTGTTTATTTACAGGACATGTTTCAAGAGTCGAGTACCAGCTGATAAGAGCAAAAACTCTTGAAACATGTCCTGTAAATAAACAGTGTGAGTGAAGCAATATGTCAATATCTTCTCGATTCACTTTTGTGCTAATTTAAATGCTGTTTATTGGATATCTGTTTCCGGCCTGTGCAGGGTTTAAATGGCCATTGCTGAAGTGGTTAAGTACTTACAACGCAGTATGTTGCACAAAAGTTATGTATCACATTGCATATGAGATCTCCTACTGGTTTGTCAGGAAAATATGAGTCAGTTGGAGAATTTAATGTTATGCTGACATGTTGCCATGGTAGCTCAATGATTAAGAGTAACCAGACAGAGATTGGGAGATTCATGGTTCAAATCCCAGGTATGGCATTCAATTTTTCACTCTGACTCTACCTATTCAAAAGAACTTGTTTTAATATATTAAAACTTACTCATGTCAACTATTAAAAAAAAGGAATGTTTTCGGGACTGTTCCAGACCCAACAGCTGATCAGTGACTGACCACTGAGTATCTTGAAAATGTATCTGCTTTTAACAGTTGACATGAACAGAGAATTAAATTTTACTACAAGACTCAATAACTCTTTTATTATGAAATTAGCTTCACTTTTAACAACACTGTTAATCATAACAATTTTAGCTATGTATCATATTAATGTATAAAAGCCTATTACTTTAAAAACTGAAAATTTATACAATGTCTACTACTATTGTGCTTAATTTCTTAATTTTTTAAGGTAGGCTTAAAAAAAGTGTATTTATATAACTTTCACACAAAAAATACCATGAAACAGTGATTAATATTGAAATCTAATTATGTTAAAACAAATTTTGCTAAATAACACCAATTTCAAGAAATTTTGATCATGTAACATTATCTCTTAGTGACATCATAGAAATTTAATGTAAAATTTAATGTCGCAAACCCGTATCTATGATCGCGCGGCTTGTTTACACATAAGGAACTGATAGGCGGGCAGTGTGAAAACCAAGAGCTGGCAGACGAAGATAACATGAAGATAAGGGTCTGCCGAGGCAAACAAACTGAGATAAATGGAAATTTCTGGACTGATAGAGATTGTTCGGGTTCTTGTTTATTTTTGAATCGTCTATAAATTCTCAGCGAGGTATTTAAGAGATTGTGACATGCCAGCAAGAGTGGCAAGTTGTAAAACAGTCACGGGAGAGGTAAGCAGAGAACAGCAAAGAGTTGTGAGTAAACAGTAAACAGCTGTGAACAAATGCTGTGTAACGAGAGCTGATTGTTATAGTCATCGACCTTGGAAGATTGTGTTGTGATATGTGATGTAATTTTGCTGCTACGGAGTGTATTTCTACGCAAATAAAGAACATTTAGAATTTTGGCAAATTGGACTTTTAATTCTACAAACCCACAAAGTCACATTATTCCATTATTATGGCCAATTCAGAATAACAAATCTTTGTGAAGTAAGCACTGTAACCAAATGAAATAAAAAATAAGCATGGGCTAGAAGATCAACCCCAAAAGGGTAATAATTTTTAAAATAATCTTCCTGGTCACACAGAAAATGTAAACGGAGAGTAAACTGAAGACGAAGGCGATGTGCCTTCGAAATCGATCTTTTCTAAAGAAGAAGGAATTATCAACCTCTTAAGTTAAGTGGAGACTCTGTTACAAATATTTTTATTTGTGTAATCTTCCTGGTGTTGTTAGAGATTAAACTAAAACTAAGCCATTGAAAAAAAGTTAGAACTCTAATTTTAAAACACATGTTTTACATAATTTATGAATATATGAACATTCATTTTAATTTTATTTCTATTCCTTCAGATGGAGTAATCATGTAATCGTGTAATTTTGAGTTTTCTTTCTTGCTGTTTTTCACATAATTTATAAAGATTAGGAAAAAGATGAAGTGTCTCATACTCATAATATTTAATGATGAATAAAATCTCTATCTACATGTACTCACTTGTCTCTCCAAATCTTCCATCTCTATCATCAGTTCATCATTACCAGGGTCCTCAGCCAAAGCTTTCTGAACTAAGTATGTTTCTTTCTCCAGACGTCGTAGTTTGGACACTAGTGACCTGAAACATTTAACCTATTTTATTATTTGTTCTTTGTTTTAATATGTGTATGTCTGCTAATCAGCTGTAATCTACATAAAGATCTGCATAATAAAAAATATGTAAAATTTATCAACCTTCTCCAACATAATCTTATTTAATGACTATCCTGAAATAGTTACTCATAAAAATTAATTCTTCTATCTACTTCCTGTTAATCGTTATGCTTAGTTTTATTCAGATAGAGTGTATAAATGGTTAATAAACCTCCTCTGTACAGCATACTTGAATTTGATCAAGTGATTAAGTATGATATGTAATTAATACAAACAGGTTACAATACTGTATAGTTTTTTCTTTTTTGACGAAACCTATTGTAATCATTGTAATTACCAAAATGGTGAATAATAATAATAATAATAATAATAATAATAATAATAATAATAATAATAATAATAATAATAATAATAATAATAATAATAATAATAATAATAATAATAATAATAATAATAATAATAATAATAATAATAATAATAATAATAATAATAATAATAATAATAATAATAATAATAATAATAATAATAATAATAATAATAATAATAATAATAATAATAATAATAATAATAATAATAATAATAATAATAATAATAATAATAATAATAATAATAATAATAATAATAATAATAATAATAATAATAATAATAATAATAATAATAATAATAATAATAATGTATTACATCTTTTGTTGAGACTGAGATTACCCATATTTTGTTTTAGCATTCAGTATGGTCTATTCTTGATAGAAATAAAAGAATAACACAACATAACCCATGCTGTAACAGCCTTAAGTGGGCCTGAACCTGCTAACCCAATTGCCAGCCTCATATGCAAGGCAGAGGTGGGCAATCATCCAGCTGATACAGATATGAGATGTGGTCAGTATCTCAGCACCAGAAAACTGGCTTTCTAGACCAGGGTTCACTGTATAGCATAGCTCCTCAATTTCCTCATGATGCTGAGTAGGCACTGTCCTATACTCAGGACTTAAAATTTGCACTCCCCAGGGATGTGTTCGATTCCGGGTGCCTTTCTCAGCAGGGAATCAAAGCTTAACACACTAGCCCACTATGTCATGGCATAGGATAGAAATAAAAGAATGTTCAAGACAAACATTCTTGTTTGAAGATGGGAGGAATAGTTCTTGACTCTAGTCCTAGAAATAAAGATGTGAAGTTGAGAGAGTATGGAGACTTGATAAGAATTATATCATTCATTATTAATTTTTAGATGAGTCGTATTTATTACACATCTGCTTCACTTTCGTACCTATTTTGAGGACATGTTTCGCAAATCATCGTTTGCATCTACGGCTCTTATGCGACTCCTTATGCGACTTCGCATAAGAGCCGTAGATGCAAACGATGATTTGTAAAACATGTCCTCAAAATAGGTACGAAAGTGAAGCAGATTGGTGTTCCAATACAGTTAAATCTCGATATATTGAAGTGACGTCAAGTCAAGAGGAACACACGAAAGAAGAGTCGCATAAGAGCCGTAGATGCAAACGATGATTTGCGAAACATGTCCTCAAAATAGGTACGAAAGTGAAGCAGATGTGTAATAAATACGACTCATCTAAAAATTAATAATTTTTCGCTTCACTGTGGTGTTCCAATACAGTTAAATCTCGATATATCATTCATTATTTGCAAGCATATTCTTAGAATATAGGAAAATTCATATTGAAGATAAGGATTATTTCAGAAACATAAATCCATTAGGTGTGCTTTTTAAACAGTTGATACAATAGGCAATTCAATTATCTGTCACTTGTTTTACACCAGCAATCACATCTTAGGTTGTTCAACTGTATGGTTTGGTTCTTTAGTTCCATGTTAGAAAAATGTTGTCAGTAAAAGGAGAAAAGAACAGGAAAAATATAGGGAATTATTTAGGGAAAGTTAAAGAGAGATGGCTAAGAACAATTAAGAGAAAAATGTAGAGTGGTATAGGTGAAATGGCAAAATCTGTAAAAAGGAGCAGAGGGCCTCCAATACGCAAAAACCTTGGGTTAGGTGTATGGGGACCAAATTACTATTCATTTTTTTTTTTTTTTTTTGCAATTTGCAATTTACGTCCTCCAACGTCAAGTCATATTGGACGATGAATGGAATGGGTGAAATGATGCTCAAATGAGTCTGGGGTCCATGGAGCTTAGAGTTACCCGACATTCGTCTATCAGGATAAGGGAAAACCCCGGAAAAAACCTTATCCAGGTAACTCGCCCTGACCGAGATTCGAACTCGGGACCTCTTGAACGTGAGGTAGACATGCTACCACCACGCTACCAGGGCAGGCTTACTATTCAATGGTGGGCAAAATGATAACATGATAGGATTTTCAGGATTTAGGAATATATGGCATATTTCAGTATGGATTTTATAATTGTAATCTTGAGTTAGTATTTCCATTTGTTGATGTAAAAGGAAGTAAATTACTACTAGTTCCATGCCTTAAAAGAATAACTTACTAAATATCTTTATAGTCACCAATAGGGTTCACACTCTGCATAAATAAATCTCATCATACTTAAAATTCATCCTCAGGATGAGTGAAACTAACATGGATAGTCATGGTTAAGGCATGCACTCATGAATGAGAGATCAGTGGTTCAAATTCCACCAAGACCACCCTCCCATCTGACAAGTGGTTTTCCAAGATTTTCCTCATAACTGATAAATGACAGGGAGATACCCTAATCTTAAGCCTTGAATATAAACCTCCCAAATTTCCTTTCTCAATTAACACTTAATTTCATGTATCGTTAGTGTTCAGCCTATGTGTAACAAGAAAAAATGTTAAATACTGCTAAAATAAAAATGTGGAGAAATGTAATTGAAACCACGAAGCTGACTTGGACAAGATTTCACACTAGGCTTGAGAAGCAAGAAAATGTTCCTAATGTTACTAATACCACAGTTATTAGTTATTAAAAAGATTCATTAGTTTTAAGTTTGATAAATTTTGTAACTTTAAGTAGAAGACATTTAAAAAACAGATTGAGTCTAAATGAATCATTACCTCACTTGATTCTGCATTTGCTGGATTGGCCGACGCTGATCCTCTACACTGTGTAACTGCAATTGAAACCTCATGCGTTGCAGTCGTTCAAAAGCTTGTTTGCGACGAGGTTCCACATACAGCAGTAAGTTGTTCACAATATCCAGTATCATGGCATACTATGTAAATAAAAGAGTAATATGCAAATATTTTTAAATAACTTGTACTCTTTATATTTTAAAGTATCTAAGTAGCTGTTTATATAATGTCAAATTCATATTTATCAATGATATACAGGATGTTAAGGGTATGAGTTCATGATTTTGCAAGCTGGGAGATCCAAATATAAAGAATAATAAAGCCTCATAACAATTTGATCTATCTTGGAAGATAAAGGAGATATTTGAGCATTACTGAGTACATTATCAGCACAGTCTGGCAAAAGAGTAGGATTTCAGAACTTAATGTTTTTGTTTTTGTTTGTGGACAGGCATGTGTTCACGCCTGCAACAGGTGAAAGTCTAAACTAGGCCATTGCTTGAAAGCCAGCTCACCATGTACCTGTGTGTTTATCAACTACTGCTAGTAAAGAGGAGTGGGGTGCCTTACTTTTAAGCTGTTCAACTGTATTCAAGAGATCTAAACTAAAAGCTGTGAAAAAGCTATGCATAAGTTGATCAAGGATAATAAATGCAACTATTAATTGTCGAAATACCTCATGCAGGAGCATCATGTAAAATTAAATCATAGCCAATATTTGCTAAACATGAAATTTATTCATGGTCAATAACTATATCAACATGATCTGTATTTACAGGAGATGCTCAAAATGTGCTCCATTAGACTCTATTCATGGTCAATAACTAGATCAACATGAGGGGTATTTACAGTAGATGCTCAAAATGTGCTCCATTAGACTCTTTGCTGTGACTCTTGGGTTTGGAATTCACCTATTGGAAAACTTATCCATGTTGAGCTTCATGAATGTTCCAGTTGGATTTGCCATTAGCAAGAACCATACTCTTGATTTGTAAAGAAGGCCATAGTTCATAATACATTAGACGCATCTGAAGTGCTAACAAAACCTGCTGTTGTGCCAAATGTCGCGGCAGGTAGGTTTACGTTTACATTCCTGACCTTCTGTTCTAAGCACACGCCAATGTTATAGGGTTGCCAAGCATAAGCCCATGGGTATATTGCAATAGAAAAGCATGGATCATATCATTTTTGGCTACATGAATCATTTTAGCAACTTATGGTAAAGATAAAAATAACTGAGGCATTATGAATCATAAGGACCCAAAGCAGAGAATCATAGTTTTGTAAAAAATAGATGTTTGTTAAAATCAAAATTTCCATTACAAAGTACTACTTGCAATCATGATGTAAAGTGTAAATTATGTTGGAAACACTAGACAAAAATTGAATAGCACAGAGCTAACAAAATGATAATTTATGCTTTGGGTCCTTATGTAACTGAATATCAGAAAAAACTGGCGAGACAGCTTCTTATGAATGGTACATTAAATCAAAGAGGGTCTAAAGCACAGCTACAGCTGGTTGACCACAAGGTTGGCAAATGTCAGGAGTATGCATACATACTAAAATTTCAAAATCGATGTTGTGCTTTAGGCCCTTATGGTTTTAAGCACAACTCATCTTTCGTAGCTCTACCTTGCTATCCTAATTGCAAAAGTAAACAATAAAGGTGTGGTGAGATATTTTCAATCAAAACATTGATCAACTTTATTTTTTATTTAGCAACCGTACATTTTAGAGGAAAATGCTACTGAAGACATACTTTAGGCTGATGACACTACAAAGTGTCATATACACATACTTTCTCTGCCAAAAATATGCAGCAGTTAAATAATAAATGTAATGAGGTATTGTTAAAGCCTGGAAAACTATTTTCTTGTCCACAATCTCCGACCAAATATCAGTAAGACAAACTGTGCCATTTACTTTTTACATTAAACAGAAGCAATCACAGTAACGAAGGATTAAAATTGATGTACAGCAATCAAGTAATATCAGGGGTTCAAAACACAAAGTTTCTAGGCATCCATATTGATGATAATCTTTCATTTCAGAATCATGTCCTAATGGCTTACTCCAAACTCAAGAAAACTACATTCCTGCTTCATCAGCTTACCAACATGTTACCATTTCAACTGGTTTGTTCAGTATACTTTGCATTGTTTCATTCCCATTTAGAATACAGAGCGATGATATGGGGATCTTTGCCTAAAACTTCCTTCATGCAGATCTTCTTGCTTCAGAAAAGAGCTGTAAGAGCTATGGCTAAAGTTAGTAGATTGGCGTCTTGCAGGCCATACTTTAAGCAACTTAAAATACTTCCTTTATTTGGTATGTTAAAATGTCAAGTGAATCCCCTCAACTAAACAAAGATATACTTACTTATTTTACTTGCAGACAAAATTACTTTTTTTCTGAGTTCATACAGGGGTACCTTTGGTAATAAAAATATAATTAAAGCAGGTTCTAAATATTTTAATGTACTACCAACAGATCTAAAGGGATTATCTGATATAAAACTGTTTAAGAAAGGACTCAAGAAATATCTACTAATACACTGCTTTTACAATTCACAGGAATTTTTAAACAGTACTAATTAATCTTCAACACATTAACGAAGATGTAGTTATGCTACACATTTAAAGTGTCATTTTTGTTCTGAAATAGTTATAACTTGCATAAATTTAGAAGTATCCTGCTTATGTACTTTTCTTCTTTGTTAACTGGTTGTTTGTTATCAATGATGCACAAGAATTATTTGTATTCAATAATATGTTCTGTATAACTTACACCTGGTTTTGTGTGCATCATTTTAAATTCTTATTATAATTATTTTATCATAATTATTAATAACCATTTATTAATATTGATGTGTCTAGTACCACTAATTGTATCATTGTAATTTGTATCTCATCCATTATGATTGCTTCTGACGTGATCTTCAATAACACCAACTGTGTATATTGTATGATTGAAAATAAACTAAACTAAACAGAAACTTATGCTTCAGCTTAGTGTTAAGAAGTTGCTGTTGAAGTCTGTGCACTCATACCTCTAACATCTTGTATATTAATTGCTGATTCAGAATATTCAAAGCTAAATTTTGAAATCTGAGAGGTCTTCACATAACACTGATGTATACAGCAAGGAAACACTGCTGTTTTTGGCCAGTGAAACATACAAGCATATATACATGGAATAATCACACCTCCATATGCCTGTTTATATACACTGAAGACACTTTGTTGATATATTTATTACTGTTACTGCAAAAGGCATACTTTAAATCATATGGAGATCTTAATGTATTTACAGAACTTTGAAAAACACTTTAGAAATAAAAGCTTTGCTACAGCATACTTTCCCCTGCAGGTGGGCGAGAATTTTACACTTATGGACGATGGCTTTCCTACAGAACAGGGTGCTGCCAGTTTTGCAGGTAGACTGTGACTTTGCACCACTTTGCTACAATTTCTCACAATGTAACTGACCTATTGCAATATAACACATGTAATTCTTAATGTGCTTTTCCATGTTAATAATTGCATTAAAAATAACATGGGGTTTCCACTAAAAACATAAGTTTATTTTGAAAACATTATTTTTGAATAGCCTATATCCATATTTCATTAGCACCACTAACTCTCTTGCTTTCAAGCCTGTGAAAGTCAATTCTCAAATCCTATTTTTTTACATTTTTTTTAGATATATGTAGTGCTAGTTTTAGGTGACTCACATACAATAGTATATAATATTTTTTAATTACATTGAAAGGCAATCTTACTTGTTAAATAAAGTAAATAAAAGAAAATATTTGCTCTGTGAACTTAATACCTTGTTTTCAGGTTAATGATTAGAGATAATTTATCTTTTACATTCCATATACATTTATTATCATGAAACTCCAATGCAAAAAAGTCTGTTGCTCTGAATTTTAAGTAATTAAGAAGGCTTCTTAAAGTAAATTACACAGGCTGCCTGATGCTAAGACTAACACATAGCAAAAGAGGTTCTTGTCTGAATGAAGATCATGCTCAGGGGTTTTTGCAAAGACAGTTCTGCTGTGCTACTTGCTGTGGTACTGATAAAAGCGTATCACAGTGTGAGATTAAAATAGGGCATCAGCTGGAAACATACACCAAAGTTGAAGTATAAAGAACAGTATTATTCTTGTGGGCAAGATATCTAAACTGCACAGAAATTCATCTTTAAACATGGACCAAATGCAACATCATGTCCAGCCATTGTAAAATGATGCCAACATTTGAATAGCGGGTAATGATTGGGATGGAAGAGCCAAAAATATCCCCAAGAGACAACAATATCTAAAAATTTGCAGAGTGAGTGTTTGGCAAGCTGAAAGATCATGGTGGAAGGAGATTAGCCAAAGACGAAGATGATCAAACCGAGCTTCTTCAATGGCTATATGGCCGAGGAACAGAATTCTATTATAAAGGAATTAAATGATTGGTAGAATGTTCAAACCATGGTTTACAGAGATTTGGCAATTAAGTAGAAAAATAATATGATGTACTTTCTATTAAAGTACATCATTCAATAAAAGTAATTTGGCCTGCCGCAATCTTATGTAACTTTCTTTTTGAAGTACACTCATTGATGTAATGCTCTTAACTTAGTTTAAGCACTTATAATCTAACATGGACACATCTTTATAAGATTATTGTTATTACCCTATGGAAGAATTTCCAAATTGAACTATCTAATCCATATATGTGTATAGATATTAAATATGATAATAGTATTCTTGGAAATGTTATCTAATTAACAACTTGTATTTTGAGTGCAAGTATGAAATATCTAATTTGTACTTTATTTGACCTGTCCAACATAATTTGCACTTAAAATGTACCTTATGACCATCCCTACCACTGAATGCAAAATTTGTTTACAGTCCAATGGCATTCTGCGGGTACTGTTCAACTTACAGAGAGAAAAGTGGCCAGTTATTCTGACTGGGAATCAAATTTGATCATAGCAATCAACAACCAGCATTTCATTTGGCCTTACCATTTTTTACTTATGACCCTTCAAACACCTCACTTTAATTATGGCCACTCTGTACACACACATGCATAATACAATCTTACAAAGTGTAGCTTTCACTCAGCAGTCTTGTTTTCTTTCTTTTTTTTTATTCATAAACAAAGCAATTTAATTTATCACATATTAATTACATAAATTATATGGTACTGATGGAGTGTTACTGTCCAATTTGTATAGAGCTAAATAAACAAAATACCTGCAACGAATTAGTGCAGACATCAAGATCATGATGCATTAGTGTAAATGCATCCACTGCTCTCTCTCGTTTCTCCCAAGGTCCACCATCATCTGTAGGAGGTGGTGGTACCTCATCCAAAGTGCTAGGGTCAATGCTACTATCTCCGTATGCAGCATAAAAGAATTCACATTTACAGCGTGACACAATTCGCTGAAGCTGTAAATAATGTTTAGAAGGTTTAACTCCAAGTGTATCTCAAAACTGTCACATTTCATTTTATAGACATAGTACCAGTTTAAAGGTTAAAATTCTCCTAGACTGCTTCACATACTATTATGACATTACTTAATCCCTCAAATTATAAATTAAATCCTCTATATGTTAACGTCTAAGAAATGGATAATCAATGGTATAATCATATCATGGAGGAAGAAAAAATTTCTCCATGACCTTAAACTATTAGCAATCCAAATTTTAAAGTCTATTTTAAACAATACCATCTTAACAATGTGACCATAAAGAAAAATGAGTAACAACAAAAATATTTTATTAATGTAAATAAAGAAATGTTGTGAAAAAAGAAACAGATACACTTTAAAATACTAGCAAAGTTATGCTCTCTCACAGTGGGGAGCAGATTTCTTAGAACTAAACCATTTTTCCCAACACTCTTAATGAATTGAGCTCTACAGATTTGAATAAGGAATTAATAGATGATTTTGTTTAACTTACTGATCTTTTTTATAAGGAAGCCCACACACATAGATAATTACATAAAGAAAAATGAATACAACCCACTTTCACATCAACTAGCTGCCTTTAGAAGTCTAATTCACCAGCTATACAACATCCCACTGAGTAAGGAGGAGTTTTTGAAAGAACAACAACACATAAGAGATAGCAATATTAAATGGATTCAACCCAGCCATCATAAGGAACATGATGAAAAGAAAAGAAAAACTCAACATAATATCAAAAAATACCACTCTCACACCGCTTAAAAACACAAACTGGCAATATAGAAAATTTACCTACCATCCATGGGCTTTTAGAAAATTTGAACGAATCTTCTTCACCACTAAACTTAAAACTAGCACCCCAAAACATATTCAGTCTGAATAACCTGCTAAATAAGCCACTAAAACATTCAACTCCAACACTTTGAAATTGGTAATTTATCAGATAAACTGTGAAACGTGTGATAAAAGCTACATAGGAAAAACTAAGAGAAACTTGTTAAGCAGGCAAAAAGAACACCAGAGGAACATAAAGTTGAAACAAATAGAAAAATCCACAGTGTCACACCATTTTTGGACAGAAAACCACATTGGCCATAACATAAAACTGTTAAAATCTTTAAGTACACCCATAGAATTGGATATTTGGGAAAAGATATTCATAACCAAAAACCGGGATAAAGTTATAAATTTTGAAATCCCGGCATTAAATGAAGTATTAAAACTTAGTGCCCTTAACACCAGATGGCAGAGGGATCAGAGCACTGTAGTAGTGGAGGAAGAAGAATGTTCATTTAGTCACCAAAAAGCTGAGGATGAGATCGAATGATCTTGAAAACGTTTCAATTATACAACAACATAGTAAGTGAAGTTGAGTGTAAACATAGTGACTCATAAATCAAACTAAAAGAAAAAAAAAAAAAAAAAAAAAATTACTGATCTTTGTTTGAATCAAAATTTTTTGGATTTTAATGGTAAATTTTTTCAACAAACTTCTGGATTAACAATGGTAGTCTTATATAGAATAAAAAGAAGTATTTCAGAAAGTGGAGTGCCATTGTTACTAAAATTAGGCAAGTGAGTCAACCTTGTATATACTTTTCTGGAACTACAGATTTAGGAAAACATATTTATTACGAAGAAACAGGACCTCTTGATGAATTTTGAAATCCCTGCGGTAGATGACGTCATCAAACTTACCAGGACATTAGATGGCAGCACGATACCAAGCCAGATGCAGACACCGGATGCATCATCAGTCAACCACAGAACTGGCGATAGGGAAGAGGTTCCCAGAAACTAGTCTTCATCAAACAACTTGTAAGTGGAGAAAAGTATATACAAGGTTAACTCACTTGCCTAATTTTAGTAACAATGGTAGTCTTCTTTCACCTTTTCTTGGTGAACTTTTTATGAGCTTTTTTGAAATACAAGTCACTAAAGTATTCCATTTAATTTTTAAAAATTGGTATAGATATGTGCTTGACATTTTTGCTGTAGTAAGATACATAGATGATGCCTCTAAATTTGCAGAAAAAAGCTACAAAGGCAGATCAAATATAAATGGGAATTTTAATGTAACGCTGTTGCTGTTAATAATTTTGAGGAGAAACTTTTGTCAGTGTGTTGGTGGGGGTATCTCAAAGTCTCGAGTGTATGAGTTGGCTAAAAATTTTGTGGTAGGAAGAGAAGCTGTGGAAAATGAACATCATAAGAGGAGACCTCAGACAAGCTTTACTGCGGAGAACATTGTTACCATTTGTGATATTATTGAAGAAGATCAGCACATAAAAATATCTGAAATTGTTTTTTCCCTAAGAATAAGTTACAGAAGTGTTCAAACAATCATTCGAGATGAACTCCATTACAGAAAATTGTCTGCAGGTGGGTTCCTTGTCTCCTCAACCAGGAACAGAAAACACTATGCCAGGAAGTTTGTCAGAGACACCTGCATCGCTACGAAGAGGAGGGAGAAGATTTCTTGAATCACATTATGACCTGTGATGAAACATGGGTGCATCATTACACTCCAGAGTCAAAGCAAGCAAGCATGGAGTGGCATCGAGGAGACAAAGCAAGTCCGGTCAAGGTCAGAACATGCCCATCTGCTGGAAAGTTGCTTGCAACCGTTTCTGGGATTGCAGGTGTTTTGCTGGTAGATTTTCTTCATGAACAAAGGATAATTAATGCAGCCTATTACCCTCACATTTTGGATGAAGCAAAAGCTGCATATCACAACAATTGGCACTGGCAACCGATCTGAAACGCCATTCTTCATGACAATAAGGTCACATACTGTCACTTTAATGCAGGAAGTACTGGAGAAACGGCATTTATCGCCCTATGACTACCATTTATTTGGACCACTCAAACAAGACTAGGACAGCGGTTTGATGATGACGCAAGTGTAGAAGAGTTCGTGCGTAACTGGCTCCACACGCATCCTTCTTTCTAAAAGAATGGAATCAAAAACTTGCCAATCCCACGAAGAAAATGTATATCGAAGGCAGGACACTATGTATAAAAGTAATCTATATATGAGCATTTTTGTTGATACAATACATTTAAAAAAAAAAATTCCCATTTATATCTGATCTGCCCTCGTATAAAGTTCACATTAGAAATTGAAAATAACGGTTGCCTTTCTTTTTGGAATCTAAAGATAATAAAAAATAACAATAAATTAAATAAATTAAATTTATGTAAACTTAATGTAAAGCTTGAAGAAGAAGAAGAAGGAGAAGGAGCAGGAGCAGGAGCAGGAGCAGGAGAAGGAGAAGGAGAAGGAGGAGGAGGAGGAGGAGGAGGAGGAGGAGGAGGAGGAGGAGAAGGAGAAGGAGAAGGAGAAGAAGAAGATCGATGATGATGATGATGATGATGATGATGATGATGATGATGATGATGATGATGATGATGTGATAGGTGTATACATATATAATTTGCAAAATATATGTCTTAAAGGTATTGTGAGAAAACAGTTTGTGTGACTGTACTGAGCCATCATTGTAGCTCAAGTATTTTACCTGGAAAATCCTTCCAGTACCATTGGTACCTTTAAATTAAAGGAGTTTACACTGTAATGTGTTTCCTCAGTCTTTAATTGACTTTTGTGCAGTGTGTAGAAAATTATAGTACAAACACAAAATGAAAAAGTATCAATATTTCTCTGTAAGTGAGAAATTACAAATTCTGTAGAAGTATGGTATGAACGTCTTGAAAAGGGAGTTTTCAGAAGTTCATTAACCATATTCATTATTTATTGATTAAAATTTCCGTAATATTAAATTACTTACACTGAATAAAATGAATTTATAACATGATTCACACTCACACACAAAATAAAGAAACTGATGTCAGCCAATAAACAACGTTACACAAAGATATACTTGTATACAGTGCGAGCATGCAAACCTCATGCACTTGTTACGGAGGATCCCGTTATGGTCGCTGGAATGGAGTATTGTACCAACATGATAGGTGCATCACAAACAATCTGCTCTGCAATTTAATAATCATTAAGTAAGGATCTGATTACGTAAGAAGGATGTAATTAGTTTCTAGAACTAAAATATAAAGCAATGATAGATTGTTAAATGATTTTTCAATGCATATACAAGTTCTACAGCTATAACCATGAGTGTTGGTAGCTCTGCTTCACCATGCAGTGAATGATCACCGTGCAACACCCAAATGCAGCATGCATTTGTACGAAAATCATGGGAACTTAGGACAACAGGGAGGCAAGAGGGGAAGGTTGTACGCATGCACAATACTGATTACTGAGCAAGCTGGCTCTCGGCATGTTGAACTCAAGGATACGTTCCATTAGCTACGCAGTTGCTTCCATGCATCAAAAGCTCACAATTGGTTGTACTCAATTTCTTACACTTACAATAAAGCATTGCTATTTACATGGTCTTTTAAAATTTCTGCAATGTGATTTATAAAACAGAAAAGAGCGTGCTATAGCACTGCAGCACGTAAGGACAAGCTGCCCATGCTTGTTTCTTTATTAATGTAAGCCATGTAACCCCTCTATATTTTGTAATAATGTATACTTTGAGGTTATTTTTCAAGACATGTATTTCATTACTAAAATACACTCAGCAGTAACAAGTATATAACTTTTAATAATGATGACGACGATGACGACGATGAGGAGGAGGAGGAGAAGGAGGAAGAGGAGGATGATACATTTTGATTAATTTCTTCATTAGCAACCCAAATAAAATGTGCAAGCACATTTTTAGGGTCTTATATTAACTGTTATATGTTAATGAAATAAAGAATTTTGTTTCTATAAAATTACCTGAATTGGTGAATTCTCCCCCACATTGCTGCTTGCTCCAACTGTTTCACTTACCACACCCCCAACTGACTGACCACTACCTACTAAGTGTGGAATATCAGGTAAGTCTGCGATAACTGTTGAATCCTTCTCCTGAATATTCTCCACAGTCAGCCACATTATATTTTCTGTAGAACAGAAGTGTAAACTAGCTTATTTATTTACAGCTAAATTTTGTATAGCAAAATGAAAATATATTTGTTAAGCAGCTTAGAAAAGTACTATATCAGCATTATCTAGAATAGAGAGAAATGATTCTTACCATCTTTTATCAGTTTGAGTTCAAAGTGATACCTTTATTGTTTATTTTTATCGTCTAAATGATAGAAAATAGAAATTACTTAGTAGTTTAAAGTACTCTGACAAATTGCATGACACATTATATGCTTACAATAGCCATCACATTACCATGAACATTCTAAGGGTAAGCATTGTTTATTGTATGTAACTTAGGACATTGGCAAAATAACAGTTTGAGAGTGCCTGGCATCATTTGAGCTGTTTTTGTTTCTTGTTCCAGTTATTTAATTTCTTTACACTCTCACGCTTACTTTTCTAACTAATGATAGTTATAATTTTCATGCTTTATTTTTTCACTTTGCCTCCATTATTTCAAGATTTAACTTCATGTTTAATTTATATTCCTTTTTATAATCATGATATGATTATACCTACCATCTAAAGTATCATTTTCCCCAGCACTGACTGTGGCATAATACTGCATGCACTCCAGAGAACCAACCCAAGTGGTTTTTGATACAAGAGTTCTATCTTTCCAGACAGGACGATGAACTCGTTGCAGGATTTCTGCCTTAGCTGCACTAAGGATGACATAACCTTTGGTTTCACAGCCCTTTAGAAGAACCTGGCTATTCACAAGCGCAACTGCAATATAAATCATGAACATCGGCAATGAAAAACTAGAAACATCTCTGCTTTACATCATATATTTTTGTATATTGGACTTTTTTCCCCTCCTAGCTCCAAATTCTTACAATAATTGTACTCAGGATATAACATGCATACAATAACACAGCATTATGAGGAAAGTTGAATCAGATTTGAAAAATTGAATGTTAATGATGGAACTTAAAGCATTCCCATCATTCATTTATGCCTTTGCCTATAAACATGTATCAAAATTATTGTATGTGCTCATGTAATACAGCAGATCTAATAAACTGTATTATTCTGTAAATCATATCTTAAATGAGATTTAATATTAAAAGTGACTTAATTATTCATTTTCTGCCCAAACTGCTAGGGTTAATACATAGATATTTTATGCTAACAGCTATTTTCACCAACAGATATTAAAAATACTTTTGATATCTTATTAGTTAACATTATGTTACAAGTGTAACCTGAGTCAAAACTCTTGCATTTCATCAAGCTTTTACAGTAAATTGTTAGATAACTTGTTAACATACAAAATAACTGGAAATAACTACTTTCAACTAGGCAGTGACCTAATTACATCTCTTCTAAAATCGCTCTAGTGCATATTTTTACATTAAAGCATTTTCATTTCAACAGCAGACAATTTATTACATTCATAGACATTTATCATGTGATTTTCTCAATTGTTTTAAGATAGAATTTGGACGTTAATTGGAAAATCTAGGTGCAAAAGAACTAACATTTTATCATTCAAAAAGGCTTTAATTATACAATGGTTACTAAGCACAGAGGAATCACAGGTAGCACCAAAGCTGGAAGATTTAAATAGAAGAAGGATAAGGACTGGAAGTAAGTTTACAAGAAATTTAATTGCAATGCTGTGTTTCTCCCAGGGTCAAGAAGTAACTGCAGCAATTTTATTCTAACAATACAGAACAAAAAAAATGGCATATACAAAGAGTATTAAGCTGGTTTTATAGAGGTAGTAAAAAAATACATTGAAAGTAAACACTGTGAAAAGTAACTTTCAGCTTTTTTCTCTAAAAAAAGAAACAACCCACTATTATTACACAAATATAACTATTTGCAACAAAATCCTCACTTATCTTAAGAAATGATGTAAATTTTCTTAAGTTAAGTGAAATTTTTGTTGCAAATAGTTATATTTGTGTAATATTTATTGCTTCACTGTAGCTAGCTTCATTTTTTACATAACCCAATATTAATTGATAAAACTATTTGTAGTTGGTTTTACACACTACATCACATACATCATACATTTTGACTTTTTGAGGACTAGTTTCGGGAGCTGTTGCTTCCATTTTCAACCTCGTAGGCCTGAGTGTAATTATTTTTTGGCCTGCAGTCTTCTCACTGGTGGGATTTCAAAGTTTAATGCTTGGTCTTTATCCATATTAAGATGTTCTCCCACATTGTCAGTTTGTGATGGTTTATCACACCTTTTACTAATTTTGGATTTGGGTCAAGATTATGATTTTTATTCAAAAAGGGAAATGCTACTTCTAACTTGTCTTCTGCTTCAATTTGGTGTTTCTCAAATGTTCTCTGAATCTGGTTTTTATGTTTCTTTTAGTTTGCCCTCTGTAGAATTTTCCACAATGCTTACACTTATTTGGTATATTTCATATCTATTGATTGATGGAATTTCATCTTTGTTTTTGAATTTAACAATTTTAATACTGGGTATCTATTTGTGAAAAAATATTTTGTTCTTAAAGATATTTTTAAATATATTAAATGTTATTGGATGGTACAGGACACCACAAAATATGCTGTTGCTTCCTTAATGGTTTTCTTTAGCTTAGGTTTTTTAATTTTCTTAAACACCAGACTTTTGAATCCATTTTCTTCTATGCGAAGTATGGCTGATGTTCCTTGCAGTATTATGCGTTATTCCATGGGTAAGGAAACCTTAATTAATAATAAACTGCTTACCATCTACTCTCTCTATGCATTCAGAGCAGTAGTGTATGTAATAGATGAGTTCAAACCAATCAAAAACAACCAAATTCATGAACACTGTACAAGAGGAAACATGGACTAGTTTAGGCATAGAGTGAATAAAAGTGTATCTCTAAAAGTTGTATATATTTCTGGAATCATGCTCTATAACAAACTACCACAAGAAATTAAATCTGCAGGTGATGTTTCTAAACAGCAATATGAAAGGAAGTTGAGGATGTATCTGATTAACAAAAGTTTATACGACTTGAAGGAAATCTGAGAAACTAATTTGTAAATATGTAATTGTATTTCTGACATGTCCAAAATCATATGTATGATAAACTGGATAAAAATAAATAAATGTTGACCAGTCTGTGTGTAAGATCATGTGTTATTGCATGTTTATGCATAATCGGGTTATAGCTATGATTTTTTATGTAATTTTCTGTGTAATTTTGCAATTTTAATAATAATTTAAATAATTCTTAAGCAATTTTATATGGTAGCTTCCTGTAAATTCCAAATTTTATTTTTGTGTCATTCCTGATGAATTTAGGTCCAAGAAAGAGAGTTATTCATTGATTTCCTTTTCTACTGTAAATATGACAAATTTTTTCTGCAGATTGAGTAGTTTTAATACATCCTCTAAATGTCTATTTGGAACTATTGCAAAAATATCATCAACATATTGTGACTTTGTGGGTTCATAGAATTAAAAGTCCACTTGCAGAAATTCCAATATGCTCTTTATTTTCGTAGAAACACACTTTGGTCAACCCTTACAGTAGCAGAATTATGTAACATACACAAATACAATGCTCACTGTCGCTGACCACAAACAAAAGAGTTCACTTTCAAAACACAGCTGTATGCGGACAATTCTCAACTTACAATTCGATTCACTCTAACTGGCGATCGCAGCTCCTTTTTATAGCTCACTTGTATTACTAGACGTTTGTGGAATGTTCTCTATCACTGTTCCAGAAATTACCTGACGAAACACAAACTTTCTAGTCATCTAACTTTATCTGTTTCGGTAAGCCTTTTATCTCTGCGCTGCACTATCTGTCTCTTATCTCCACGCAGCACTATCTGTCCCTATATGCGCATGGCCACAACAATGCTCGCAACACTGCTCCCTCCTCAAGACTGGTCATCCCGAAGAGCACCATCATAGCGGGCCAGACAATCTAGGTGTACCACCAACATCTTTCCTCGGGGCACCTTCTGGATGCAGTAGACCACGTCGTTGATCCTCTTTATCACCCGTTATGGTCCTTGCCATGGCTGTTGAAGTTTCGGGCAGTGTCCCTTGGTCCGGGTAGGGCGGTACAACCAGACCAGGTCACCTTGCTGGAACCCTTGGCTGCTGGCTTGCCTGTCGTATCGGGTCTTGATGCGGTCACTCGCCTTCTGGATGTTCTGACGAGCCATCTCATGCATGTTGTGGAGATGGTCCATGAGGTTCTCCACATACTCAGTTGCTGGCTGTTTTGCGTCCGGGGGGTTCCCAAAAGCCAGGTCACAAGGGAGTCGTAACTCTCGGCCAAACATTAAGCTGGTGGCGTCATCCCATTGGTGTCGTGTGTTGATGAACGGTAGGCCAGCAAGAACAGTGGCACCTTGACGTCTCAAGTCTCGCTGATGACTGGCCATGACCTTCCTCAGCTGTTATTCTAAGGTCTTGATGTACCTCTCCACCATGCCATCCGACTGCGGATGTAGGGGTGTTGTGCAGGTTTTGTTCACCCCAAGTCTTTCCAGTGCCTCCTAGATTAGGTTAGACTCAAAATTTGTGCCCTGGTTGCTGTGGAGCTCTAACGGCACCCCAAAATGGCAGAATAGCTACTCCACGAGGCAGTCTGTAATTGTCTTTGCCTTCTGGTTCGGGATGGCATACACCCCCGGCCACTTGGTGAAGTAGTCCACGACCACCATCAGGTACTTATTGCCTCGGTCGGACACTGATGGACAACAGACAACTTTACACGTTACCCTCCACATCACAGAAGTGGACACTTTAATGATAGCTATGCTCTATGCAAGAATATGTTATGATGTAAAATTATTTTTCCTTTTCCTTTTCACAAATGTTTAAAAAAATCTGCAATAAATGAGATTTGTGTACCAACCGCAGTAACAGTACATCTATTTTGTAATGCTCTAGTAGTAATACTACCTGTTTTGGAAAAAGAAATAACCATCTTTTCATCAGTGCTCTGAATTTGTTAGACTATTAGGTAATGTTGTTCCAAAACAAATTTTAAGTGCTGTTTTTTAATTTTTCCAGAGCTTTCCTGTACTAATCAATGCACTATTGTTATTTATTAAGAGTAAGGAGTCAGTTTGTATGGAAACTATTGACAACAAAGTTTTCTCATATCTGACTGGGGACATAAAATGTTTTGAATTTGACTTGCACCAATGCCCAATGTATTCTGAATAAATTTATAAGATGTCCTTTGATCTTCTTCAAACATTGCACAAATATTTGCAATATTTTTATCAGTAACAGCAGTTCTTGGGTGTCCTCAAAATTCATTACTAAGAAAAAACCAATCTCTTTTGAATTAATAATAATAATAATAATAATAATAATAATAATAATAATAATAATAATAATAATAATAATAATAATAATAATAATAATAATAATAATAATAATAATAATAATAATAAATAATAAATAATAATAATAATAATAATAATAATAATAATAATAATAATAATAATAATAATAATAATAATAATAATAATAATAATAATAATAATAATAATAATAATAATAATAATAATAATAATAATAATAAATAATAAATAATAATAATAATAATAATAATAATAATAATAATAATAATAATAATAATAATAATAATAATAATAATAATTTATTATTATTATTATTATTATTATTATTATTATTATTATTATTATTATTATTATTATTATTATTATTATTATTATTATTATTATTATTATTATTATTATTATTATTTGTCAATCGACTTTGCAGTTTCTGAATTTGTCAAAATTTATACATATAAATACATATATTAATACAACTGTTTTTAATTACAAATTAAGGAATAATTTTGGCATGGCATATATGTACATAAATTTAAATGAAAACAAAATAGGTGTGGTACAATGATTATAATTCATCAATACAATACAAACTTTTTGTATTCTTATTAAAACTTCGCCTAAAAAGTCATCCTTGTGCCTAGTGTTATGACTATGAGGATTTTCCTTTTGTACTGCATAAGTTACTATAAAAAACATACAGAAAATATACTTTTAATATTCCTCTATCATTAAATACATGATTCTCGAACTCAAATTGTAAAACAAACAAATCATGCTGATGGCCTCTGTTTGCAATCTAAATAGCCTTTCCATATGTGTTGCAGCTGCACAGCCCCAAATTTTAATTCCATATAATAAATGTGGATATATAACTCCATAATAAATAATTTTAAGCCCTTTTTCATCAAAGATATTTCTGAAGTAACGTAACAAATGTGTAGCTTTACTTATTTTATCACAAATATGATTTATGTGTCATGTCCATGTTAGTTTTCTGACAAGAAATATTCCTAAGAATTTATATACACTTACATCTTCGATGTTGCAGTCATTTACAGGTAGTGACAAATTTGTGGCACTTTTGTTACTCTGTGAGAAAAGACCTAAGTTGTTGTTGTTGTTTTTTTTGTCATATTACAAGCTTAAGTAATTGCTTAAGTAATTTATAATCAAATCATTAGATTTCAACAAGTTATCCTTTAAACTGCCTATATTCCCACCCTTACATATAGCCGTAGTATCATCTGCATAAGCTTATTATATTTGTGTTTTCTGAGATTGGTATGTCATTTACATATACTATAAATAATAATGGTCCCATGACCGACCCTTGAGGTACCCTATACATGACTTGCTTGAATTCTGATCACATTTTGCTTACCAGTTTTCCCCTTCTATTATATATGAATGTTGATTGTTTCCTGTCTACCAAATAGGACCTGAGCAGTTCTCTTGCCAAGCCTTTTATCCCATATGCTTCCAGCTTTTTTAACATTATAGTGTGGTCGATACAATCAAATGCTTTAGAAAGATCGAAGAATAATGATCCAACTTTTTCATTTTTTTTCCAGGTTTTCTATGACTGCACCAATTAGAAATTGTTGCTATAGGTGAGACTATTATGCCAAATATGTTACTAAGCTAATATTTGCATTGTTTAGGAATTAATGACAATTTAAAATTATAAAAAATCATAATCCAAAATGTTCTCCAGTCAAACTCATTTTCGAGTGAACAAAATCTTTAAATGATGGTAGTTAAACTATTAGAGCAAACTGAACAAACTACATGACAATCAACTCCCAAAACATTAAAACATAGCTGTCAAATATAAATAAATTTAATTTGATTTTAGAAACACAATATTTTAAACGATTTTAGTGTTCCCTCACATTTGTGTAATGCACTCCTTGGAACAAAATAAAATAGGATGTATTATATAGAATGTGGTTAAATAATCCCTGAAGTTCATATCTTAGACTACTCCATATACAAATGTCAACTTATTGGCTATATAGATTTTTAATGAGCATAACATGAACAATTTTGGTCAACAAATATATGTCAATGAAATATGTTATCTTTGCCAATCATTGCTTCTCTTTTAATTTCCTCTTAGTGCATTATCCATTATATAGTGTCAATTGTCCAACATTTCTTTTAATGCAACACACTAAAAGCACTTACTGAGCCAATTTTTATAGAGTACATCATCTTCTTGGCAGGCTGCTAATCCTTGAAGATGCTGTTCCCTTGTCTGCACTGACATATCATCACTAAACACCACAGCTTTGTTGTCTGCCTCTGCAATTAGTTGCTGGAGCATTGTTGCTGCATGCCCTGACTGCAGCTTGGTCATTGGTGAGGGAGTTGCCTGTACTCCTGTGCTTGCCTGCTTATAGTCACATACAAATAAGTATAATTTCTCACTTCTTGATTGAATTATATCAAATACTTCCAAGTATATAAAAATATACTATTAAGAAATGAAATAAAACTCAATAATGCTTGGCCCTCTGGAATCCAGAAATAATCAGAATGAGTAAAACTAGAAAAAAAATGATAAATGTCTTAAAATGTGATTTTTTACAAATAATAAGAAGCTAACCAAAACCTAAGAAGAGGAATAAGCAAAATGATAAACACCATCATTATGTACAATGTTCTTATGGCTCAAGGACCACCAAAACCGTAACAGAAAGTTCAATCCTGGATGGATAAGAACATCAATATTATGCAAGACAAACAGCAAAAATCTTATAAAGATAAAGAAGGGAAAGAAACAAAACATACTGGACCTCTGAAATCAAATTTCTGAACTTAAATTCAATGTTATTTTCTCCATTCAATATCTTTGGTTAATAAAAAAAAAAAAAGGAGAGAAGTTTGAACATGAAGTTAAAAGTATTTTTAACATTTGGTATTTTCACATACCTACTAATTAAACAGAAACAATTTTCAGAAAATTACATTAAGAATATTTGTATGAGTAAAGACTATGATACAATGAAGCACAAAATTATATTACTGTTACTTACTTATTCACTGTTACTATAGCTTCATTTTTTACATAATCAGTAGCAATCGGTTTTTGGCATAAAGCAAATAAAAGTATTACTTTTCTAGATTTTCATCTAAATGGCACTAAAATTATTTATTGACAGAAACTAAATTTTTAGGTGTCTGGATGAATCAAAACTTGAATTGGACTATACACATTGAAGACCTAATCAGAGATTATAATATTCTTTTACTTGTTAAAGCTAATATAAGTAATATTAAGACTTACCAAATGACACATAAACATGATACAAGACTAAGCTTAACTCTGTCAATAATTAGCCACAATACCACCCTGTTCAAGCATTCCTTTATCTATAATGATATTGTGACTTTGTGGGTTCGTGGAATGAAAAGTCCAATTTCACCACTCAAAACTGTTCTTTATTTCCACCGACTTACAGTTTAACACTTGCCATTTACATAAAATTACGTAATGCGCACAATTGCGATTCACCAGTTCGTCCGTTACAACTTCACTTGTACTCGCGATTACGTCGACTCCGATGCTCATACACAGTTACGTACAGTCTTCCGTTGCACAATCTTCTCGTTCATTAACACGTCACTGACTAACACTTACACCAAGAACTGTGTCTGTCTCCTCACTCACTGACTAACTAACTCATTCTCTGAAACCCTTTTTATAGGAATGTCACTGTTCTTCTAGAAGTCTCTGGTTTCCACAGGAAGGTTCCAGTAGATGAAAGATCCCGTAATTTCCAGAACACAGGTAGAAGAGAAACAGACCGCACAATCATGTTTTTTCCCCCAGCCGTCCCTGTCACCACTATAAGACGGACGAGGGGGAGGCGTGGCTAACACGGACCTCCCCTGTCTTCCGCTCTCAGCTGCTTCCATAGGGTGTTTCAACGCCCGGGTGACAATATACAATTGTATAACAAGTTGCCACTTCATATAAAACAGATGTGTAAAGACTCTCAAAATCAAATTGCACAAATTCTCAGGTGAACAATGTTTTATTCTGTACAAGAGCTTTTAGTTAGTATGGTATATTTTCGTATGTTTTTTATACATTTTTGTTTTCTTAAATTACGTTATCTATTTTTTGTAATTACTATTATTTATATTTCTTTTGAATAGTTTGTATCTGTTACTATGTTAATGTTATTCTGTGAATATTATACTTAATTGTACAAGACACCAAGGATGAATAAAGATGAATGAATGAATGAGCATCTAAGCAAAGGTTGAGAACTGAAGAATGTTGATTCACAGTAAATATAAAAGTAAAGTAAGGATACACAAATCAGTAAACATTATAGAAAAATTATGTTCATTCATTTGCTATATTAACATTTCTCGTTTTCTTATGTAATACCAAAATAATTAAAGGTTAACCAAACTCAAAATTCTTAATGTAGTATAATTTTGTGCTTCATTGTATCATAGTCTTTACTCATACAAATATTCTTAATGTAATTTTCTGAAAAGGTTATTCGAGCAATGTATGATTAGATTTAAGACTAGATATAATGATGTTAAACTAAGTTTAAGTTAAAAAAAAAAAAAAAGTTTGTCATTCATGTTTACAGACATTAGTGTGCATTTTTGGGTGTGTGAAATTACTCAAAGTGTTGTGAAAGCTGAAAGAGAAACTGATTTCCCGGAATTGCAAGAAACTGTGCAGGTAGTAGATGGCCTGAACGAACAATGCCACTTGAGTGTGGAGGTTCTTAAAAATGTAAACAACTATTATTGTCAAATTATGTATGTATGAATGTATGTATATTTGTATGTATTTTAGTATGTGAGAGTATGGTTAGTGCAATGTAACTAACTGATTATTGAAGAAGAGGAAAAGGGAGTAAAAACCGAGAGAAAAGAGAATTTTGATTTATAATTTAAAATAAGCATACAGTTTTAACTTAAAAATTAAAAGGACATTTTGAAACGGTACTCTCTTCCTCAAGTTGATTAATTAACTGTTAAGGAACATATAGAAGATTAATTGAATGTTAGAGGAATATATACATGTATTGAAACAAATATCTTGTGTGCAGTGTCAAGTTTGTTATGGGCTCTGAATCGGTGGAAATTTTTCTCCCCTAGGAAAGCTGACCGCAACCATAAATTTGAAGGGTCGCACCTGGCGTTTGCTTTCAAACATAGTTTGACAGGAAGGGGACATTTTGGGTGGTCTAGGGTGAGATTCTCGTAACTGGGACTCCATATGTGTTCTACCGACCAACTAATTAAAAATAATGAACTGAAGGGGGAAGCAAAATGTCATATGACCTATCTAAAGTTCAGTCGCTAGCTGGGGGTGAAGCTAGTTCGTCGTGCGAATGCAATCGGAAATAAATCGCATTCAATTAAAGGTAGTTAGCAGCTGGGTGCTAATCTGATGAGTCGTGTTATAGACACAGGAGTGCAACCACGCCAGCGCGAAGCCTACCATTCAGAGTTCGCCTAATTAACATGTATTTCGAGAGTAATTGAAATACAACCGATCGTCATAAGAGAATTAACCTGTGTTTCTTTCCAAGTACCCTAACTGATCCACTAAAACGCCCTGAATCAAGAGATCCTTGCCACAGATCCTATATTCATGAATATTAGGATAACTTTGAGAGCAGCCGAGGACATCGATATTTCTCAAATTTTATTGGCAATGCTGATGACCCTAAGAGTCAGGTCCCTGCCAAATAATAGAGCCGAACTGAGCAGCAATACTCGCTCGACACCCCGACATGCTACACACTTGATCTCAAGAACAAGCTTGACAACAACCTCCAAGACAAAATATTGTACTCCACATCCTCTAAATTTTAATACCTATTAGTACCTATTTCAGTAATCACCTCAATGTATATTGTGACTTTGTGGGTTCGTGAAATGAAAAGTCCAATTGCACCACTCAAAAATGTTCTTTATTTGCACTGAGTTACAGTTAAACACTTGCCAATTACACAGAATTACGTAATGCACACAATTACGATTCACCAGTTCGTCCGTTACAATTTCACTTGCACTCGTAATTACGTACAATACTCCGATGCACGTACACAGTCTTCTCGTCGTACACTAGCACTGCACTCTTACACTGCTCGCCAAGAACTCTGACTCACTCCTCTTGCCCGACGTGTTGCTTATATAGGGTCAGCTGGCCGATCTGGAAGGTTCTAGATTAGATGAAATATCCCGTAAGTTCGAGAAATCAAGGGCAGCGGAAAGAGACGGCACGGTAATGTTTTTTTCCTAGCCACCCCTCGATACCGCTATAAGACAAACGAGGGGGCGTGTCCGAGCGCTTCCGTCTCCTGCTGCTGCCGTCAGCTGGTTCTATAGGGTGTTCCAACGTTTGGGTGACAATATAGAAATCTAATGCAATTGTATACCTGACAGTTTTTTTCTGAGGTTTCCCCCAGTTGTTAAGGCAAATGCTAGGTATCTGTACTTCACCTCGGTGCAACCTTGTCTTATTTCTTGAATTCTTTTTATATATTGTAAATATAATGTTTGATTAAGTTTTTTTTTTTTTTTTTTTTTTTTTTAATGAAGCCCATATTTTGTACAAATTTTGTCAGTGAACAAATCTAAATCTATATAATGTATTCCAACACAGCATAAACAAAATATATACACGAGTTCCTTTCTTGGAAGTGTTGAAAACAGTGTTGTTATAAGTTGTTGTGAGTTGATGCAAATTCTCTGAAACATGTCCCGGAAAAATTTAAAAGGAAGTGTTGTTTAGTGTCATTAATCGACTCCCTTTAAATTTAATATACACGAGTAACTAAATTAATATATTTTGTACATTAGGAGCAGTAAAATGTAACAAATGTTGATATATTGAGAAAATATACAATTAAGCTAAGTATAAATGGACAAAGTTTGCTGCCTAAAAACATTATATATAAACAAAATATAAAAGTGTATATCATAAAAGTGAAATTCAACAGTAAACTGAACATTTTCTGGTGGTTTTTCTACTTTGGGGGAATTTGACACAATGGTGAGATATTTACATTTTTAAACTTTGTGTCTATGCATGTACATAACAACCTTACATATACAACTCACCTGTATAGAATTATTAAGAGGAGGAGTTACAGAACCTTCTGGAGCTCTAGATCTTGATTTCAAAGGAGTAGATGTGCTTTCTCCTCGGAAGCCCTTAAGAGCTTCTGTAGATAAATTCTTCTTTAATTGCTGTCAAAAAATAAATAATTTCAGCGATTGCAAACGTGACTAATATAAGCAAACTGAGACTGGCAATGCATGGTCTGCGGCTAAACATAATGCAGTTAATTTTATTAAACCTAATTGGGATCAGATGCTCATAAGTTGGTATTTAAACAAGGCAGATGAAATTATTAAATTATGATGTTTTTAAAACTATTTCCCAAGTATAGAAATATCAATTCTTAGTAGCTCGTTATTGGCGTTCTCAAGATTTAATGCCTCATAGTTCTCTCAAATCTCGAACTAATTAATTGCCAGTGCAACACTGAACAGTGATTAACTGCCTTCTTGAATCAACTAATAGTCTACTCTAATGCTGTTCCTCTAACAGTTCTGGTGGCCCAATCTGTAATGCCAAAAATTGGGGTTCTAAACAATGGTTTGGTTCCTCATGTAGTTAATTTTATTCTTCGTCTTTTTAATACGTAAATTTTAAATGGTGTGATTTGCAACTAAGAATGTTAATCTGATTGGCCAGTGCAATAACACTACTATGATTTCCTTCAGTCCAACTGTAGCTTGGCCAGCAGGCTCTTCCAACCTCAACCCGATTGATTTTTTATTCCAGGTCACCTCAAGTCCCTGGTGTATGTAACACCTATTACCTCAGAAGAGGACCTAACTGTCCAAATAATAGCAGCATGCAAGGTTATTTGACACACACAATGAATTTTGGACAGAGTACAACAGTCATTCCTTCACCGCTTGTACTGAAAATGCAGGTCGCCATTTCAAGCAATTCCTATAAATCTGTCATAAAGAGTTGCATTTACTTTTTATTTTATGTAAATTCGTTCACCCTTTAAACCACCTCCAGTTTAGACATGGCATGTGAATGTATCAGGATTTAACCCTTATTAAAAAGAATTGTAATTAATTGCACTGACAAGGTGAAATTACCCTGTAAAATGCATACATTTATTGAAGAATTAAAATCTTATACAAAACATTTAAACAACAGCCAAAAAATAAAAATAATAAAAAAAAAGGCAAAAAATTGAAGGAGACTCGAACTCGTTTACGTTTCACTTGAGAGCTAATGACATAACCATTGTGACATGGAGAGTGCTCTGACACTTCTCTTTATTTCCGAATGTTGTGCATTCAAATACTATCATCATTAGCAGTGGCGTACTGGCACTTTAGAAACTTATAGCCGTAACTTCCACATTTGAACCAACAAGCTATAATTCTCCTATCTCAAATTACTTAAGATATATCTACCTGCTCTGAAAATATTTTGAAGTAATTTTTCCTAAGACAAATTATTCCAACTTTTTGCTAACAATAACTAATATGGTGGCATATTTAACAAACTACTACCATGATGCAGTCATTGTGGTACTCATTTCTGCAAGGGAGTAATATTTATAATTGTGATTACTTATAGAATACCTAATTTCGGATACAATTGGGAGATATTTCAAAATTAGAACAATAATCATGAAGAAACCTGTTGTTTATCATATACAGGTATAATTACAATGTCCTCAGCAAAAGCTATATGAAATTTATTAGAATTCCCATGTACACTGCATTGAAAATGTGACTAAATTAGCATACTTGTATCTTCACATGAATCAATAGCACAGAAAAGATACAATGTTTAAGCTTAAACAAAATCCATGTAGAAGGTAAAAAACCAGAAAATAGAATGTTTTACTGTAGAAATGGTTTATTATCAAATCATCATCAGAATACTGTAGCTCAAAAACCTGGATAAATTGAAATTTCAAGGTCATTAACTTTCATAATATTTTATTTCTAAAATATGTAACATTCTTTAGAGACAAGATGAACAAATTCTATACTTTTGTCAGAATTACTATAAGCTGAACTAGGATTATATATCTAAACAATGAATATTTCTGAACACAAATTACATAATTGAATTATATATGTAAAATATTTCTTTATACTTAGGTCATTCAATAATTAGTGGCACCATTTTAATTAACAACTAAAACATTTTTTGAGCAGTCACATTATTGCAGTGCTTAGAACTAATCTCCTCCAAATTGAAGAACTCGCCTCCATACATCAGGGAGCTGATTCAGATTCAGATTTTATCACCATTTGCAAAAAATTTTTACAAGGCTTCGTCAGAAATACATTAAACATAAATAAGAACTGTACAATAATTTACATACATTAGTACTATAAATCTTTATATTGCATGACTAACTACTATTGACATGTGATATTTTATACTCTTCAAATGAATAGAAGGTATTTTTTAACAGGTATGTCTTAATTGCCTCAATTTTCTTCACCTCTGAATTTATTTCCTTGATGAGGTGAGGTAAATGATTGTATAAATCTTTTGCATTGTTTTCAATACACTTGTTACCTAGCGTGCCTCTTAGTCTGTTTCTAAAATAGTTCAGTTTTGTTCTTGTGTTATGTCTGTGAATATTAGTATTCTTTTCCTCTTTGTGCATTCTTACTATATACTTAAGAGATTCATATATATAAGCAGGGTAGTGTAGGTATTCCAAGATTTTTAAAACTACTTTTGCATGAGTTTCTTCTTGGAATTTTTTTAATTAATCTTATGGCTCGTTTCTGTAACCTAAATATTCTTAACCTCTGTTTCTTTCCTGCTGTTCCCCATAAGATAATCCCATAATTTAGATGAGAGTGTATAAAAGCATAATATACTTCCAGGGCACTACTCTCATCCATGATTTGTATTACTTGCTTTAGCACATTTATTTAGCCCTTTATTTAGCATTTACCTTTATTTACATTTATTTAGCACTTTAGCCCTTATTTATTTTGTTGCAAATTTTTTCAATATGTTTATTGCATTTTAAATTACTATCAATAACTAGTCGTTTGTTTGCATTACTTGTTGAATTTGCTCATTTTGGATTACTAAAGTTATTAAATTTTAGATGAGTCGTATTTCTTACACATCTGCTTCACTTTCTGCTTCACGACTCATCTAAAATTTAATAATTTTTCGCTTCACTGTGGTGTTCCAATACAGTTAAATCTCGATATACTAAAGTTATGTTTGCATTTTATTATTTACTCCAATTTGCATCCATTCTGTTTTATTTGTGTTTAGTAACATTCCTAGCTGTGATAAATATATTCTAACTACCTCTAATAACCTGTTTGCTTTATTTTGGACCTCTGCTGCTGTTTTTCCTGTTACCACTAGGGTAGTATCATCCGCATACCCAATAGCTAATCCTCCTGCATCCTGTATTTTTTTGAACAAGTAATTAATGTACAGTATAAATAGATATGGCCCCAATTTACACCCCTGTAGGACTCCATGTGTTATCGGTTTAAACATTGATTTAATTTTTTTCAAGTTTCCTTCTATGTTATATATTATCTCTACACATTGCTGTCTGTTGTGGAGGTATGAACTTATCCATTCTAATGGGGTGCCTCTTATCCCATATATGGATGTCATCTACAGCATCTTGTTGTCCTAATATTCAAACACACTGCTCTACTGCTGCTATAATGCTCATCTAGTTCTAAAGCAAACTCCTCTAAGTGGTAATTTCATTTTTACAAAAGCTCATATCTGGAGTGTATGGAGGATGCTCCAGAATTTCCCAGTTCCATCTGTGAAGTAAATTAACAAGGGCAGATGTGTGAGAGTGAGCCACATCATGTTACGCAATGGGATGAGAATTCAGGAGATTTGGATGTTTACAATGCACAGCTGGTTGTAAATGGTGTTCCATAAAGTGACTGTAATATGCACCATTTACATAATTTTCTTGAGGTACTGAATGAGTGATAACACCGTCAAAATCATAAGCAACAATGAACATGACTAAGTGGATCCTGTTCTTATCAATACTTTTTTGGCCATGGTGAATCAATGTGCCACCACTCATTTGATTGTCTCTTTAATTTTGGTTGCAGCGTCTAACCCTGGTTACATCTAATGTTATGATACCTTGAAGAAAACACTCACCTTCACGTTCATAGCGTTCTAAGTGTAATCTCGCTGTTTCCATCCTCTGCTACATTGTTTCCTCTGTAAGATTGTGTGGAACTCATTGAGCACAGATTTTCCTCATCTTTAATTTCTTAAGTATGTGGAGAATTAAACCAGGAGCAACTCCAACTTCCCTTGCTAATTCAATACAAGTCCAACAATGATGTTCTTCAGGCAGTGCTCTAAACAGCATTCACAAGCACATCATCAATTGCTGATTGCGCTCTCCCTGTGCACTGTTTTTGATGAACATCTTCCCTTCCTCTATGAAATGCATTTGCCCACCTAGCCCCAGTATGATATAGTGTTAGTTAGTTAGTTAGTTAGTTTTTATTCATCCTTTTGATCATATTACATGATATAGGACACGTCAAGTACTTATAACTAAAAATTATACAATATACATATATATAACACAAGTTTGGAATGAAAATTCAACTGTATGTACAGTATAATGATAATGATGATAGTAATAATAATAGTAATAATAGTAATAATAACAATAATAATAATAATAATAATAATAATAATAATAATAATAATAATAATAATAATAATAATAATAATAATAATAATAATAATAATAATAATAATAATAATAATAGTAATAATAATAATAGTAATAGTAATAATAATAATAATAATAATAATAATAATAATAATAATAATAATAATAATAATAACAGTTCAGTTGTAGTTAACATATTCAAACAATTCACCTATACTATAACACATTAACATCATTAACATTAACAAAATCATTGTCAAAGTAATCATAATATTCTTTTATGCTATAAAAACAATGGAGTGAAAGAAGTTTTTTGAGACAAATTCTAAATCGATGTAGTGCAGGTATTTGCTTCAGATAATTGGGTAATTTATTATAAAGCTGGAGGCCAGTATATACAAAACTTTTTTCAAAAGAACTAGTGCTATGTGTGATTACATGAAGGTTATCTTTTCTTCTGGTATCATGAGAATGTATCTGTGAGTTTGTTGTGTACATACTAAGATTATTTTTTATGTAGCATAATGTTTCATATATGTAAATACAGGGGAGGGGCAATATATTTAATTCCTTAAATAATGGCCTACAACTGGTTCTTTTATTAACATGTAGTATTATCCTAATTGCCCGTTTTTGCATTTTAAAAATAGATTTTGCTCCTATTGAATTACCCCAAAATAATATTCCAAAGCTAAGAACAGATTGAAAATATGCATGATATAAAGATATGACCGATTTCAAGTCCATGATTTTTGAAATGACTGTGATGGCATAAGTTATTTTACTCAGTTTTTGAGATAGTTTTTGAATGTGAGCCGACCACTTTAAATTATTATCCACCCATACTCCTAGAAATTTTGTACTATCTGTGTATGAGATATATTTGCCCTGGAACTCTATAAAGGGATGACTGGCAAGTGTATTTTGTTTATGATGAAAAGCTATTGCTGTTGTTTTTTCTGTATTTATTAATAATCTATTAATGTTGAACCAGTTTAGCAATTCAGACATTGTCTGTTCTATCTTAAATTTTAAGGATCTCAAGTTGCAACCAGAAATATATAAGTTTGTATCATCAGCAAATAATGTTGGATAACTATTTTTTAAGGAACACTCTAGATCATTTATATATATCAGAAATAAAACAGGTCCAAGAATTGAACCTTGGGGGACACCATATTTTATTACTGCCGTAGATGATAAATATGTTGTAATTTCATTTGTATTTACATGTGTATAAGTGATTTCTACCATCTGTTGTCGGGATGTTAAATATTCTTTAAACCACTTGTTCACTGTTCCACGTATACCAATAACAGCTAGTTTTTCCAATAAAATTTTGTGGTCTACTAAGTCGAATGCCTTTGACAAATCTAAAAATATACCAATATTTTCTTCTTTTTTATCCATAGATTCATATATACGTTTAACAAAATCTGCTATTGCTGTGTTTATTGACTTGTCTTTACGAAATCCATGTTGTTTGTTTGTTATTATACTGTGTTTATCGAGGAATGATGTAAGTCTGACGTACATTACTTTTTCTATTAATTTTGAAAAAACGGATAGTAGTGATACAGGTCTATAGTTACCTACATCAAATTCTTCCCCCTTCTTAAAGAGAGGTTTCACCTTAGCCACCTTCAATTTTTCTGGAAATTCACCCGTTGATAGTGAGAGGTTTATTATGTAACATAGGGGTTTTATTAAATTTTGGTAGCAGTTCTTTATAACACTGTCAGGAATTTCATCAATACCACAAGATGATTTACATTTCAAACCCTTGATTATGCTTTCCAGCTCCATTTCTGTGACTGGGGTTAAATACATACTATTGCATTGTCTTGGATATCTATTTGGCTGTGGGAAATCTTTCTTCAGGCTATCATTCGAACTATTTTGAACTATATTTGTGTAATAGTTATTAAAAAGATTGGCTACTTGTTTTGGGTCACTTATTTTAATTCCCTTGTGTCTAAGGTGTATATTCTCGGGGATATTCTTATCTTGTTTAATTTCTCGTTTAATTAAGGTCCACATTGCTTTTGATTTATTTTGTGATTCATGTATAAACCTTGCATTATGCAGTTTTTTTGCTTCAACCAATACTTTGGTATATATATGTTTGTATTTTTTATAGTAGGTTTTGAATTGTTCCGACACATTTCCAGCTTTTATGATTCTACTAAGAAATTTCATTCTGTGACTTGAATTTATAATACCAGGTGTTATCCATCTGTTTTTTGGTTGCCGAATTGGCACTCTTGTTTTTGGTAATGCTGTTTGAAAGCAATAATTGAAAGTATTAAAAAACTCATTATATGCATCATCTACTGAGTGGTATTGGTATACTAGATCCCATGACTGTTTTTGTAGTAAGTAATTTAAATAATCTAAGTTATTTTCTTTGATCATCCTTATGTATTTATAGCCGAGCTTTTTGTTTGGTAACCTACATCTGATTTTGCTTTTAATACTTATAATCTGTGCTAAGTGGTCTGAGAATCCTGTTTCAATTACCTGCAAGCTATATTCCCATAGGTTTTTGTTTATAATAATTTGGTCTAGTGCCGTTTGACAATGTGGTGTTACTCTAGTGGGCACAAATACTACTGGCTCCATTCCAAAAGAATTTAGCATGCACATTAGCTCTGGTTTTGGTGTGCTATCTAGAAAGTTTACATTTAGATCACCTATGATTACATGTTTCTTTCCTTTGTTTAATGCTGTTTGATTTATTATTTCCAAGCAGTCAATAAGCAGGTCAAGGCTACTGTTAGGGGGCCTATATATACAAGTAATTAATAAATTAAAATGTGTTAATTCTACTGTGCAAGACTCAAATTTTCCTTCAATATTTAAATCTGGGAAATATGTGCAAGGTTTAGCCACTATATTGGAATTTACATATATACATGTACCTCCATGCTTTATAGTTTTCCTACAGAATTCAGTTATTAAAGTAAAATTAGGTATTGTGAAAAATTCAATTTCGTTTTCATTTAACCAGTGCTCAGAGATACAGATTACATCTAAATCCCTGTGGTCATGCAGCAATGTTTCCAAATTGGCTTTTTTATTCCTTAAACATTGAAAATTTTGATGAAATATTTTTATATTACTGTCCTTTTGTTTTAATCCACCTTTGTTTACCTTTACACTGTTGTGAAAATTACATTCTACAATAATATTTTCAGGGTTTTGTTTCCCTGTTTTATCAAAAGATTTTCTTTCTTCAATTTTTCTTATGGGGTCTCTTTTGTCATCACCTAAAACCACTTTCAGTTTCCCTTGCATGAGAATATTATGTTTAAAGTATCTTGTATTACTTTTCCTAACATAAGAGATCCCTTCCTATTTAAATGAAGGCCATCCCTTCCTAGACAACTATCATCCAAAAATTTATTCACATCTACAAAAACTGCTTTGAGGGCATCACAAGCCCAACGTATTCCCTCATTTATGTCATCTATGTATCTCTTGCCTACATCTCTTCTTCTTACTATACCATTTACAACTACAGTTGCAGATGGGAAGCACTTTTTTGCATGTCTTATCACACTATACACTTCACCCATGACATCATCTGGTCCCCAGGACTTGTAGATGTCATTTGTGCCTACATGTAGCACTAATGTGTTTATTTTGTCCTTGCTTTCTTCTTTGTCAAGTAGGTTTGTCATGTATTCAGCTTTCACACCCCTAAACACTTTCACTGTTGTATCATTTCTGCTTAACACTACGTTTTTTATCATTGAGTCACCACACACTAGTATACTTTTTCTTTCTTCTCTCTTCTCTTCCTTCTTGCTTCTCTCTTTATCCTGTATCTTCTGTTGTGGTGTTTGTTTGTTGCTCCATTTATACCGCGAATTTTTCCAGGAAGTTTCTTTGCTTGATTCCACGTTTTGGGAAGTGTTGCTCCATTTATACCGCGAATTTTTCCAGGAAGTTTCTTTGCTTGATTCCACGTTTTGGGAAGATTTTTCTTCCTCTAGTTGATCTAATAGTTCAAAACTGTTTTTCAAGATGATACCGTTTGAGGTTATGTCCCGCGATTTCATCAAGTTCCCTATTTGACTCTTTAGCCCTTCATTTTCCATTTTTAATAGCCTTATTTGTTCTTTTTCACCTTCTTTTTCTAGTTTTAAGAAGGCAATTTCTTCTCTTGCTCTTTTTAGATCTTTGTTTAGGATATCTATCACCAGCTGAAGCGATGTTATAGTATCCTCGTCACGTGTTTTTAAGCTTTGTTTTGGCGGTCCAGCATGGTTTTCGTTATATTTTGTTTTCATGATTTCTGTGGCGATTTTAATGTTACCTTCATTTTCACATCTTTCCTTGCACTTCTTTTGCACGTTGTCATTCTTCTTTTCAACCATATTTATACTGAAACTTGAATTTTCTAATTTTTTCTGCATCTTGCTTCGCGTTAATATACTAATTAATTATATTATATTAATATACTAATTAATTATATTATATTAATATACTAATTTAATTATCAACAAAATGTTTAAAGTGAGAGATGTCATTTATAATTTTATGAGTAGTTGACATTTTGCATATTAAAGATTACTCACTCAGATATTGTGCGGAACTGGCTGGAATGTTTTTGACTGATATCTGTCATTTTCAGCAAAAGGTTCTGCAACTACAAAATGACTGAGATGTCAGTCAAAAATGTTCCAGCCAGTTCCATGCAACATCTGAGTGAGTAATCTTTAACATGCAAAATGTCAACTACTCATAAAATTATAAATGGTAAAGTCTGTCTACCACAAGCTTCCAATAATTCTGTATAGCATTGTCGAGCATTGATACCTCTTGCAAACTGAATTTTAATGAAGCATCTTTGTTTGTATATACAAAACATATTTAGAGCACTAAAGATAACAGCCTACAATTAAATTTACTAAAAATGTCTTAAATAAAATTGTCTTCAATCTCAAAGCTAACAAACATTAAATGCTCTTATTTTTTATTGTTATCAGCTTACATGATTTACCGCTGATAGGCAGGTAGTGTTGCCACTAATTTTTGAATGACCCATATAAATATTACTAAGTTTCAATTATATTTATAATTTTAAATTTCTTTTATTTTAAGAGTACCTCTGTACCTCCATTATATAGAATACTAGCTGACCTATATAATGGGATTATATTTTATAACATGTCCAAAAAATTATAATTTCCTTTATATCTCAATCAATATTTTCTTCGTTATTCTTTCCCTTACTACTCCCTACCTTCCGTAACCATTTTTGCTTCCTTTATCAACATATTTTCCCTTTTTTTTTAAATTTTCCTCTGATCTTAAGCTTAAAATTCTTATACTTCTTTGCCTGTCCCCTTTATCCACTCATCCCTTGACTTATTCTTGTTCTTTAAATGTTCCTAAACTTGCATTTTTCCGCATTTCAAACAGATAGTTTATCTTTCTCACTTGTCTCAATCATTTTCATCTTTTAATGGAGTGCTAACAGCATTAAATATATGTTTATTTAATGTTGGACATTTATTGCATGTTTGTTGTTGGACATATTATTGGACATGTTTATTGTTGGATATGTCACTTTAAGTGCACAAGTTAACTGAAACCAAGGGCTCGTGTAAATTAGAAAATAATGCAGACAGTGCATTTCTTTAAGAATCTTAACCTTGCAAGATAGATTCCCTTTCAGGAAGTAACATGCCAAGAAATAATAAGCTCAAAAAAAGTGAATAATTATACAATGTAATGCAGTACTCTGTATCTGCCTTTCTATTTTTCTGAAGTATACAATTAATTATTAATTTTAAAATTTGCTTTCCATTTCCACATTAAACAAGTACCATATTATACAAAAAAATTGACAGATAAAAATGTATTGCACGTGTCGGGACTGGCACATCTGTATACTTAGACAGATTTCCGAATTATACACATTCCACTTTGATTCAAGTTTTCCCGAAACAATAGATTTCTTGAGGCATAAAAATCCTTAGATTGGTTTCCTTGAATGGGATGTAAAGCCAGTGATCCCATGTCATATACTTACAGCATTCTAATTCCTATTAAAAAATTTATATTAATTACTTAAAAACCAATAATGTTCATTTGATTTTGCTGTATAACCGCAGATGCTGGCACAGCTTTTACCAAACCTAATAACATTTAATATAAAAATTATTTGTGGTTGGTTTATTGACACTCGTCACTTACTTTTTCATATATTTATGAGAGACTAGTTTCAAAGGCCCTGGCCTCCATTTTCAATCTCTTCCCAACTGAGAACAGTTGGGAAGAGATTGAAAATGGAGGCCAGGGCCTTTGAAACTAGTCTCTCATAAATATATGAAAAAGTAAGTGACGAGTGTCAATAAACCAACCACAAATAATTTTTATATTAATTTTGACGTCACTGTTACTAAATTCCTCCAAACACACATCTAATAACATTTACCAAATCTAAATTAACTTAATATCAATAAAATCATCTACTGCTTATATAAATCTAATTTTCTTCTAGAAAATCAAATCACAAAAATAATAATTCTATAATATTTAAATAAATTAAAATAATAATTTAATCTATTGAAAGGTTTATAATATTTGAAGAGGGATCAAAAACTGAAAATAAATTTGTTATCATTTTCAGGTTAAAATTTTCTTTAAAGTTTTAATTGAGGGAAGAGATGTAGCTTTATTGAAAGGTGAATAATTATTTAATACATTGAATAAAAAGTTTTAAAATTTGGACCAGATCAAAAAATACTTTAAATTCTAAAACAATTTACAAAATTAAGTAAAACGAGCAAAAAGCCCACCTCCCAAACATTTTTGCTGCCCAATTTTTCGATTCTAGTTAAAGAACCTGAATTCTTGTAAACAGGCCTGTGAATAAAATTAAGTGTCCTTTCATACCCAGTTTTTAAAGAGTTTTATATCTTCCTTGATAAAATCTTATAATAAAAAACTGTGCCTTCTGCTCACTCATGCATTACTGATGAGAATAACTTGTTGTATGTGAACAACAAATGAACTCTAGAAAAATCCATCCCCCTAGTTAAGGTCACAAACTGGTTTGCTCACTGAAGCATTAGAGGAAAATTCCAGTTCATATTTCATCCATTCTCATAAAATGTTGCAGAAGAGATCAATAATAGCCCCACAATTTTCTGGCAAGTTCACATTTGAACTGGAAATTTGTAAATCACTGACAACAATAATCAGTGGGAAACCATGTAATAAGTAATAAATGATGACACGTTGTCATCTCAAAAAATCCTAGTGTGTTAACTTAAGATAATTGATGCAATCTAACAAGAATATTGAAAAAATTATAGTAATAACCCAATTATCTTTATTAATCATTATCCAGTCTTCTGTATTTGGTTTCAATTTACTAATTCACTTCTTCTGAGAGACATCCTGAATTATTTGTTTGCAATAGCAGCATAATGAGTAGAAACAACAATGATAACTATAATTTGAAAAAGCAAATTAGAATTAGTTAACTTCTTGATAATATCTTCCAGTGGAGGAAAAATGCACTGAAATAAAAATTGAGGTTTGTGAAGTACAGAGTGTCTTACTATATGCACACGTTTTCTTGAGCGCTGGTTTTACAGTGTAGTGCGGGTAGGAGGAAGTGCAGTGTAGTCAACCTAGAAAAACACAATTCAGCAAAATTGTGTGCAAGATAAGTGAAGATATGTGCCACAAGTGTGAGATATGTTGACAAAAGTAAATTGAACTCAATCCGGTAAGCTGTATGTTTATATATTTATTAATATGAAACACGAAAAAGTAGAAAACAAATATTCTGACAGCTGTAAATTAAGACTTGTAGTTTTCAAGGCGAACCTTATTAATCAAGGCTTCCAGGGTGATCAGCCATGTCAGGTTTATAAATGTCGAGCTTTTGGCCATTTTATACTTCATGACCTTCTTCAGGACAAGCCTTGATTAACAGCTATAAATACTCACTCATTCGCTTTGTGATTCTTTGATTTCCTATTCCGGTGCGTCACTTTCATGGCTGGTATCCTCTGATGTGTTGATGATAATTTCATCAATTGCATTTTTTATTACAACATTGTATTCCAATATTGCATTTCCAGCTCTTGGACCTTCCTGCAGTATCCTTCCTAATTCGTCATGGTTATGGAAGAGAATGCTTCTATAGCAAGTTTCCACAGATTTGTAGCTGACACATCATCAGTAACATTGCATCCTCTGAAAACATTCTTTAGTTTTGCACACGCCAGTTCAATTGCATTCAGATCACAGTTATTCGGAGGTAGATGAATAGTAGTGTGTCCTTTTTCTAGAGCCATAACATCCAAAACATGATTCTTGCTCTTAGGTCGTTGTAAACTGGTGAGCTAATTACACTTGAAATTGCTCAAAATGAAATATGGCGAATGTGGAATCAGCACACAGAGAAACAAAGAGCGTGTGTAAAAGTTAGCATATTATCCACTAGATCTCAGAGTATATAGTGCATTTCATGTTTCAAAGTTTTCATCTGTGTTTACAGAGTTAGATGAAACCTACCAAATGAAAGAAAACCTGCTCAAGAAAACCTGCTCAAGAAAACCTGCACATATAGTAATTGACTCATTGTATAATTTTAATTTATTTTTAATTAATAATAACTATTATGATAAAAACTAAAAAGAGTGAAACATTACCTTGGTTTTCATAAATGTATCAAAGAGTGCAAATGCAACATCCCTGTTACTTTTGGTCCAAGCTCCTTTGAGATCATATACAACAAGGCGATGAGTTGGAGTGTCACGGCTTCCAGCAGTATGATCACTTACACTTAGCAGGTCACTTCTATTAGGCAGGATTGTCTCACGACCATAAGATACTTTAGCCACACTAAGACAATAGCATTTCTCTACTGGCTGCCTTAGTGAAACATGCTGTTTACAGAAATTAATATTTACAGTTACTTGCTGAGCTTAATGATTACATAATTTTTAACATTTACTGTTCTTATATTAAAATTAATGTGTTAAAAGTAGAAATTAATTAGTTAAATGAAAAAAAAAAAACAACAACATTCACTATTTAAATTATCAGAAATATGTTTCGAAGACTAGCTTCTCCATTATCAATCAGACATCAACTAATCTTTGGTGGTAAAGCTGATTCATCCATAGCATATTCTAGGAGCTTGTGGAACAGGTACTATGTTGAATATTAAAATTGAATATCTTTTCCTTGTTCTTCCAGATGAAGTTCTGTTATCATGTTGATAATTGTTTATTTTCTGTTATGTGTTACATATCAATGTCATAATTGCTTTTCTAAAAAAACCTTTCGTAATTCTTATTTTCAATGAACTCATTAAGAGATGGGAGTATTAAAGAAAGTAGGTACTCATTGTTAGTTCTGAAGTTTGATGGTAGTATTAATTGGAAATGAAATGAAATGTGTAGTGTTTAACACCCGCTTTTACTACATACGGCACTGCAGGCGATGACACTGATGATACATGGAGCACCGGTGGAATGAGATGGCAGGGGAAACCAGAGATCTCGGTGAAAACCCGCCCCAGCGCCGTGTTGTCCAACACAAATCTCACTTTGCGGTCGCCTGGGATCGAACCCAGGCCACCTTGGTGAGAGCCAAGCGGTCTAACCACTGAGCCACGCCGCGGCCATTAATTGAAAGTGGAAAAAGTTTTACTCTATGCATAATTTGGCTATTTCTATTCTGAAAGTTCCCGTACAGGTATCCCTACAGATTTCAGCGTATTTTCAATGAATGGTGGTCGTTTCTTTATTGTTATGCCTAGAAATAATGATTTTACGTTGAATGACACTAGCATGTTATCTTTTAACATTAAATATTTGATATTTTCTAACAATTCAAAGGAGTATCTGGTACCGCAGCTATTGAATCTAGGGAATAAATTTAATTTCTCGAATAAACATTTTGCCAAATTGTAGGCTGGTGTATTCGTGCTACTGACATTGGGTCTCACAGTTAGATTTCTGAATTTTTGGTTGCTTTAAAGCAAGTTTTGGTTGCTTGATTGGGTAGAGTAGGATTGCTCAATTTTATTGCATTTTTGTATAGAGATATATTGCCATTTCCTACTGTTTTTCGACTATTTGTATAAGTGCTTTTAGTGGTATTCTTTTCTTCTTTTTTTTTATTCAAATTCATTATTGCTTAACATTTCTTCCATTTTATTTCAAGTAAGTCATTTTTTCCATGAATATTTTGTTTCCTTTATTGGCTTTTGTGTATCTGACATCACAAGAATATTAGGCAGAATATAATAAAATCATTGAAATAGCAGAAATATATGGTTTCCAGAAATCTTTCACAGACAGTATATGAACTTTGCAGAAATCAAAAAGCTATTAAAAGAAACAATCTTGTTTGACACAGCAAAAGAGATGTTCTTCAAAAATTCATATATTGCGCATATATGACAAATGGTTCCAATCAAGTACAATGTAAAAAGTTTACTGGAATCTATTACTAAAGATAACATCCCTACAAATAGAAAATTTGGAGTCTATCAAATAAAATATAATAACCTCGATCACATTTTCTAGGGAAAACTTAGAGGAGCATGGAAACAAAGGCCAAAAGAAACTTCAAATGCATAAAACACAAACACATAGAAAAACAGCAGTTGCTTATCATTTCTGCAAAGAAAACCATGTTATCAATTTGGAATACCACAAAGCCAACTTCAAGGAAATGACCATCGTGGCCAAATGCAGCACCCTCTGGGATTGAAAGGTCAAGGAAGCTCTGGCCATCTCTTCTGAGAGGAGAACACTGAATCGGGATGCTAGTCTGCAGTTCAGTTCTGCTTGGAAGCCTGCCTTGAAGATGGAAATCGACCGGCTCAGAAAACACAGATTCTGCCGCTACGTTGAGCCCCCAGCATAGAAGTGTTTTCTACGAGGTTGGCACTCCACCGTCCGGCATTCGCTATATATACTGGCCCTTCTGGCTAGCTCAGGAGGATGGGAAAGTAGAAGAAAGAAGCAGCTCGCAGGAAGGCTAAAGAAGCCACAAAGCAGACTTCACCAGGCAGCTCACGTGCCTCGTCTCCAGCGGCGCCAGCACTGCTGGCCACTGAGCGGGGATCCCACGGTGCCTTGAATGGGAAGTTCTGGGTGATTGCGCTCGGGCATGATGTGCCTAGTATAGCTAGCGCGCCACAGTCGGCGGGCAGCTCGTCCACACCAGCCCACTCCGCATCGACCAACGCAACGCAGCCGACAGCCCAACCAGCACCTGACAGGCAGTCATCAGATCTTCCAGCTGCAGAAGCACAACAAGCACCGCCTGCTAGTGTTACTGCACAACGGCTATCCTACGCTGCTGTTGCACAGCACACACAACGAGCGCCGCATTCTACACCAGCACTAGCAACTTCTGCAGGATCCTGCACCCTGGTCATCTGCGGGGTACCGCGTGACCTACCTTGCAGATTTTTCCTCTCCGCCGCGAAGCAGATATGGTCCTCTGCCTGGAGAGCCAACAGGATTTTTACGAGAATGGGCACCACCACTTTAGTTCGCTTGCATCTGGCCGACCACTTGGAGCAGGATGCTGCCTTGAGGATGGGGCTGCCCATGTTAGGGCACTGCCTCAGAATCGAGGCAAGCAAATTGGAGCGTCATGTCCCGTGTCGGCGATGCTGCGACTACGGCCACTGTGCCTCCATGTGCACAGCTCCTCCGAGATGTCACTACTGTGGGTCACGGTACCTCACCACCGAGTGCAGGAGTCACGATTTATGGCACCGACGCAGATACTGTGCAACCAGCCACAATGCCCACGCTAACCCAGACCGAGGCATCCAACACAAGGCAACACAGCGATGACCAGTGAAGATGTACCTCGCTCACCTCCTACATCAGCAGCAGCACCTACCACCCTTCCTCAAGAAGGCCTGAGGGAAGCCCTTCAGGAACTTCGAAGAGAGGTGGAGAACATTGGAGCCCGGCTCACCTCTCTAGAGAACTCCATCACAGCTACGCAGTCCTCCAGAGAAGAAATCCATGACCTCTACTCGGAGGTGCTCAACATTGCACCACGCCTTGGACAACTTGAAGAGACAGTCACCACAAACATCACAGGATGCCACTCAGAGCAGACCGACCAATTTAGTAAGATAACAGCAATCGCCCAACGCTCTGTAGACAACTCATCCGAACTTCAAACCCGGCTAGATCTGGAACAACAACCTCTGCAGCAACTCCACAACAGTGACAATTCATCATCTGTGAAGCGAAAGCTCTCACGGCTGGAGGAGAGTCACACCAGTACCGACGCCAAACTAGACCAGCTTCTACAACTGCTCCACCGCCTGGTTGAGCATCACCTGCAAGACAACACAGAACTTCCTACTGTCTGCCTTTGTGAAAGCACAAGGAGACACTATGCTCCCAATCCCCAACAATAAAGTCCACAATCCTCAAAATAAAGTACACAAAATCCCCTTCATGCCATGCTCAGGACTTCGGTCATGGTCATGGCCAAGGAATTTAACTCCTGCGCGCTCACGCACATTGTGCGGCAGCATTTAAATACGGAGGTGCTAATGCGGGACTCCACAACTAGCAGGAGATAACATGTACATCACCAGGAAAGCTTCAGATCATATTTCAAAAGAAAAGTGTTTTCAGAAATTTTTCCTTCCCCTCCTTTTCACTTTTTAAGCAAAATACTTATTGAAACAGAATAGCATGCAGATTTGTCAAACTAAAGAGAAAATAAAACTTTCAATCAATACTTCTATGTATTGACTAAAGGATCTTCACAGCACACATCATATATTTGTGATTAATGCACTCTAATAAATTATTTCTTTCACTGCATTCGACCATCATGCTTAAATACGTACATAAGACAAGAATAATTTGCAATTCATTGACAAACACAAATACATTTGATCAATAAGATTTAAATGGGCTAATCATTGGTGCAATTCTAAGCTCATTGGCTTGATTACTTTAAAACCTATGCCCATGAAAAATAAAAAGATAAAAAGTTCTACTTATCATATGATGTGCTGTAGTATACAGTTTCAAAACGAACTCCATTTATTACACCGGCCTGCAAAATTTTCTGGTAAAACCAGTTGTGTGTGATATACATTACTTTTACTGTCCTTATGTAAAAAACAATATTAGTTGTTTCGTATCATGTAAGGATCTGTCACAATTCCGTCTTATGCATATGCTAAAAGAGCTTCGTTGTTGTAAATGAGGTTTGGAATGGTTGTATAGAATGTAGGTATGGACTTGTCTGAGATAAAATATTGTAAGTGCTCTATTTTGGAGGGGATTAGGTAATCATACAGTAACATCGGAACAAATAGAGCAGTTGCATTTCACACATGTGCAGTGTCAAGGTCAAAATGCCAAGATCACGTTACTCCATAGCCTGAGAGGAGAGTCTCAGAACGTGTGTCATGCCTTTGTCTACAGGTTACAATGTTAACTTGAAGTCAATTTCGTGAATAAGTTAATTTGTATTATTTGAAGCAAAAGGTTAGAAACAGTGATGTATTTAACATTTGAAAGTAATGAGTTGGTAAATCAAACACAAACATCACTTAAATTATCCTTGGACATGTTTCGGAGAACGGTTTGTCCCCATCGTCGAATAACTGCTGATGATGGGGACAAACCGTTCTCCGAAACATGTCCAAGTAAGGATAATTTAAATGATGTTTGTGTTTGAATTACCAACTCATTACTTTCAAGTTAATTTGTGTCAAAATGGCAAATGACGTGATGTTCAGATGCGAAAATGTGTGAAGAATCCCAACTCTTTGTTGTATATGTGGCCAGTATACAATTTAAGTCCAAAAGTGAAAAGTTACGCCATTTATAAAAAGTCTGTACTTGGCATATTTTAACATAAAGTTAGGTGATCACGACAAGGATTTCGCATCTCATATTGTTTGTAAAAAGTGTGTTGAAAACCTGCGGTAATGGTACAAAGGGTTGTTGCCATCACTGTCATTTGGAATCCTAATGACTTGGCGAGAACAAATAAATCATCTTTGTTATTTTTATATATGTAAAGTGCCTGGGTTCAATATGGAAAGAAAGAAAAAAAAAATGTGCATCCCTGCCTTCCGACTGCTATTTACTGCCCTCTTTACATATAAAATTGAAAATTATGAAGCAGTATGTGAAGAGTCTGGTATCTCTGCCAGAAATTGCCAGGACTGTAAGATGCCAAAATTAAGGAAGGTGTTTTTGATTGCCCCCAAATTCGGAAGTTTATGAAGGATTTCACATTCAGTATGACAATGAACGAAACACAGCCTCAGGCATGGGAATCATTCAAGGATGTTTATAGCATATCCCTGAGTAATGTTAAAAATGTCAACTACCAACAGATTGTCAGAAATTGGGTAACCACATGAGCTTAAAATTAAATTTCTTGTACAGTCATCTAGATCACTTTTCTGCAAATTTAGGAATATTCAGCAAGGAACATAGTGAGCACTTTCATCAGATATAAAAGAACTGGAATGAAAATATCAGGAGCAATGGGATGTCTTCATGATGTCAGGTTCCTGTTGGTGTCTAGTGCAAGATAACACTACTGAGAAACACAAACGCAAAACAACACAACATTCATTCACATCAAAGTGCAGCAAACAGTAGTGTACTTGTAGTGAGATTCATACGTTCTGGCAATGTACATGTTACTTTTTTGTATATCCGTTGCAATTTGATCATGTCCTATTAAAATTACATATATTCTCTATTAAGGTGTTTTCTTTCAAAATTACAATAAAATGTAAACTTTGGATTTAAAATAGCAAACAAACTGTACTCGATAGGCAAAAGAAGTTTACATATTGTGAAATCAGTACACCTAAATTAGGGTAAATCACCTCTTCAACCTTTGGCCGGAGATTTTTTTTTTTTACCAGTGTTATAGGTCTTTAAATATTAAATGTGTACCTCCTTTCCTGGCTCTTCCTGAAGTGCACTTTTCAGCCATATCTCAGCATCATTTAGCTCACAGTTCATATACATAATGGACCACTCAGCTCTGGGACGGTGTTTCAGACCATCATCCACTGGCACAAGTGTCAATATATGCTCTGAAAATAAACATTTATTGCAGAAAGCAGCTTTTTCATTAAATCTTTCTTTGGGCAAAAAACATAGGGAAGTTATTTTTACATATAAAGAGCTTTTTCATGTTAGTCTAAAAATCTGTGTTGTCTGTATGCATATATGTGGGCTGGGGCTGAACTTAGCACATCATATATTTTTAATCTATGGAAGTTGAAATTTTTTTATAATATGAGATTTTAAATTTATAAATTTAACACTTACAAGAATCTATAAAGCTTGATATTTTTATGATTCAGTCTGCATGGAATCAAAAAGGTATATTACTACTGCTGCATTAACACTTCAAATGTTTTCTTTCTCACTATGCAAAGAAAACACAAATGTTTAAATTGCAGTTAACTCTTCACGTCACAATGCTCGTACAGATCTATATCCTAAATTAGATTAGTTTAAGCTAGCCTAAATCACTAAAGGATCCACAAATTTATATTTACAGTATTATGTTTTACTTAACATTTTCCCTACATGAACTTATTCTTGATGCCAACAGAGAAACCTAATTGTAAATGCAGCAAGCAGGACAAAAATAGCTGAAACAATTCAATGCAATAATGTAACTGTTTTATTTACCTGAACTAGAAGAAATACGTCCACCTAATAATTCAAACCCTCGTTGCATTGCAAAAGACATCCAATAGTAAACTTGAAATTTATGAAAGCCAACAAGTAAGTGTACTTTACGATAATGTCGACTCAACTGTATCTTTCTTGGCCTGAGGTTCCTGAAGATTGCACCACGCCTGGTAGGGCGTGTTACTCCAGAAAGAATTAACTTTAAATTCTCGAACCATCTGCAAACAATGCAAAATCATTTAAACATCCAATTTGCATGAAAATTGAATAATACCCACTCATTCTAAAAGACTAACAAATTCTTATTTAAACTGAAAAACAGATTTCAAACATTAAGCACTCCTTGTTATAGAGCTACATAAAATAATGTTGCAATAAGTTCCAAAGCTAAAGCATGAATTCTACTACATTTTTAAGCCTTAACTTACTTCAACATGTTGATCATAATTTATATTTGAATTGCTTATTCAAAAAGGCAACTAATCTTAACATTTGCACTTTCATGCTTACAAGTGAGTCAATGGATCATTTATCACACAAAGGGAATTTTTCTGCACAATGATATAAACCTAGCAATGCCTTCAACTTTCTGTTTACTGCAGACAGATAGTTTTATTCAATTCTTTGTCACTACTATTCGTAGCATGTTTGCTTTGTTCACTGCTCACCACATTACATAAACCACTATGGTGTACTGGCTCTGCTAGCACTGCCCAAGGTTTTTTTGCTACCTTTCTATTTAAAGGAAATGCTTAAGAATATAGTATGAATGGACAAGGCTGTGGATGATACTGAATGGTACCATTGATTTCTCACAAATTTGTCATGTTGGTGCCATTGTGGTTCTGCCATAGGAGTAAGTGGGAATACCTTGTGGTTTATTGGCTGGAGAGGAGAAGATGAACAGCCTTCCAGGTGTCACAAAGATGCCATGAGGCAGGGGCAGATTATGCTGTTACTGAGCATATACCATTCGAGATTGCTCCAATATGTTCTAAAAGGTAAATCGAGAAGGATCTATCACAGAAGTTTCTGGCTGTGCCTGAGAGTATATAAAGCCAATGTGAGGCCTGTAGTAGTAGAGAAGAGTTTTAGAGTTTGTGTGTGTGTTACATGCTTTAAGCTTCAGACATCAGTCAATAAGTGCTGCTTTGTGGGGAGGAGTCGGCATAGTGGAGCAATTCACAAATCAATCAGTTAGCCGAGTAGTGTGACACAACCAAGCAGTGCATAAATGTATGGTGCATTCCAAGATACATGGTGAGGAGTCAACAGTTCATGGAACGGTGCAGTGAAACAGTTTAAGAGTGACTATTGGAGTTGTGTTCAGAGTCAGTATGCAGCTCTGAGTAAGAGTGTATATCAGATTACAGTAGCACAAGTTAGTCCATGCTAAAGAGACATAGATAAATATTAAAGAGACATGTCAAAGTTATGTATTGTGTAAAAGAGCAGGTGATTGTAAGATAGCATAGTACTAGCAATTTTAATGACAATAACGAAGTTTGAAGAGATTTTCATCTTTTGTCACACTATTATTTATTCAACAATAAAATTATGTAACAAATAATCATCATAGAGAATGAATGTAGTTGAAATGATATAACAACCTTTCCTCTTATTTGATTTTAAGAAGTATTCTACATTTGGTTCAATGCCTTCTTTAAACCTCCTTTGAGTGCACTGTCTTTCATGAACTGTTTACTCATAATGTATCTGAGAGATACAAATTCTCTTTTTTCTGGCATTTTAACTATAATTGCTTATTAATTTTGGTTAATTTATTTATTTTTATGATGGTAGGCAAGCATCTTATACCAAATGGGCATAAATAACACTACACTTGGTGCTTAAAAATAAATATTACCATCTATAGACTTGACATTTAAGCTGATTTTTTTGGAGCATAGGACATCCATGAAGTAATGTAATACAGAGGCAATTATAATTTGGAATTTATTTAATTTGAAAACTTTAAATTGGAATTAACACTGAAGTAATGTAATAATTAAAATTATACAATGAGTTCACTGAGACACTTGTTACTTCACATACCAACAAGTTTCTTTCAACGTGCTTCGCCTCCACGTGAAGGCATTATCAAGAAATTGTCAACTGGCTAGAACCTTGGTGTTCCAGCTGATCATGGTTCTCCAGAGATGAGATATGTGGCGATGATCCAATGAGGTTAAGTAAAACATTTTCTTCTGATGGAATGTCAAAATTCATTAAGTGAACTTTGAATTTCTCAATATAAATATTTTCCCAGATGTTTAATTCTTGATTCAAATGAACTGATTTTAGTACTTTGGTTTTATGTTCCATGTTGTGGTTATGATTCCAGAAATGTGCTGCTACTGCAGATTTATCTATTTCTTTTTGCTTGATGTTCCTAAAGTGCTCTTTTAATCAGGTTTCAATGTTACATTTTGTCTTTCCAATGTATATCTTATTACAGTCTGAACAATTAATTCTATAAATGCCAGATTTCTTTACCATAGGAATTTTGTTTATTTTTGGTTTTATGATGAGATTTCTGATACTGAATTTATTTACTGGTGCCAGGGTGATGTTAAATTCACTGAAAATCTTTTTAAATTATCTGGTTGGCCATTGTACATAAAAGATACCAAAGGAATTGCAATATACACACTTACAGTTTGAGAAATAATGAGGACTGTTAAAGAACAACACTAACAACACAGCAGTAGAAATGGTAGGAAGGGAGTTATTCAATAAGTTACCAAATGAAATAAAAAACATAAACCAAGTAAAAGAAATGATGAAAACCATAAAAAAGTACTTAACTGAAAAGGCATTTTATAGTGTAGAGGAATTTAAATATGGAATATGTAACTAAGATTAATTGTATATCATGTAAATAGTTTATATTATGATGTGTCCCTTAAATTGTAATTAAAAGGATGAAAATAAATTGAACTGAAATTGAATTGAACTTTTTTTGTGATAATCACCACCTTAACAGCTTTTAAGAACAAAAAACACAAGAAATTCACATATCACCCGTGGGCAATCAGAAAATTTCAAAAGATTTTCAGCAAATTTAACATCACCCTGGCCTCAGTAAACAAATTCAATATCAGAAACCTCATCATAAAACCAAAAGTAGACATAATTCCTATGGTAAAGAAATCTGGCATTTATAGAATTAATTGCTCAGGCTGCAACAGGATATATATTGGAAAGACGAAACGTAACATTGAAACTTAATTAAAAGAACACTTTAGGAACATCAAGCAAAAAGAAATAGATAAATCTACAGTAGCAGTACATTTCTGGAATCATAACCACAACATAGAACATACAATCCAACTACTAAAATCAGTTCATTTGAATCAAGAATTGAACATCTGGGAAAATATTTTAAGAAATTCAAACACACTTAATGAATTTTGACATTCCATCAGAAGAAAAGTTTTACTTAACCTCATTGGATCATCGCCACATATCTCATCTCTGGAGAACCATGATCAGCTGGAACACCAAGGTTCTAGCCAGTTGACAATTTCTTGATAATGCCTTCACATGGAGGCGAAACACGTTGAAAGAAACTCGTTGGTACGTGAAGTACCAAGTGTCTCAGTCAAATCATTGTATAATTTTAATTGGAATTTATTTATTACTAGACATTAGGTACTTACTCTGAATCACAATTGTCTTATATACTAAAATTTACATGGCAAATGAAAACACATGATCATGTGTCAGAAACAGAAAATTACCTTGTCCTTGATACCAAAATTAATCTATGTACCAGATAAGTCAGGTGTTTCAAAATCACTATAATACTTTGTCCTAAATAATAAAATTTTGCATACCAGATAAATCCCTTGCCTCATCTAGAAATTCCTGTAAATTGTAAAAAGGATTAACTGATGGAAATTAATCATTACTTTACACTAGCCATGTACAGGCTACGGTTTTAGATAGAGTCAAACTGAAAAATTCAATGCCATGGCCAGGATTTGAACCACGGATCTCCTGGTTTCCATCCAGTTGCTCTTACCCATTGAGCTACCATGGCCAATGTGCCATCATGACATTAAATTCTCCAAATGACTCATATATTTTCCTGGTAAACCACTAGGGGCTCTTGTATTCTTTATGGCAACTTACTATTGTAAGTACTTGAGTACCAGGCTTCATCGTTAAACTCTTATTTAACTGATGGAAATTAATTGTTTCTTCATACTAGCCATGTATAGGCTAAGGTTTTAGATAAGAGTTAAACTGAAAAATTCAATGCCATGGCAGGGATTTGAACCACAGACCTCCTGGTTTCTGTCCAGTCGCTCTTACCATTGAGCTAACATCGCTACCAAGGTGTTCCAAGAGCCATTTGTCTTTAAGTCTACTTATGTTGGTGTTTCTTATCTAAGTGGGCAGACTATTAAAAAGTTGTAACCCTCCTAAGCTTTCATTCAACTACTCGTAATAGGAATACATGATAGTTCTCCTCAGAGACATTAAGAAATCCATAGATATTACCTTTCCTATGACTATTTCCAGAGCAATCTTGTTTAAATTTCAGCAGAGATTTTAAAAGATAAAATGAGTGAATGTTCATCAGTTACCTCAATGTACTTCCGTACAGCAAAGCAACAGGACAGTCAAAATCTGTTGGACTTCTGTTGGCAACAGGTTTAGTTTCCAGAGCAATGCTGATGTTAAGATTTTGTGAACGAAATGCACGAAAAGAGTCATGTTCCTGGGGGGAAAAAAAGACATCAGTGAAATAATACTGTACTATTAAAACATTTTTACATAATACATTTATAAGTTAAAAGAATCATCACAACCACCAAATGTATGTCCTCAGAGATAAAAGGAAGAGTGGAAATAAAGGGAGAAAAAAGGAAGGGCAGGAGGGAAGTGAATGATGCATATAACGGGTGGTATGAACAAAAGCAGGGATGCATCCGATGAGAATGTGGTTTTGGGATCCTTGAGAACCTAGTTATCAGTGAGGAGCATCTCACAATTCAGTTGAATAAAGTTAATTTTCCACAGATAGGAAGAATTTTAGTAGCACGAGAAGCTAGTTTTGCATCACTGTACACTTAAGCAGTTTTTTTTTTTTTTTACATACTCCAACGTTAAGTCACATCGAACGATGAATGGAATGGGTGAAATGATGCTCAAATGAGCCAGGGTCCATGGAGTTTAGAGCTGCCAACATTAGTCTTTTTTAGGATAAGGGAAAAACCCGGAAAAAACCTTATCCAGGTAACTCTGACCGAGATTCGAACTCAGGACCTCTTGAACATGAGGCCAGTGGTTCTTGGAACACAAATCTTCTGATATGCTAAATGTCTGAGATAAGCATTTATATTCTGCATTTACACTTACCCTGAAATAATGTATTACTTAATTTATTATGCTTGTTAAGAAAATATATCATAAAAGAACTAACACATGTATGTGACTGAAAATCAATACAAATGTTACACAAATAAGTAATAAAACCTTCAGCAGCTGCAGAAAGTGAGAGACATAATTCATTAATGAACTTATTCATGATATATAACAGGTTTACCTCACTTCTTATTATTACAAAATTTTAACCCTTTCAGAAATATGGACATCAGATATTGTCAGGAAATGCAATATAGTCATCTATAGACATCTTGTGCATACACCCATTTAAAGCTTATTTAACCCCAATTATTTCAATTTTTCTCTTTTAGAATAAATTTAAATAAATTCTATCAGAGCTAAGGGCTTACCCTTTAAAGGTTCCTTCTTGAATGGTACATATCAAAACATGGATAAACAGAAGACACATCTCCACATTCAAAGTAATGTGAATCATATTAGTTTTCTTAAGAACTCCTTTCTTGTGGCGCACTAGACATTTTTAAAATGAACACAACTTTTTTGCTGTGGATGGTATCCTTTTAGGAAACTATTCTCCTTCAAGTCTGAGAGGTGCAGGGATTTACCCCAAGTATTAAGTGGCCTCTGAATGTTAAAGTGGCCAATTAGGCTGCAAGCTATTGATGTGTGGAAGCCCTTATCTCTCATTGCTTACAGCTCTCCAAATTGCTAAACAATTGTACATGATGTTATAAAAATACTTCTTTACATCATTTAACTGATTTTCATAAGGAGAGGTATGCTAGCAATACCTGATCTACTAGATTAACACCATCCATATGCATACGTAAGTCCACAAAAACTGCTCTTTTTGAATTTATAAATAGTGTTATAAATACTCTGTGCATTCTTTTATACTACTAAATTACTCGATGCACTAAATTGTATTCACATATGTATGGGCATCAACAGTTGACTCAAAAAAAATTGGGCATATAAGCCTTCCTCTCTTAATGGAGAAATGACAATGTGAACTAAAGTGAGTGATGCATGATTCCCTAAAGAGGTGCCAAACATGCATGGACAACAGAAGTGGCCAGTTTCAGCATCTCCTTTAACAAAATGGGTAAATAAAGCCTTTAAAAGTAGTTTTAAAAATGTTGCATGGTTTCATACACACCTTTCTACAATAGCGGCAGACAGCAACAAGTGCCAAAGGCGCACACAGGCAAAACACCATATAGCAAGTTTGGTTGCCTTTGGATCTTTCGACATTATGGATATATTTATTTTGATTAATGCTATACTGCAAGACTTGGAAATACAAGAGTTGGAACTACATTATATACAGCTTCCAGGCTTGTAGGCCATGGTCCAGTTGCTTTAACTTCCAACATTTCACCGAAAACTGCATCTGGCATCCTCAAGGTTACCAAAACTTGTGAGCTCCTGAGTCCAAAGACTGGAGCACTGTGTCTTCCAGCACGCTATATATAGCCACGTGTGGAGGGAAGGCATGGCCTGTTTGGGGTAGGATGGCTGTTATTGGCAACACCCTCCCTCCATGCTCAGCTATATATACGAGGGCTATCCAGAAAGTAGATTACGTTTTGGAATAAAAAGTAAACAAAGTATAGGAAACAAATTTTATTATATACAGATGAAAGCCACACTCAAATACTACTTTTCAACATAGTCACCATTCAAATTAAGGCATTTATCGTAGCGATGTACGAGCTTGGAAATTCCTTCGTCGAAAAATTCGGCCGCCTGCGCCTTCAACCACTTCGTTACCTCTTCTTGCAGCTGTCCGTCGTCATCAAAACGCTGCATAGCCAGCCACTTCTTCATTGCTGGGAATAGGTGGAAGTCGCTCGGTGCCAGGTCGGGACTGTACGGCGGATGAGGAAACAACTCCCACTTAAAAGATTCAAGAACTTCACGAGTGACATTTGCCGTGTGGGGCCGGGCGTTGTCGTGAATCAACAAGATCTTAGGGCTCAACATTCCTCTGCGCTTGTTTTGAATGGCTCTTCTGAGTTTTTGGACATTTTGGCAATACCTTTGAGAGTTTATTGTAGTGCCTCTTTCCAGGAAGTCCACCAAAATCACACCTTTTCTGTCCCAAAAAACAGTCGCCATCATCTTCCTTGCCGACATTGTTTGCATGCATTTCTTGGGTTTTTGGGGAGAACTTGTGTGCCCCCACTACATTGATTGCAATTTCGTTTCACAGTTCACATGTTTCACCCATGTTTCGTCACCAGTAACGATGCGATCGAGTAAAGAGTCACCATCCTTATGGTAAACGTCCAAAAAGTTCAACGCTGCAGCCATTCGCTTATTTTTGTGGTCCTCTGTCAAGATTTTTGGAATCCATCTTGCACAAAACTTGTGGTAACCAAGCTTTTCACTGATGATTTCGTGCAACAAACTTCGCGAAATTTGTGGAAAACTCAAAGAAAGTTCCGTTATTGTGAACCTTCGATTTTCACGGACTTTAGCATCGACTTTTTCGACAAGTTCGGCAGTCACTATGCTGGGTCTCCCACTTCGATCTTCGTCGTGAACATTGGTTCGGCCATTTTTAAATCTGATGACCCACTGACGCACTCCACCTTCAGTGATAATGTTGTCCCCATACACTTCACAAAGCTGCCGATAGATTTCTATCGGTTTACAGTTTTTTGCAGTCAGAAACCTTATTACTGCACGCACCTCGCAGCTCGCGGGATTTTCAATTAACGCAGACATTTCAAACCGTCACAGTATCTGAACGGAGCACAGCACGAACCTCTCACTAGCACGGCTAGATGCCGACTGAGCTGCGCAACGCTCTGACCCCAGGATGGCCGCGCTAGCCCCGCCCCTAGCGGAAACAGACGAAAACGTAATCTACTTTCTGGATAGCCGTCATAGCATGCTGGAAGACACAGCACTCTAGTCTTTGGACTCAGGAGCTCATAAGTTTTGGTAACCCTGAAGATGCCGAACGCAGTTTTTGGCAAAATGTTAGAAGTTAAACCAACGGACCACGGCCTACAAGACCAGAAGATGTATATAATGTAGTTGATGTCGGCCGTGAAAGCCTCAGCACTTATGTGACAAGAGATGGAACTTTAGCAGTGGCAAAGTCACTCCAGAGTTGCTATGCAGCAGATCCTAATATTGTTACTGATAGAAATTGGTCACAACGAAAATAAAACATCTGTCAAAACCTCAGCATTACATATGTGAAGGTGATTTTCATGTACAACTGTAATGGTGTTATCCTAATGCATTATGTTACTCACAACAGACTATCAATGCCCAGTGTTACTATTTGGTTTTGGAGTACAACCTGCAACAAGCTTTAAAAAAGGGGTGACACTTCCTGCAGAACCCACCATTCATTCTGCATGACAATGCTTGGATGATATAACGCGAGCTGTAGTTTAATTCTTTGGTCAATGGAGATGAAAAGTGTTGTATCATCCCATACTCCATGTACTTAAGTCTTTGTGACTTTGACTTGATTCCCAAAGATAAAGGTACCACTTTGTGGTGTTCAATTTAGAACTTTAACAAAGATTCTTCAGGGACTGCCAAGGTTATCCTAGAACTTCTACATTGTTGGCGAAGGGTTGTGAACAATACTGTTGACTATGAAGGACAGTAAAGTTTGGTAACATGCATCTCTTTTGTATCAGTTGTAAGTAAATAGTTGCCACTATTTAAGTTCCAACTCTCATAGTTATTATATATTTTGAGTCGAACTAATTCTCAATGCTCCACTTATTGCTAGTATTTACCTAGAATGCGTTTCGTTAGGATCTTCCTAACATCATCAGCTGTTGTCGACTAATAGATGTTGGTTTGGTGAACTCCTTGGAGGTGATAGGTGCGTCTCTGTTGGTATCTTGATGAACTTGAAGTTTGGGTTTTCTTCAAAGGTAGTGTCGAAATTAAACAATTTTCTTTCATATTTCTTTATGAAGATGTTTTCCCACGTGCTTAATACAGCTGGACCTTGGACACTTTTTAATAAGTGGAATTCTCGTTCTATATCATGATTCTCCTTCCAAAAATGCTTATGTTTGCCATACATTTTCTTTTCTCATAGTTATTTTTAAAATGTCTTTAGATTTTTCTATACTGATATTTTATAATGTATTGAAGGCCAAGGATGATAAAACATCACTTTTAAAGATCTGAAGAAACAACTTCTCAGTTCAATGAAATGATAGCAAATCTCATGGTAATACAAATATATTTAAGAATTGTTTTGAAATAACAGCTTGAAATAGTGGCAATAGTCATAATGCAACTCCATACATTGCATTATTAACTTCACTTACAAAGATGTCTTTCATAATGTAAGACTTTCATAAATCTATATATTTCTTATTCCTGACTGTTGTTACACCACACATTATAAATCCTTGAAAAAAACTATTTGTAGTTTTTTTTTTTTGACACTAACATTTTTATATTATTTATTATATTATTTATAACTCATTGGAAAGAGGTTGAAAGTGGAGACAACGGCTTCCGACACTAGTCCCTCAATAATATACAAATATAAGTGATAAGGTGTCAAAAATACAGACTACAAATGTTTTTTTCAATTAATTTTGACATCGCTGTTACTAAATTCCACCAATCACTCATAATTGTAAATTCTTCTTTGCTGTTTGTTAAGCTATATACATCTATAGAATAGATCTAACTGTTCAAAAACTTATGTTTGCCACACATTTTCTTTGTGCTATACCTGAAGTTATCTCATGAATATAATTGACTTTTTCATTGACACCATGTATTTTCAGGCTAACGTACATCTTATGGCAACTCTGTATTGAGAGCCTTTTGGTTATATTTAACTGCATGAACAACTTGCAAAAAACTTGACTCTTACATATGCACAGATTTTTCCCCTCATTTTACTTTGGTAACCTGAGTTATTTGTATAATTCAAAATGTTTTTCTAATCATTCAGAATGCCTCAATTTCCTAAAATAAGCTCCAAAAGTTTTCTCTACAAGCTCCTGTATAATTTAACATTCAAAACATTGAAGTTCAATAATAATAGGAAATGAATGATTGATTACTTTTCTTTCCCTTTTCCACTTCCCATTAATTCTGTAGACTAAGTGCAGAAGGACCTTATGAGACCAAAATTAATTTTATACATTTGCTGGTGAGGTACAGCTCATTACATCGATTCCATTTAAGGACTCTCAAGGGGCTCTAATAACAGTAGAAACAAATGTTTTTATCCAACTGACTGTGAGATGCTAGACATATCAGTTTTATTCACACTACACAAAGTCTAATACAAACCATAAACCACAGCATTTTAAGTAACGCGTATAATGCATTTCTTACATGGAATGAAATTCTGACATTTTCTACCTGATTGCTAGAATACTCCGGCAGCTTATCAGGAGCACAGGACATAACAGAATGATGATCATTGGGATCACCAAGACACACCCAGTTCAACTTAACTGTAAGTTTTAAATTGGGTAAATGCAGAAGTCGACAGTCATCATACTTTGATGCAGTTCTCACATATACATTCAGTTCTCCCTTGAACACAACCTTCACTGAAAAAAAACAATAAGCACTTGGTTCATCTATTTGTCACAACCTTTTTACTGTCAAGAAAATGTATTACTAATTTGTATGCTAAATAGTGTTTTATACTAATCTGATGTAGGCTAAAGAATCAACTTAAATCAGATTCTAATATTGCACCACCTTGGCCATATCCAAAATTCAGCACTTTGGCTTACTGAGCTATGGCACATATTATAATTATAACATCACAACTAAGAACACATGATATTCGCTGTGTCTCATCACCCCTGCACCCATCCCATCTCTCCTCAATGTAGGAGTAGAGTTCGTTTCTTCCATTCATAGGATTTGATTCATATCTAACTTTAGCCAACTAAAGACAACAGAATATTATTTATTTGAAGCAAAAGGTTAGAAACAGTGATGTATTTAACATTTGAAAGTAATGAGTCAGTAATTCAAACACAAACATCACTCAAAATATCCTTACTTGGACATGTTTCCGAGAACGGTTTGTCCAAGTAAGGATATTTTGAGTGATGTTTGTATTTGAATTACCGACTCATTACTTTCAAACATCAGAATATCTTCTCCATATGCAGAAAATCAAGTAGAAATCTGTTAATATCTAACCTGAGACGACTATTATTCTTATTGTTATTCTTATAGTTTATTATTATTATTATTATTATTATTATTATTATTATTATTATTATTATTATTATTATTATTATTATTATTATTATTATTATTATTATTATTATTATTATTATTATTATTATTATTATTATTATTATTATTATTATTATTATTATTATTATTATTATTATTATTATTATTATTATTATTATTATTATTATTATTATTATTATTATTATTATTATTATTATTATTATTATTATTATTATTATTATTATTATTATTATTATTATTATTATTATTATTATTATTATTATTATTATTATTATTATTATTATTATTATTATTATTATTATTATTATTATTATTATTATTATTATTATTATTATTATTATTATTATTATTATTATTATTATTATTATTATTATTATTATTATTATTATTATTATTATTATTATTATTATTATTATTATTATTATTATTATTATTATTATTATTATTATTATTATTATTATTATTATTATTATTATTATTATTATTATTATTATTATTATTATTATTATTATTATTATTATTATTATTATTATTATTATTATTATTATTATTATTATTATTATTATTATTATTATTATTATTATTATTATTATTATTATTATTATTATTATTATTATTATTATTATTATTATTATTATTATTATTATTATTATTATTATTATTATTATTATTATTATTATTATTATTATTATTATTATTATTATTATTATTATTATTATTATTATTATTATTATTATTATTATTATTATTATTATTATTATTATTATTATTATTATTATTATTATTATTATTATTATTATTATTATTATTATTATTATTATTATTATTATTATTATTATTATTATTATTATTATTATTATTATTATTATTATTATTATTATTTTCATCCCATCATTCCACAGTTCAATGACTATGTTTAATATAAAGCCACAAGCAAAAAAGATGGCAAATAACCAATTCATCAAAAGTGCCCAGAATAAAATGAACGCTTCATGGAAAGTAATACAGAATGAAATAAAGCCCAATAAGAATGTAGATAATTTAGTACTGCAGAAGCATTCAAAAATAATAACACCCAAAGTTAATAGCAGAGACCTTTAATAATCACTTCCTAAATACTGCTGAAAATATTGTTTCACAACAAAACTCCAGTACCAGTAATGGGTACTTCAATAAAAACAAATGGAGTAAATATATGTGAAACAATGGTGTTCTTGCGCCCTACTGATTCCATGGAAATCGTTTCAGTAATATCCAAATAAGTGAACATTGAACATGTCCAGAGATATAAGGTTTAATAGCATATATATGTACAAAAGTTAACATAAGGTACATATTATAGTATAGAGGCAATATGAACAACATGGAAAACAAAGCAGGGATAATTATATATGATACAAAATCAAACTCTTTTTAAACCAGCTTTCACTTGGCTTATGCCAGTACGTCTCAACCTTTTTGCAATGGATACCATTCTTGTTATTTATTAAATACATATACATTAAAAATAAACTTTCAACTTGCATCAAATATTTATTAGTAATGATTTGTCATTGAAATAGTTAGATACTACTTATAGAGCTACAGAAGCATTATCAGGATAATTTGTCATTCAGATAATCTTGTACAGAATAAAAAGATTTTGAGCAAAGACACTCTCTAAGAGCATTTATAAAAGCACCGAAATTATCAACTTTTTCTTTAAGAACATTAGGAAGTGCGCCAAATATTTTGATAGTTTCATAATGCGCACCTTTCTGGAAGCAAGAAAGTTTAGCACTGGGATAATGGATATTATACTTTTGTCTAGTGTAATTTTGTGAATTACATTATTTGTTGCAAATAAGGCACAATTGCATACAAAGAATTTTAGGATTGAGAATATATACATGCAAGGAAGCATTAATATCTTCAATCTTGTAAAAAGATCTTTACAGGAGCATCTGGTGTGGGTGTTAGTAATGATTCTTATAACCCTCTTTTGCATAAGAAATATTTTCTTACTTTCTACTGAGTTGTCCCAAAATAATATTCCATATTCCATAATAGAGTTAAAGTATGCATAATATACTAATTTAAGTGTGTCAATAGAACTCACATTAACCAGCTCTTGGATAGCATAACAGGCAGAGCTGAGTTTAGGTAAGATATAATTTATGTGAGCTTTCCAATCTAAATATCTGTTCACTTGAAGGCCCAGAAATTTTATGCTGTCAATTTCTTCTAATAACATATCATTAATCCCGATTTCTATTTCAGTATGTGATGTACAACAGGTTATAAATTTGACCACTTTTGTTTTGTCTAGATTCACAGATAATTTGTTTGCTTTAAACCAGCATGACATACAGTTCAAAACATAATTCATTTTAATTATACACTCGCTTAAATTTGTACTGGTTACCAGGACACTAGTGTCATCAGCGAAAAGAACTGTACTTACAATGTCCTTTATATAAAGTGAGAGGTCATTTATATAGATCAGAAATGATAAAGGCCCTAACACGGAGCAGTGTTTCCAGAAGCTCTAAAAACTGCTAAAGTGAAGCCACTATACAAAAAAGGAAATAAAGCCCATTTTCTAAATTACAGGCTAATTTCACTCTTATTCAGCTTCTCTAAAGTATTGGAAAAAATATTTTATAAAAGACTTATGGCATTTATAGAGATGAATGATTTAATATCTAAAACTCAGCATGGGTTTTGTAAACGAAAATCCACAGAATCTGCACTTTTTGATTTTGTAAACAGTGTAATAAATACTTTAGATAACAAAGGCAAAATACTAGGCGCATTCTTTAATCTAACTAAAGCATTCGATGTACTAAACCACAATTTACTATTCCAAAAATTAGAACATATGGATATTAGAGGGCATGCATTGGAATGGATCAAATCATATCTAAAAGACAGGAAGCAAATAGTCGAAATTTCACATACAGAAAGGGCTCACATTAAAGAATACCTATCAGACACAAAATATATTGAGATTTAACTGTATTGGAACACCACAGTGAAGCGAAATAATTATTAATCTATAGATGAGTCGTATTTATTACACATCTGCTTCACTTTCGTACCTATTTTGAGGACATGTTTCGCAAATCATTGTTTGCATCTTCAGCTCTTATGTGACTAACGCCACACCGCTGGATCAAGCTTTAGTCGCATAAGAGCCGAAGATGCAAACGATGTAAGTTAAAATTTGTTATATGTATCATCACGTGACTTACTGTTGGTCCAGTCCATTGCTACATCACTCCATGTAAGTTCCATCTCTTCAGTTGTGTTGTAAGGATCCAGAGATGCATGAAGAAGAACTGTCATCTGGCGGATACACATGGTAAGACGACCATGAAAAAGTAACCTCATTTTATCCCAGAACGGAAGAGGTGGGCTAGGATCTCGAGATGGTGTCAAAATCTTTTCAAAGCCTAGAAGTTACATAAATTATGCATCAACTATCAAAAGATCATATCTGTGTAATTTCTAACTTTCTTATTTATTAAGAAAATGTAAATGATTCAAAATTAGAATGCTATTCATTTGAAGATGACTTCATCTGAAGCTATAGCTGCATGAAAGCAATTTCAACAGAAATTAATTCTTAAATGCAGTGATGTCATTTTCCAAGAATTGATGCCCTACATAACTTACCAGAACCTCTTGATACCATATGTCATTAGAAAGAGACTCAAGTAGATTTGGTATTTGATGTGCAGCTGAGGATGAGAACTTAGCAAGTTTTTGGATTCAACTTACCTATTTCTACACAGAAATTTTATAAATTTTCTTAATATCACTCATAAGTTAATTAATGGTCTAATAATATATCTTACAATTTATTATTGAACTTAACTTATTCTGAAAAAATTATTTGTAGTTGGTTTTTAACACTTGTCACTTACATTTTTATATTATTGAGGGACTAGTTTCAGAAGCTGTTTCATCTATTTTCAACCTTGAAGGTCCAACTATCATCTGTTGTCATCTGATCTCTTCTCCTTGGTGGTGGAACTATGAACTTATTTATCAAATTATCTACTGGCTCCACCATCAGAGAGAAGAGAGCACATGACAGCAACAGACAATAGTCGGACCTTCGAGATTGAAATGGACACAACAGCTTCCAAAACTGGTCCCTCAATAGTATAAATATGTAAGTGACAAAGTGTTAAAAACATACTGCAAATAGTTTTTTCAATTAATTTTGACGTCACTTTTACTAAATTCCTCCAATCACACATAATTAAATTATTCTACATATTTCAAATACACATTAGAAACAAATAGAACAGAAAATAATTAGCTTGAACAGTTTTAAGGATAGAACTTTCTCTTTAGTGAGAATTGCTCTCACTCTCAATTGCTCAATTGCTCACTCTCCAAGCTCCCTTAAGTCTGGAAATAAAATGAGAAGTATCGGGTTGTCTCATAAATTCGTTCGCTTCTTGTTACGTGTTTACGACTAAGAACTCCTGAGAACACTGCATGCCCCCATTACTTTTACGTCAAAGAAGTTGCCTAACTATATGGGGTTTCGAGATTTAACTGTATTGGAACACCACAGTGAAGCGAAATAATTAGTAATTTTTAGATGAGTCGTATTTATTACACATCTAAAAATTAATAAATATATGGGGTTTGTTTACAAATACAATAACTGAAAAGAATGCTATGAACACAAACCACAGCGACCTCACAGCCAAAGGTAAATAGGTCAACTTATGTAAGAATTGGTAACCAAACTTCAGTACCAGTTTGTGGATGCAACAGTGTGGAGTTGTAACTTGTGAATGTTAATATGGAAGGCAAGAAGGAACATTTTCGATATTTAATGCTGTTTTATTATCGTAAAGGTAAAACAGCCTCACAAACTCAACGGAAAATTTGTGCTGTTTACGGAGAAGATGCAGTGACGAATTGGGCATGTCAAAAATGGTTTACTCGATTTCGAGCTGGGAACTTCTCTGTGAAAGACAAACCTCGTTCTGGACGTCCTGTGGTTACAGATGAGGAAAGGATAAAGGACATGATTACGAACAACCCCAGAATAACAACTTGGGAGGTAGGTCAGGAGCTAAACTTATCTCATGCAACTGTAGCCGGGCACCTAAAGAAGCTTGGTTACGTAAATCTTCGGGATGTATGGGTTCCGCACGAACTGAGAGAACAATATTTAGTTCAGCGCGTTTCCATCTGTGATGCATTGATAAGACGCAATGAAACTGCCCCTTTTCTGAAACAGCTGGTTACAGGAGACGAAAAGTGGATTGTGTACAACAACATCTGAAAGAGAAAGTCATGGCGTAAGAAAGAGGAACCACCACTCTCAATTCCTAGACCGGGGAGACCATCAATTCAGAGAAATACTGTTCTCAGTTGGATCGTCTGAAGGTTGCCCTAGAAGAGAAAAGGCCAGAGTTAGCATCTAATGGTGGACTTTCATCAAGACAATGCCAAACCACACACTTCTATGGTAACTCGTCAAATTACGGGATTTCGACTGGGATGTGTTACCTCACCCGCCTTATTCTCCAGACATTGCCCCATCCAACTATCATTTATTCCGATCCCTGCAAAACTTCCTTAATGGCAAACGCCTTACTTCCTTGGAGGATTGCAGACTCGCCGTAGAAGAGTTCGTCAACCAGAAAACTGCAAGATTTTGGAAAAATGGTATTGATAAGCTTCCTGAGAAATGGAGATATGTTATTGATAATAATGGTGCATACTGCACAAAATAAAGTTTGTTTTGAAAATTTCATTGCCTTGTTTACTTTCGATGACCTTGCATATGTAAACAGGTTACCCCTACATAATTAGGCAGCTTCGTTGCCATAGTTGTGATACGGGCATACAGTGCAGGCGTTCTTTGTCGTAAACACGTAACAAGAATCAAACGAATTTATGAGACAAACCAATAAATTTGTATGTGAATTTAATGCTTATAAATAAAAAAAAACAATATAAACCAACCCAAAGGTACACAACAGCAAACGAGTGAACATCACCACTATTGAGCAATTGTTCCAAAGGCTAAGCTACCAACATGACCTTAGATGTGAAAGACAGCAAATAAGAGTTTAAATAAGGGAAAAGAATTTAAACCTTGGAAACAGCTATAACAGACTAAATATAGTGGCATGTAACTTGGCCTCTATACTGAGTTTCCCTTCCTTTTTATTTGTATTTATTTGTCTACCAACAATTTCTTTTATAATTTCTCTGAAAGTATCTCATTTACTAATAGTTTATTACATGAGTTACAACTTCCATTAATTCATCTTTCACGTATTTGAGCATTTCATATTTCATCCCAACTGCAGATTTTTTAATTTATTTTTTTTATTTTAATTTACTAATTTCCCTAAAAACTACCTCTTCGGTTACTTGAAAACTGCCATGGAATTATCTTGAGTCAAGTTTGTTAATAAATTTAGATTTAACATTTAGATGTTTGCTTGGGGTCTAGCTGTTTTCCTACATTTATATAATATTGATTAAATTGTCCAAATTGTTCTCTGTGCAACAAAGAAGAGGAAATGACTGAAGAACATCTTTTAACCTGTGAAGCCCTACCTGCTGGACCCACTACACAGAAATATTGGAGAGCAAGAGAGCTAATGGATTCATTGCCAAAGCCTAGCATTTGAAATGTGTAGTGTTTAACGCCCGCTTTTACTACATACGGCACCGCAGGCGATGACACTGATGATACATGAAATGAAGATGGAGCAACGGTGGAATGAGATGGCGGGGGAAACCGGAGATCCCGGAGAAAATCCGCCACAGCGCCGTGTTGTCCACCACAAATCTCACTTTGCGGTCGCCTGGGATAGCATTTGAAAACAACAACATATTGATTAAATAGGTTACTTATTTGTTTCAAATATTTTATCTCATTATCTTTATGATTTATTTCAACATTTTCTATTTGTACATTACTGCTATTTTTATGTATATGATCTACATCAAATACATCTATTTGATGTATTTTCCATACTATTTGAGCTTTATTTTCTGCTTTGTCAACTAGTTCATTGTTGTGGTTCATTTTAGCCATTGTAAATAGAGTATTTGCTATTTCATTGTAGTTTTCAATATAATTTAAGGATTCTGCATTCATGTTTTGTCTTATAGAGTTTAAAAATCTCATTCTATTACATGACAGTTTTATTCCTCTTATCATCGAATTTTTACAATCACTACTTTTTTTTTTTATAATTTTCTTTTTTTCTTATTTAACCGATTTTTCATTATTTCCGTTTATTTTCTTATCTGTTTTCCTAGTTTCACAAATATTCACTATACACATAAACACCCATGCCCAAGGCGGGACTCGAACCCGCAACCCTCTACGCGGCGGAACACTAGAGACATATGCTTTAGCGACCATGGCTATGAGGGCCAGCAACTTTACCATCTATATTGATTTTACATTTCTAACTCATTTTGAACCTTTTTTTACTGAAAATATATTTATTGTTTATATCATTTATGATATATTTCTGCATAGCTTACTTCTACTAGCTATTTTTTTAAGGTTCTTTAAATTATTCTTGTTTATTTGCCTCCTGTATTCAAAATTTATTTGTGCAATATCTTCTTAAAAGTTAGTTTTATGAGCTGACCATAAAGATCACATATCCCTCCCTGTCTTTATGACTGAAGTTCTCCATTTTTCTTCTGGCAGACTAATGAAAACATTATCTCTACATATTTTATATCTATCATCTATAATCACATTACTCTTGTAACTTCTCCCACACCAGTCGTTAAAGTATGCCTCTCTAAGATTTCTGCAACTGATTATTTATAGTTACTTTAATTTAGCATATTAATATTTAAATAACCTATTAATATTTTTATCTTTTTCTCATTTATTTTGTTTAGTAGATTTTCTATGCTTTTAAGAACCAAAACTCCAGGAGACCTTATCACTTCAATTAACACTACACCAGTCTCTTTTAAGAAAAACTCTACTGCTGCTAGTTCGCATATAATTTCATCATCTCTTTATACTTTATATTATTTCCCACCTAAGTAACATCTGTTTTGGCATTCTGGCTCTTATCTCATTTTCAAAGCTAACCATAGAAGAAAAAAAGGTCTCTTCTGGTTGAAAAATGTTTTTCTTGTGCTTTTGATACAGAACACAAATATGTACATATAGAAAATTGGTATCACTTAAACAGATGGCCCATGAATTTAAATAGACATAATGGCTTATTATTTGTCGTTCTGTGAAGAAATCTTAATAAATCATTGTTTCTAAATAAATTCAGTTTGCCACTGCAAAGAAAGTCCTAGGGGAATTCATTCATTCATTTATTATCTGCTTAAAAGAATTCAAAACATACTCAAAGCATTGTAAAATTAAATATGTGCAACCCGAAAATCACACAGTTTAATATCTACATAAACAAGTTCTAATGAGGCGAAAGCTGGGCTAGACACTGTTCTGATACCCCGTCTGGTAGTGTTTATGGCACTCAGGTCAGTTCAGTTACAGCCCATTCAAAAATATTCTGATGCCTTCTACTTTTGTGAGTAAATCTTTTAGGTTTTAGTGTATTGAGTGAATAGGGTGCATGCTTTTCTTAACAGTTCTACTCCTTGTGTAACATGCATTCTCTGTCACATACATTCACTTTCCTTGTTGCACTGTGCAAGGATGGCACATTCCTGTCAAGGACTTTCTTTGCATTGGTAAACAGTGAGACATATCAGAGTTAAAAGAGAATTTTAACCAAATCAGCAGACTTGCACATTACTCATACAATTTTACTTACTGAGATTACACTGTGCAATAACTGGCTCCCAACATGGTCCAAAAGCATAACTGTAATGCTCCACATCACAATTAAAGTCATGGTAGAATTTGAGTGCAGTCATACTTCTTTCAACCACAACATTGCTCCAAGGTTCATCTAACTCGATTACTACCCCTCGCTTAGCTAAATGTAAAAATAAACCACTTATTACATAGCGTTTTGGTATTTAAATAAAGGTAATCAGACAAATAAAACAATCTGTGTGTTACAGAGTTTGAAAAAGAAGGTCAGGAATATTTAACATAACATGAATTTTAGCACTAACCTCTGCGTGTAGCCTCTTGTTCTGCTCCAACAAGGCGACCCCAAATATTCATTTGCCGAATATCTAACAGAGGCTGAGGGAAGTCCTTAAGTTGAAATTTCCATTCCTTACAGCTGGTACATATGGACCGACACCATAAAGTTGTGAATTCCAAACCTTCTTCTGGCCATGGACTATAACAACAGAAGATCATAATTAACAAAACATTTGCTGTTGGTTCTTTTTCACATTACATCACTTATTTTTTAATTTTTGAGGGACTAGTTTTGGGAGCTATTGCTTCCAATTTCAACTTCAAAGGTTTGACTGTCACTGCTTGTATTTGCCAAGTCTTTTCTCGGTGGTGGAACAATGAACTTTGAACAATGAACAAGTGGAACTTCAAAATTGATTACTTAGTCTTTGTACTTCCATATTAAGACACTCTTTCATGCTATGAGTTTGTTGACATAATAATTTCCCTTTAATAATTTCGGATTTGATTCATGATTATGGTTTTTGTTCCAAAAGTAAAATGTTACTACTAAATTGTTGTTAGATGTTAGGTTACATTTTATATTTTGTTTCCTTGAGCTTTTTTCCTTTTTTTCTTCTTCTTCTTTTTGTGCAAATGCTTGGAGTTCCTTTTTTAGTTTGGCTGTTTTGGTCTTCATATTTACATTCAAATAGTCGAAAAGGATGTTTTCCAAGTTCTCCCAATTTAGGTTTCCTAAATTTTTAACAAGATTTAGATAAAATAGGTAAAGCATAATCTTTAAATTATTCTTACTTATGTAGTGTTTATTCTTTTTTATTTTTGAAAACATTTTTCTCTGCTACTTTTTGTAGTTTGCTTTATCATCAAACCTTACTATTCTTCTCACAAAATTTGACTCTAGATCTCAGCCAAATAAATCAACAGCCAATGTAGTTAACCTACCAAAAAAGGCTTTCACAATGCTAGATTTGAACATACTTAACCAAGGCTTAAAAGTATCTGGGCTACTTCAACCAAGTAGAAACTACATAGCAGACATTCAAATGTCTACAAAAACTTTAAATGAAGAAGATAAAAACATGTGAAAAATAAATGCTACAAAACAGTAGACCATATCAAAAATAAGAAGGAACCCAACTTCAATAACCACATCATAAAATCACTTAAAAATAAGCCAATCATATACACTAAGGCAGGTAAACTAGTAATTTTGAATAAAACAAACGAAAAGGATGGAAGACCTATTAATAGCATTGAATTTCAGGTTGATTCTATCTATGTAAAATCTTAGCCTATATACAGCTAGTGAGAAGAATTGATTAATTTCCATCTATTAACTTAAATAATAAGAGTTTAATGATGAAGCCTGGGATTCAAGTACTTACAATAAATAGTAAGTCGCCACAAATGGTGTATCTTGAATACGAGAGCCCCTAGTGGTTTACGGGAAAATGAGTCAATTGGAGAATTTAATGTCAGGACAGCACACTCAATGGGTAAGAGCGACTGGACGGAAACCAGGAGATTTGTGGTTCAAATCCTGGCCATGGTACTGAATTTTTCAGGATGACTATCTATCTAAAACCTTAGCCTATATACGCTTGTGAGAAGAAATGATTAATTTCCATCAATTACCTTAAATAGATATTTAGACAATGGGTTAAAATTACTCATACTGAGGTTTAAAATAAAAAAAAAACTATCAAATTCACAAGAGCAAATGAAGTCAATAGACAACTATTTTCTAGGACATAAATGTCATCAGGAGCAACACTAAAATAAAATCTGAAATTACCAAGAAACCAACCCAGTCTGAAAATTACATGAAAGAATCACAGCTATAAGTTGGTTACACATAAATATGAAATAATAAACAGTCTTACATACGACTAATTAATGTCCTTGGATAAAGTAGAATGTTGCAGGGAACAAAAAGCTGTACTTCACATAACAGAAGAAAATGGATGTAACAAAAATATAGTATTCAAGAAGATTAAAAAGGGTTAAGCTAAAAAGCAAGGAAGCAAGCACATTTGCCACAGAAAAAGCAACAGCATACTCAGAGAATTCATGTACTACCCAAAAACATTTAACAAATTCAAAAAGATCTTTAGAGAACGAAATATCATCTTGGCACTGATAGATACTCATTAATAACATTTTTAAATTAAAAAACAAAAGTTGAAATCCCACCAATTAATAGATTCGGAACATACCAAATAAATGTTAAGGATTGTGAAAAGTTCTGCATAGGGCAAACCAAAAGAAACATAAAAGCCACAGCCAAAAACATTTTAGAAATGTCAAATTACAACAGAAAGATAAATCAGCAACAGCACTTAACTTTTGGAACAAAAGCCATAACCCTGATGATCCAAATTCAAAATTATTAAATGGCTTGATAAGCATAAACTCATAATGTGGGAGAACATCTATAACAGAAATCCCACCAATCAACTATTTAATAAAGAAGTTCATTGTTCCACCACCAGAGAAAAGACTGCAGGCTACTACATACAGTTGAACCTTAGAGGCAGAAAATAGAAGCAACGGCTCTGAAACTAGTGTCTTAAAAATTAAAAAAGTGACACTTTGAAAAACAACTACAAGTGTTTTATTAATATGGATGTCACTGTTACTAAATTCCACCAAACATCAGTTAGAAGATCATACTATCAAACATAATACACAGCTGCCTTAGTAGGCACTTGTCATTATTATATATTTGAGCTACCAATGAATCTAAATCATACACAGGAAATTTAACAAAAATTTTTGTTTGAAATATCTTGGAACTACTCATAAGATTTAAATTAATTTTTTACACAAGTGAAACTTTTATTACTACTTTAGGCTACTGCTTTATAAAAATATCTTATTAAAATAATACAGTACCAAATTAATACTTTACAAACACAACCATCTGTACAAAAATTATGAGTGCTCATGTTTCCAGGTCATCTTGATCTTTTCAGCCTGTTTAGATTGTTAAATTTGTTTTATATGCACTGTTTACTTTGTTGTAGCCACGAAAGCCAACATAAACAATTAAGGTTGATTTTAGTTAATTGATGGAAATTAACCATTTCTTCACACTATCCATATATAGGCTAAGGTTTTTGATAGAGTCAACATGAAAAACTCAATGCCATGGCCGAAATTTGAACCAGAGATTTCCTGGTTTCCGTCCAGTCGCTCTTACCCATTGAGTTACCATGGCCAACTTGCGGTCATGACATAAAATTCTCCATTTGACTCTTATATTTCCCCAGTAAACCACTAGGGGCTGTCGCATTCGAGATACATCTTTGTGGCGACTTACTATTGTAAGTACTTGAGTCCCAGACTTCATCATTTAACTCTTATTATTTTACCGGCTTAAGGTTGATCTTTAAAAAGAAACAGGCTTTTTGTTTTTCTTGTTCTTATTCTTTTCTTCTCTTGAGAAAGTACATTTTATTTTACATCATCTACAACCCTACAGATTAAAACATTTTATGGCCACAGCCAGGCACAGTATATGAAGTAGTTATTATTTGGCTGCCTTAAAATGTTTAAAAGCCCAAAAAATCATAACTGTCTTCATATACCTTAGCATCGAAGGCAACTGAATGACAGGCAGAACTAAGTGGGTGCTTACAAAAAGACCTAACCATCATTTTACCAAAGGAGAGAAAAGCCAATCTTCACAAATGCTAATAAATCAAACTGCCAATAGATTTTAGCATATAGAGGAATAAAACAGCAATACAGCCATCTTACATAGTTACATGATTTGTATGGCATCCTCTCTAAAGTGCCTATGGAGTCTAATTTTTCTGAATTTTTTTTTAAATAACATCTTTTGAACAAATGGACATACAATTAAAAGCTTTGTAACTCATCACAGAGATATCTTTAAAGAAGATATATTGCAGTTTCTGGGATAGATTAACGCATGAAACTTATGATGAGATGAGAGGATGTCATCATGAACAAACACCATTTGGACAAATGTAATGGTCTCAATAGTGGGAACCTACAGGCTTTATATTGGGAAGCTAGGGGGAAAATGATGCAAATCAACTAATCCCCAGTGCCATTAGTCAACAACTTATTTATTTTGAAAACAGATATCCGATTTTTATAAGCATCTATAGAGCTACAATAAGTCAATAACAGCACATACAGTTTTCGAGATTTAACTGTATTGGAACACTACAGTGAAGCGAAAGAAATCTTTACCTCTCAAAGAAATCTTTACCTCTCTATCCCTTCTGTTCACTGCTGCCAAATGTTTTAATTACATGTACTGACTTTAAAATTATACTAACTGCTATTGTTTTAAAGTGCTATATATTCAAAGGAGTGTTGAAACCTGCCCTTTGAATAATGTCAATGTTTAGAGCAAGAATATTTACCAAAATGCTAAATTTGGCATATAAGTTAAAAATTAAATATAGCAGCCTTTCAAATACCTTAAATAATATCAAAATAATTCATGAATTTTTTTTATTAATTCACCATTGCTCAAATACTTCTTTCTACCAAGACTGTAATTAGTCATTAGTTTCTTAAGAACACTGCAGAAACACGGATGTCAGAACCCATCTTGTACATCTAACATGATACAATGTTCCAATTCTAAATACAATAGGATTAAATGGTGCAAAGAAATTTTCTTTATAAAACCAAGAAAAATATGCAACAAATAATTCCAGAGGTAGCAGCTAAAGTGAAGAGTATGTGGAGAACGTAATAGCTGACCACACTCTCTTTGACATAAGTTGAAACATTTTTTTAAATAAACATAAAAACTATATTTCACGACCAATAGATATTTGGGCTTTCTTATCTCCTTTGTAGTACTCTGAATTACAGCAAAAATCTTCAACAAATTAAATTAGAGAAAGGGATAAAGCCAAATACATATTTATATTACATACACTGCAAAAGTATTTCCATTCACTGTAAAGGTACTTTACCTGTCTCGATCTATTTCCTTCATGATACCAATAACTTTCTCAGTTCCATGAATGGACGGATCAGCCAAAGCAAGTATTTCAACATCATTCATGAGCCAGGCAAAAAGTCTAGTTCTGGGTGGACCAGCACGAGACATTTGTCGAGACCGTTGAATGTAAATCTCTGTGTTTCTTCGGCTCAAACTGGCATATAACTCATCCACTTTACCTGCAGGGAGTAATAAATGTGCCTTGCATAGCTCTGCAACCTTAGCATCCAGCATCTTCTGTCGTTTCAGTGATTCCTTGTATTCATCCTCCAAAAGCTCATAGTTATCACGAAGGCGTACCTCAAATGGGTCATCACTCATTTCAAATAGAAACTCTTTTATCTGCAACATGTAATTAATCTAGATGAATTACTGCATCATCCATTTTGGGAACTTCTGTTTTCTTTTTAAAAACAATTTTTAATTTTTAAAACTTTTATAAGAAAGAAAGCAATCAACATTTTTAAAACAAATATCTGATACATCAAATGCAAATTTTAAATTGTGCGTGTTTGAAGGAATTTAGTAACAGTGACATTCAAAAAAACTGAAAATACTATTTGTAGTTGGTTTTTAACATTCCATCACTTACATTTTTATTTCTTGAGAGACTATTTTAGGTAACTGCTGCTTCCACTTTCAAACTCGAAGGTTCGACTATCATCTGTTGTTGTCGTCAGCTGTCTTTTTTCTGGTGCTGGAAGTATGAACTTCTTTATCAAATTATCAACTGTTAGGATTTCAAAGTTCATTACTTGGTCCTTATTTTTTCATATGAAGAGATTCTCCTATGCTATCAGTTTGTTTTGGTAAAGAAGTTCAAAAATTCATCACCAGAGAAAATACAGCAGACAAAAACAACAGATGATAGGTTCGATCTTCAAGATTGAAAATGAAGCAAGACCTCCCAAAACTAGTTCCTCAAGAAATTTTAAATCTTACATAGCTTCTATTATCTCAGATATCTTAGTTTAAAGGATTAATTTTATCTGCTTCTTAAATTACAATTCATATTAAGCTTAAGCTAAATATATTTTGATGTAAAGTTGTTCATTCAACTGAGGTCAAAATCTGCTAATTCTTGATCAACTTATGCAAATCTACGAAACAAAAGATGTTTTGGTTTTATAGGAAGATATTTTCATCTTCACCTTAAACTAAGGCCAATAGAATTAAGGATTTAGATGTGGAGAAAAACAATTTTGATATTGTAAACTGGTAAATCTCTTAAATTATTTTAAAAGAATAATAATAAAGGAATTCCTTTTTTTGGAAGTGTTGAGAACAGTGTTGTTATAATAAATTAAATTTAAAGGGAGTCGATTAATGACACTAACCAACACTTACTTGGACAAAAAAGTGAACTTAGCAAAAAAGAAGTAGCTAATAAAGGAAACCACAACCCTCTGAGCTACAGAAACTAATATGATTTTCAAAAAATTCACTTACCATCCATGGGCCTTTGATAAATTCAAAAAAGTCTTCAAAAAACAAAACATTCAACTAGCACCAGTTAACCATTTCTCCTTAAAAAACCTAATTTGCTCAAACATCAAAGATGCCATTCCATCTAACAAAAAATCTGGTATATATCAAAATTGAATGCAGTGACTGTAGTCAAATTTACATTGGAAAAACTAAAAGAAATTTAGAAACAAGAGCAAAGGAACACTTTAGAAACATAAAATATAAATAATCAGAAAACTCAGCAGTTGTCACGCATTTTTGGGAAAAAAGCCACAACATAAATCCAGAACCAAAACTACTAAACATACATCAGGAAAACAAGAACTATCCACATGGGAACAAATCTTCATTTCAAAAAATAGGAACAAAGTATTCAATTTCGACATCCCTCAGAAAGATTTGTTCAGCAAGTTCCTTGAACCGCCACCAGAGGAGACCTATGACAAAATATTGTCAACTACACCAATGAGAATCAGTTGATGGCTGGTTGAGGATGGAGGCAAAGTCTCTGAAACATGTAAAAAAAAAAGTAAGTGTTGTTTAGTGTCATTTATCTACTCCCTTTAAATTTAATAATAAAGGAAGTCACAAAGAAAGAGAAGAAATTAATTTTTTTGTGTGTCTAAAATGGGAGATTTGTGAAAAATCTGAAATAAATATTTTTTATTTATGAATCTCATCCTACCAAGAAATAAAGAATGTGTTGGCGTATTTTTCAGAATAAGTAGTCATGCTTATTTACACACCTCACTTTTTAAGTGTTAAAACACAACTGAGATGTTTTTAAGGGTATTCATCATCCTCATCATCAGTTACTAGTCAGCTACTGGGTGACGTCTCAATTGTGTGCCAACATCTAAAAAGTGACTACTTATTTTAAAAATACTCCAGCAAATGAATACTTCAGTGTTAATATTGCTTCTGATTTTAATATTTAATAAAGTACATATTCACTTGAATGGAAATTAACCTTTACCTCCTTTTGAGGTTTAACATTTTATTAGCTAGTACTTACTTTTATGACTAGATCAGCAGGCAGAGGACTATCTGCAGTAAAAGGTTTCTTCTGCCTCTTGTGTACCAACTTCAGCCATTTCACTACACTTACAAATTCATTTTGAACTGCCTCAGCAAAGTTGTGTTCGTAAGGAAAGCAGGACTTCAAGGATGCAATAGTGATAGACCTATGGAAATTTAACTCCTGTATACTATTACTGTGTATGGACAAAGTTCATCAATCTTTTAAAAATTAATAAACTGAATTTTTAAAATCCTATAATTGGAACAACTACATGCATCAATGGAATATGCTTATCAGTTGGCTAAATCAACACTTCCCAGAAGACAAGACTTGAACACTGAAATAAAGTGGTAGACACGGAAGAAATCAATCAATCAATCAATCAATCAATCAATCAATCAATCAATCAATCAATCAATCAATCTATCTATCTATCAATTTATGTTCATTATAACATAATACAGACAGTATATATTATAGATAGAGTCAACATGAAAAATGCAATACCATGGCCGGGATTTTAACCACGGATCTCCTGGTTTCTGTCCAGTCGCTCTTAACCTTTGAGCTACCATGGCCAACGTGCTGTCCTGACATTAAATTATCCAGTTGACTCATATATTTCCCCGGTAGACCACTAAGGGCTCTCGCATCCGAGATACACCATTTGTGGCGGCTTACTATTGTAAGTACGTAAGTCCCAGGCTTCATCATTTAACTCTTATTATTTCAGTTAATTGATGGAAATTATTGCTCCACACTAGCCGTATATAGGCTAAGGTTTTTGATAGATAGTCAACATGAAAAATGTAATGCCATGGCCAGGATTTGAACCACGGATCTCCTGGTTTCCATCCAGTCGCTCTTAACCATGGCCAATGTGCCGTCCTGACATTAAATTCTCCAGTTGACTCATATATTTCTCCGGTAGACCACTAAGGGCTCTCGCATCCGAGATACACCATTTGTGGCGACTTACTATCGTAAATAACCTTAGCCCATATACGGCTAGTGTGGAGAAATAATTAATTTCCATCAATTAACTAAAGTATATATTATGCTTAAAAGAACATAGTCAAGTCAACAGGCCCACCCACGTGTAAGCCGTGCGTGGAGACCCGTTTCGGTGGAAAGGTAAAAAAAAAAAAGGTGAAAAAGGTGAACGAAATTTTTAGTAGGTTTTGATTGATTTTTTTATGTACGTGTATTTTTAATAGGTTTTGTTATACTTGTATAGTTTTTAGAAAGTTTTATATCTGGCTTTTGCCATGACTAGTTTTTTAAAGGGCGCTGATGACCGCCGTAGTTGAGCGCCCTTATATATATCATCAACTTATTCTAGATCGTTAGTTACCTTCAAAATATTCTTCTATACTATAATATGCTCTACTTATCAGCAGTCAGTTTCGACTTAGCAGCTGACACAGTATTTTTTAGGCTGTCTGGGAGCTTGTTAAATAGTTTAGAACCTAAGTATTGAGGCTTGTGTTCAAAAAGTTTTGATCTGTGACCTTTAACCATATAATTGTTCTTACCCCTTGTTTCGTAATTATGGATATCTGCATTAGTAGCTATTGTATTCATATTATATACAAAAAGTATTGTTTGCAAAATAAATATGCAGGGGAGAGTAAATATATTTAATTTTTTAAAATGGGGTCTGCATGTAGTAGTCCATGTTATAATGGTAGCCAGAGCACAGCATTAAATTCCTAGTTACAAACCTACATACAGATAATGGTGATTAAAAAATGGCAGAGTACACAAAAAATATCTAATTCCTATTTCCACAGGTGAGGAAAGCAAAAGTCAAGTCTTTCCTCAGACCACTGCATGGGCATCTCACTGTATGCACTTAATTTTGTAATGTCAAACTTTTAATTTAGGCAAAGCATAAAAAAACTAATGCATATATTCAAGTGCAAATGTAGCACAAATTAGACTATTGTCCTTTGCAGCTGCCATATTGTCTATATTGATTGTGATACCTCAGATCTTGTCTTCTAAGAAGCATTTGCTAACTAACCCTACTCTTTCCATGGTAATACTGGTGGACATTAGGATTGTAGGATGAGGTATATATAAACTTTGAAATATCAATGAAGAATAACTTGATAAATGTTAATGAGCTTTTTACAAGGTAATGGTGAAAAGACAATGCAACCAGGAGATATTGGACAAGAGTTTCTGAAACATATTCTATAAAAACAGACTTAAAAGTACTAGGAGTACTTTAATGATTCATACCTCATATATAATCATTTATACTTAAAATAATGTATTAATTAATCCTATTATTCATTACTGATATCTAAATTAGGAGAAACCGCAAAACAAACTTTTAAATCTTAAAATGTGAACTCTGAACATATATAATTAATGTTTGTATGCTATAATCAAAAGAGAAATCCACTTGCCAAGTTCTGTTCCATGGCATAATGAAGCCTTCAGTGTTTTTTCGTTCCATTCTGACATCATCATTATCTTGTAACTTTGCTATATGTAAGCCATCAACTGAAAATATATTTTTACCATCAATGGCGACATTTATTGTCACTGTTGATAAACCGGCATGTGTTTCACTGTGAACTATTGTTATATCATCTGTAAAAAAAGAAAAGAAGGAAGTATTGCATGGCTATCGTAAATATTTATCTCATCAAAAAGGTATTTATTTAGTTTAACTTTTATTTCCTTCAAAGCTCATGTATTTTCCTCATTATATATATATTTTTAACTTTAAAAATTAGGTATTTCCACTACTTTTCTTTCTTAAAAACAGAACATCCCAAAATTTGTTGAACTAACAATATGCAAGTAGATTTTCCTTTCCATTGTGTAAGGACTATGATACAATAAAGCACAAAATTAATATAATTTTGAGTCGAACTAATACTCAGTGCTCCACTTATTGCTAGTATTTACCTAGAACACGTTTCGTTAGGATCTTCCTAACGTCATCAGCTGTTGTCGACTAATGGATGTCGGTTTGGTGAACTCCTCGGAGGTGATAGGTGCGTCTCTGTCGGTATCTTGATGAACTTGAAATTTGGGTTTTCTTCAAAGGTAGTGTTAAAATTAAACAATTTTCTTTCATGTTTCTTTATGAAGATTTTTTCCCATGTGGTTAATGCAGCTGGACCTTGGACACTTTTTAATAAGTGAATTTCTCGTTCTATATCATGATTCTCCTTCCAAAAATGGTACGCATGGAATCAAGGAAGGAGAATCATGATATAGAATGAGAAATTTACTTATTAAAAAGTGTCCAATGTCCAGCTGCATTAACCACGTGGGAAAAAATCTACATAAAGAAACATGAAAGAGAATTGTTTAATTTCGACAGTACCTTTGAAAAAAATCCAAATTTCAAGTTCATCAAGATACCAACAGAGACGCACCTATCACCTCCGAGGAGTTCACCGAACCGATGTCCTTTAATCGACAACAGCTGATGATGTTAGGAAGATCCTAACGAAACGCGTTCTAGGTAAATATTAGCAATAAGTGGAGCATTGAGTATTAGTTCGACTGAAAATTATATTAGATTTTCCTTTATTCATGGCACACTTTCAGTTTACCATTAATGTCATTGACATACTCTAAGCTATTTTATTTCTGCTGGTAAAGCCTTCATTTCTACTTGGGTCTATAGCTTACCAATGGGACTGCTTTGGCACCCTCAAACAAGCAGAATTATGAACTGTTGCCAAGTATCCCATAACATATCCAGATAGTAAAACTTGTCATAAATGTTGAGCTTATATAGGATGTCCAAAATCATATATATTTATGAACAAGAGGAACATCAATAAATTCTTTTTTTACTTTCACATATGAATGTTACGTTGTGCTAAATTCACAATGTTAAATGTTATTCTATAAAAGCTAAACAATCTACTTAAGGTAGAGATACACTGTCATATGTCTAGGCTTCGATAGGCATGACTTTGTGAAAAAATATTGTAATGAAAGGAGAATGACTTTATAGTTAATTCCAGTGCATTTGAAACAGCTATATTTTGCATTTAGAAACATAAATCACACTAAAACGGCTTTGTAGATACAGTATGTATGCATTAAAAATATTTGTTATCCATGTACTTAGAAAATGCATTAGTAATGAGCAGAGTCCAGATTTGTATGTGAACAAATGCCAAAATATGCATGCAAATATGCACTAAAAGCTCATAAAATATGCATAAACAATAAGCAAAATAAAAATGGTACGCTTGATAACTATTCTCTTAAGTTCACCATTTAATTATTGTTTAAAGTATTAATTATTTTCAAACAAACTTTTAAATTATTAATTATTATAAGTTAATAATAACTGTTAGTTATATTTTATTATTACTTATTTGTTTTGCACTATTTAAATCTAAAGAAAGAATGAAAAATACCTTATATTAGCAACTCAGCCTACTGTCCAATACTGCTGTTGCAATAGACAAGAAATGTCATCTTCAGGTTCTCCGCAGTGAAACTTCATCACTAAAGAAGGTTTTGTAGAAATAAAAAGATCTCTCTACATCACAAGGTATCACCAGTACATGAGAGAAACACCAATCACTTCTTTAGTGAGTTTTTCTTGCACTCCACGCGTTTTTCCAGCCAGCAGTTTTGCAATTTCACAAATTGTTTTATAGCCTGTATTTTTACTAAGAACTGCATTCAAGTTATCACAAGCAATTTCTGCAACTCTAAACGTTTCGAAGAACAGTAGTTGTAATACCTGATTCACAAGGGACAATGAGTATTTGTAATGAATTACTCCTAGCCTGCAGTTCCTTTATGATTTCTGGTAGTCCTGAAAAGCAGCTACATGTGTACTACAATTTATTTTCTATATCAATATATGAGTTGAAGTACTCTCGAGTTACCTTTACAGAAGCTGCATTTTCTGGATCTTAGCTACTATTCTTTTCACATTACTGAAATATTTAGCACAGTAATATGCAGCCCACAACAACAAACCCTAGTAGTGTTAAAGTAGGCTGAGATATGCTAATTTTGGAGCCAATTCCCTGAAAACTGAAACTCTAGCAGGTGCTTTAAAGAAAATGTTCTGTCTCTGCTATGCAGTATAGCCCATGGGCTAAACAGGTCAAATGTACTGGTTTGGGATAGAGAACTTCTAATGCATTTGTTGCTTTTACAATGCATGGAGTGCATCTGTACGAAATATCAGGACACTGTCGTATTTTATACCATCTGGATACAAAAAGGTTAGAAAATTGTTGAAGAATTTTGCAATTATAGAATGGTTTACCCTTTCTAATATTTGAACATTTAACAGGTAAGTTTTACTTCCCAGTTTCATTGCACTAACTGCTGCACTAGATACACACTGGCCTGCAGCATCTGTTGTCTCGTCCATCAAAATCAAAATCTTTTCATGTTTAAACGCTTCTGTTAAATGTTTGCACTTATAAATGTTGAACACAATTCCTTGGCAAATGAGTCATGTGAATCTCTGGGGACATTGACTTTCTCACTAAATGAACTAGGTACTTACAAATTCTTGACGTATAGCAGATTTTCTGACTGAATTTTGTTTGTGCTTCAGTATTTAGATGCTGTAGTAATTGGAACTTTTTGTCAGAAGCAATACTTTTTTACATAATAAACATAATAATACTTCGAAATTTAACTGTATTGGAACACCACAGTGAAGCGATACAATTATTAAATTATAGATGAGTCGTATTATAACACATCAGCTTCATTTACGTACTTATATTTATGTACTTTCGCGAAACATGTCCTCAATATAAGTACATAAATGAAGCTGATGTGTAAAAATACGACTCATCGATAATTTAATAATGATAATACTTGTCCATCTTCACTAAAATTATAACTCCCAAACTCTGTAACATATTCACATAACACAGATAAACATGAAAATTTTAATGGTTGCATAATGAAGCAAAATGTTTTTCGTTACATACTCTTACTTCTGAACTGTGATTGCAACTGAAAGTAAACGTAAACAGATACATCCGGCAGATTATGTCATACCTCAGACGACACCATCACACTATGAAGGGGAGTGCAGCTCTGTTGCAACATGAGTAAACAATTGGCTCATACAACGAAATCGCACAACTGCAGTCACTGGTTATCATTCCAAATATAAAAATAAAGAAAACCATTGCATGTGTGAACTAATGAGAATTTTCATTTCAGCTAAAAACAAATATATGCCATTACATATTAAATTGTAATAAATATGCATACAAAATCAGTTTTTCCCAAACTATGCAATTATATGCATTTAAAAACGGCACCAGTGACCTCTTAAAGGTGAGAATGGTGAAGAATACTGCTAATGCATACATTTAAACTTTCCATATAAATATAGACATTTACATATATTACATTTTCAAGCCAAATTGACACATTAAAAGGATATATAATTAGAAAATTTGGAAAGACCAAACTTCAAACTTGCACATGTTGGAGAAACGGATATACAGTAATATGTTATATTGAGTCAGTTTTATAAAATAATTAGAAATTAAAAAGTTAGTGAAGTTTCATACTGTCTCAACTTCCTCTGTAGTCATATCTATTATGACTATTTATTCAATTTTCATTAAAGACAGAATAGGGTAGGGAAAAATATATAGATCAATGTAACAAAACTGGAAGAGAAGGCATAACTGGATGAGAGTAGGGATAATATATCTAAAAGGGTTGAGAAGTAACGAGGTAGTGATATGTGAATTTTTTGGAGATGAAGAGAGCACTGTTCATTACCTGGTAGAATGTAAGAAGTTAACAAATTGCAGGAGAAAAATATGGGATAAGTAATGGGACAGTTTGAGCAAAGAGGTGGTGGCATTAAGCATGCTAATGGTGACGGGTGAAAAACAAAATAGATGTACAGGAGAATTCTTATATAAGTTAAAAGAAAAGAGGATTAGGGTAAAAGAAGCGAAGGTCGAGAAGAAATGACACCAAGCTGCTCAGGAAAACCAAAGGCTTATGGTCAGGGGACCTGAGTCACGAGTAAATCTTAGGTCAGCGATTTCATATATTTGTACAGTATAATAAGTGCATGTACAATATTAAAGTCATTGCAGTGAAACTGTAATGGAAACTGTACAAAATAAATATATCTAAATATAAATATTGAATTTTCATATTTCTTAACAGTATTTGTAATTCTAACTTCATATCCTTACATCTTGATCAAGTCTGATTTTATTCATCTATTTTTATCTCTAATATTTCAAATCAAGTATGTCACTAATGCTCTGGAGTCAACAATGAAGTCATTCTCCTTCTGGCTTCCCAATACTTAGAAGTTACATCTTGATAATTTTGTAAAGCTGGACAGTTTTGTAGATGTTATCTATTACTATATCTTGAGAGAACAATGCACAATCTGGAGAAGTTAGTGTGCCAATTCTACGGAGATGTTTTCCTACGCAAACATCAAATAAAAATGTATCAATATGCTCCCACAACAGATATAGAAATGCTGTATTTGTATATCTGCTATACGTGTGTACAGAAAATTGTCAACTTATATTTAGAGCTACTTCTATAAGATTTTTGCATCACCTTATCTGGTCCCGTATTTCCTTTCTATAAGTCTAGTAAACGTAGCAAAAGAGAAGTAAAATAACTAGCATACCTGATGTTACTTCCATGTGATGTCTTGAAGATATTTTTATGCCCAACAATATTTTACCCTTGACTCTCAGAGTCTTATTGCGACATTCTGTCTGTGAAGGCCTAGTATGTTGATGTTGTATTTTGTGCTTCAATAAAAGGGCTAAAACAAGGAAAAAGGCAACTGTTTACACAACTCTATTCAATCATGCACAGAGCTCTGTAAAAGAATTTCAAAGCCCATACAACTATTTACTTTGCCTGTTATCTTTCAGTTCAGCATAGACTTAATAAAATAGCTATGAATAATGAGAGTTTCTGAATATAATTGTAAAAGCATTTTTGCTGTATTAAAAAGTATTATAGTACTATACAGAGAAAAGCATACAAAAGAAGTAAAATTATTATTAAACCCTGTTGCATATAAAACTGCCCTGCAACTCTTAACTGTCTTGTGCACTAATCACTTCTCATTGGTTGCTGTTGTGAAACAGGATTGTATGAACTTAAATAGTTCCTAAAATGCCAAATTTACATTTTCTTAATCATATGAGCATAATATAATACATAACTGAATTAATGCATCTAAAATGCATAAAAATTCTCATTGCCCACCTCGGTAGCATAGATGGTAGTGCGTCTGCCTCACATTCAAGAGGTCCCAAGTTCGAATCTCGGTCAGGGTGAGTTACCTGGATAAGGTTTTTTCCAGGGTTTTCCCTTATCCTGAAAGACGAATGTCGGGTAACTCTGAGCTACATAGGAGGATTCTATAGCTTAAAATTACTTATAAGATGACAGCATATGCGTCTATTATAACACTGTTTTATTCACTTTTATCGCCTGACTTACATTGCACAAGCCTTGCCTGTAATACATCAACGTTCAAAAGATAACTGAATTGAGTGTGACGGTGTTTTCTGTTGTGCATGTAATTACTGCATAATGTCCAATTTTATCTATTAGTTTTTTGCTAAATCACAGGCAATATGCAGCTCATGATGAAAGCAAAGGCTTCCAGAACATGTTTTGTTAAATTACTGTGTAAGTGAAGTAAACATGTTCCAAAATCAACTAAAATATTTATGTATCTGAACTTGTATTCACTGTTGCAAAGCTTCAAAAAGTTAACTGTGGTGCAAATGCTTAATGCATTTACAGTGAAGAAACTATCTTTGCTAGTGAGAAAAGTTCAAGCAGTCTGTACTGAACTTACATGTGTAAGTATTTGATCCGAGGCATTAGTGTGCTCACAGTGTTTGATCTAAACTGACAATGAATTGAACGCTGAAGAATCAGATTCTGAGATGGAGATCATTCCATTATCAAACTCTCTATAAAGTGTGAATTGAGTTCATTATAAACTTTTATTTTTGCATGCCTCCACTCCTTTATTTGTCTTATTTGAATGACTTCATTTTTCTTTCTGGCAATTTATAACATTTACTGCGAGTTTCCACCAAGTGGTCTAAAAGCCATACCTGTGGCATCAAACATTAGCCAATCAAAAGAAAGGGGAAGCTAACAAAGTGCAAAAGAGTACCTGTGAGCAAGGCAAGATTATAAGAAACAGGTTTAAAAGGATTTTATACATGTATACCTGAGATACAAAATTTAAATTCTTGTATTTCTTGCACCAAGGTAAGTAATTTCAAATGGAGATTAGGACTCCAATGTGCTTGCACCTCCTCCAATAGCTGTAAACTTATCTCATGTGTCTTATTGCGTTGGTTTATCCGTGCCAGCTTGATATACCCCGAAGCAGCCTGAAACCAGAATTTTTATTACTGTGTAAATTAGGAAAGAACTTTAATAGAGGAAAAAAATATACAGCAAGATTTATGTCAGTACTAAATGTAGTACACTGCAATATAGGTTTCATTTACCTTGATATCTTCAGAGCGAACACAAGAATACTGGCTCTTTGTTGGACATATGGACGCCAACTTTGCTCCTTCAACAACCAGACCCACCTTAGATGATGCACTTTCTATCATCATTGAATCAATTCGGACCATAATGCATACTGTAAGTGTAACATATTGTGTAAGTAATAATATCCATTTGTTGAGAAATTAACACTTTTTAAACCGTCATGTTTTTTTTTTTTTTTTAAAAATGTTCTTATTGTATTCTCAGATATAATTTGCTCTACTAAAAACAAATTAAACTCTAAATTCATTATATCGAGATTTAACTGTATTGGAACACCACAGTGAAGCGAAAAATTATTAAATTTTAGATGAGTCGTATTTTTTACACATCTGCTTCACTTTCGTACCTATTTTGAGGACATGTTTCGCAAATCATCGTTTGCATCTACGGCTCTTATGTGACTAAATTCATTATTTGTGGAACACCCTAATATCAAACCTTATGTTCATAGACCAGTAAAGTAAGTTTTTTCTTGATACAAGAAATTGTGAGTATCAAACACCTTCTTCATTTCATTTCATCCATATGATCCAAAATACATAGGATACGTCAAGAGGTTTAACAAATACAATGTGTACACAACAATATAAAAATAATAAAATAAAATAAGCAGAGGGTACATATACTACTTAAGCTTTATTTAACCTTTTATACTTACCTATAGAGTAGACTGGGTTTTCTACAAGGTACTTTTTAATTGCTTTAAGTTTAAATTTTTCTTCTGTTATCTGTTTTATTTGATTCGGTAAATGATTGTACAATTCTTTAGATTTATTTTCTATATTTTTGTTACTTGATGTTCCTCTTAATCTGTTTAAGAAATAATTTTGTTTTGTTCTTGTGTTATGTCACTTCTCTAAGTATCATGATTAGCTAGGTAATGGTATATGAGAAGTTTTGATACACAAAGACACACAACTTAGATTTATACAAAATGAAAGATTGATTTATTCACAAAATGCACTATCCTTCTACAACAACAACAACAACAACAACAACAACAACAACAACAACAACAACAACAACAACAAACAAAGCTTATGGTAAGCAGCACTCAGAGCACTCTAATGAGGTGAACTGTTCTCTAGCCATGTGCTTCTGAATAAATTATATACATTAATATCTCAAAAGTAAATCTTGCAAAAAAAAAGTGCCTGAGGAACATAATGCACCTCCTTATGTACAACTTGCACACTTTATAATGATAAAGTTATTCGATACTTGAAGCTTTCCCAGAGTTGATTATGAATTATTTCTTCTTGGGAGATCAGTCAGGTAAGTGCTAAATCGCTGTCCAAGCCTTCGAACGATGCTTTCTCAAAGACAACAACAGGACATTTCATTTCTTTCACAGTCATACTTTAAATTATATAAAAGGCTGTAAGCTGTAGTTTCCACTGTGATTTTTTTCCAAGTTAGCCAATGGCTAAAGCAAAAGATTAAACACATGGATTCTCATTTACAGTTTAATTAAAATAAAAAGAAAGGGTGAAACTCCTGGGACAAGTCTGAATTCTTGCAGCTTTATGCAAATAAATTAAAGCATAACCCAGGATGACTTAAGTTATATAGCACTCTTTCCCCTTGTGTTTGTTTTATTTTACTATTACTACTTATCAATATTTCTATAAAATGCCACAACATTTGAAACATTATCTTTCTCCTTCGTGGACAGCGATGAACAATAATAACAATAATAACACTTTTAAGCGCCTATAACTGCCAAATTTGTATTTCTAAACATGAATAACTTGCATCACATTTGACAGAATGTTTTAACCGTGGTGACTAAGATTATGTATGAAATTATTTAAAAGCTCTAACAAGTAGAAATGATTATTTATTTAATTATTTATTTATTTATTTATTTATGTATTTTCAAACTTAAAACCTTCATTACACAGAAAATGTGATCAGGGAGTTTATGAAAATATGACATGAAAGAATGCATGTACTAATTATTTGGGATTTAAGGTTCTGAAACTGGTATTCTTAATAAGACTGAGAAATTCAATGCCACAGCCAAGATTTGAACCACGTTCTCCAGTCTTCATCTGGTTGTTCTTAAACATTGAGCTACCATGGCCAACATGCCAACATGACATTAGATTCCCCAACTGACTCATATTTTTTCCGGTAAATCACTAGGGGTTCTCATACACAATGAAATATGCACTGTTTGTGACAATTTACTATGCTATAAATAAATTAAGTCCCAGGCTTCATAGTTAAACCACTATTAGGGTAATTGATGGAAATTAATTGTTCTTCCATACTAGCAGTGTGGAGGCTAAGGTTTGGATAGGTGGGGTTTGAACCTGGAGCATAGTGCAAAAGGAAGTTACTTTTCTGTCATCCAAATGGTTAATGTAACGCTTTCCTGAGTTCCGATATTATCTGCTGGTTAGCAAACTGCTTTCAAAGCTAGGGTTTCCATTTTGGATTCCTTACTAGTGGTTTGAAGCAATTGTTCATGTATTCTCCTGATCTTAATCCTGATTCTTAGAGAGAGAGAAAGAGAGAGAGCGAGAGAAGTGGAGGATTGCCTCTATGGTCAAGTGATAAGCATTTTGACTTTAGTTTTTATTCTTGGTTGGAGCAGGACAATTTTCTTTAATTAACATCCTTCCCTTCTCTCCACACAATCCGAAAATATGAATGGGAGTGTGAATGTGAATTATTTCTAGCAACATGATTAAATCTACCATGTACATTAATGTGCATATGCTTGCATGTATATGCATGTGAGAGGATGCCGAGGAGTTATTGAAATGAAAGGGTAGAGCCAGACTGAAAAATTCAATGCCATAACCGGGATTTGAACCACGGATCTTCTGGTCTCCGTCCAGCCACTCTAAACCACTGAGCCACTATGGCCAACGTGCCAACATGACATGAAATTCTCCAACTGACTTGTGTTATTCCCGGTAAACCACTAGGAGCTCTCATAAACACACGAGACAACTACCTTAATGGCAACTTACTATTTTGTAAGTACTTTAAGGCCCGGGCTTTATAGTTCGGACCACTATTAGGTACAATTAATGGAAATTAATTGTTCTTTCACACTAGCCATGTGTAGGACGCACTATGAAAGGGTAGAGCCAGACTGAAAAATTCAATGCCATAGCCGGGATTTGAACCATGGATCTTCTGATTTCTGTCCAGCCGCTCTAAACCATTGAGCCACTATGGCCAACGTGCCAACATGACATAAAATTCTCCAACTGACTCGTATTATTCCCGATAAACCACTAGGAGTTCTCATAAACACATGAGACAACTACCTTAATGGCGACTTACTAAGCTGTAAGTACTTTAAGGCCCGGGCTTTATAGAAAAAGATTGATGCACATGTGATGACTAGAACATGCAGGACATTCTCACAGAGAAATGGAGTGAAGGTCACAAAGGGCTGTGCGCCTGTTGCCCAAATTTTGTACCAGTTTTGTCGCATACACATTGCATTTGCTTTCTTGTGAAATATACGCCATTTATTCTCACTTTCACACTTCCAGACCCTGCTGATGTACGGAAATCCTTCTAATAAAAACATTCACTTTCCATGCTGTGCTAATAATTAAAACCATACCTCCACGATGAGAAGCTAGCAGTTATTCCTACAACCCAGAGGTTGCTACTCTTATTACAAACTATTTATTTACAAGCTGATATCATTAAACATATTTTTCATTACTATTTAGGTACACTACCAGTTGTTTCATAAATTTATTCTCATTTATCATGGATTATACAACTTCAAATCTTGTGCTATGAATCCAACCGTGAAAGGCTTCATTTTGGATTTTACTCAGTCCTTTTGATACTTTGGCTCTCTCAACTATTTTGCACTCTGTATTTTCATTCTCATCTCACATTGTCCATTTTGTTACAGGATATTATGCTTATCAAAATAAAATATGCAACAAATAGACACAAATAAAAGTAGAATAAAGCAAAACTTAACAACTGAATAATAGGAGTTTTAAAGTTGATACTCCAAGTAGGATTTATACATTTCTTGCACATTTAGTTTACTATCATCCCTAAATCTATATTATTTTATCTCTCTTAACTGAAATATACATTAAAGAAATATCAAAGAAAAGAAAACACTACTTTTTTTTAAACACAGTTATAACAGGTATTTACATAAAGAAAGTAAAAAGAAAAGACAACAGAAAAAAAGAAATGCCCAGTTAGACTATGGAACAATGTAAGCAAAGTTCAGGTTCTATTATTTATAATTAAAACTGACTTACCGATTTTAGAATGGTTTGGATGGATTGGAATGGACTGGACAAGACTGGATTGAATTGGATCGGATTGCACTCAACGAGTTCATTAGTAGCTGTAAAGGCCTGGGAACACTGAACATGTCAAGGAGATGTACAGTACAACTGCATATATAAACATTACATTTTAATATTAAAGATAAAGACATTATATATAGGCAATATGAAAACAAAGCAGGGATAATTTTTTAAGTATGTACAGCAACAAAATCAAAAACTATATTTATAAACTATATAATTTCTTAGTTTTAAAGGCACATGATTTACAATTCTAAACATACTTCAACTGAATTACACATTCATTTATGTTTCTACTAGTCATCAGCACACTAGAGTAATCAGCAAAAAGAATGGTACTGGCAATATCCCTTATATAAAATAATAGTTCATGTATATAGACTGGAAATAGTAAAGTCTCTAATAATAAACCTTGAGGTACTCCATATGTTACCGTTTTAAAATTTGATGTTTGATTTTCATAACTAATACCATTGTTTATTTCAACAGTTTGTTTTCTTTCATTTAGATGCGATTCAAACCAATTTAAATTTTCATTTTTTAGTCCATAGAATTCCAATGAATTCTTTTGTTAGCCCCTCCCCATCAAAAAAGAAAAAATATGCATAGTTAGAGTATAGAATAATATAAGTAAAGCTGCATGTTTTGTTACTTGTGAATGACACTGACTTACCCTTTTTATCAGCCAAAAAAAATGCATTGACATTTGCTAAAGTGACATTAACAACACAAACAGCTACAACCTTCTTCTTGACTCCAACTTCAGCAGTTACACCTACAGGAGCACTTGAATGGCATTTCACTGCATCTGCATAGTCATAGACACACCTGAAATTATCAAAGTTGATTTAATATTGAACTCAGGAATAATGATAAACTCATTTACCTGGCTAGGAGCAGAAACTACAGGTCTGACCTTTTGAATATTTTTATTCATTTATGCATGTATATGTTCCAATGAGATGAAACCTCTAAGCAAGCACTGTTCTTTGAAATGGAATATCACAGCTAAGCTACTATTGTAATGGAAAACAAAACCTAGTTTAAATTACAATAAACTTAAATGTTATAAAAAAGCATGATTTTCCTGAATTTTAGCACATGGAAAATAGTCCTGCTGGTTTTTCAACGAAATCTCATGAAGAGCTGTTGTTCTTGTATTTGTCCCAACACTTCCACCATGACATCATAGACAACCTTCTGTACCACTACTATGAAAACTAGCGCCAAAGAGTAGTATAATGAACCCTACTACTACTACATTATCATTGGTTACTGCTCAATACTGTTATTCTGTTTTCTTGCCATAATGACACTTTTTGTGTAAGATGGCACTTACAGTACTTCCGAGTTCTTGTCATATTCAATTATTACAGAAAGGTATTATGTGTCGAACAATGTATTTATTATATATTCAAGCATTCATGAGACTTGAAAACATGCTTCTACTCTTCTTTCTCAAGTGTTATGTATGTGAGAGTAGAATTATTGTGTGGTGATGCATGGTCATGTAATTAAAAATGCCTAAAAAAAAAAAGATCCTCAAAATTCCATGAATTATAGAAAAGTATTTTCTCTCATTTAAATCGCATAGGTATAGCATTAAGTGTTCTGTGAAATGTGCAAGTTAAGTAAGCCCCTATTATTAATCAAGAAAAAAGTAAAAATACGTAAGACTTAATTTCTAATTTTCAGAGCATATGTCAGTGCAGCTCATGTGTAAAGGTAATGTTTCTAAGCAATGACCGAAAAGGACAGGAAGAATACTGCTGCTACATCAAACATTCTACAGTTTCAAAGGTATTTTATTCATAAAATTAACAAACCCAAGAATACAGCAACAGTTGAAAATATCTATGCCTATCATGGTATGAAGCATCACATGTCCTCAGTATGGCCTACTTTAGTTCTAAAATATTTAATATTTTTAAAAAGGATTTAAGGACTAATATTGCCAGCAAATTCATAAATAAAAAAAAGAAGAAAAAAAAAAGGAGACAACACTGAAGTCACTGAATATGTTGAAGGCCTATAATAAAGTAAGTGTTTATTTGTATATATTACTGATGTTAGCAACAGCGATACCATGGGATACTTCCAAAGGTTGCTCAGTATTATGAAATGATTAAGCACAGACTAGATAATTGAATCTGGTGAACTAGAAAGTGAGACCTCTCTTTCCATAGCTAGTTATTTACTGAAAGCTGTAAAGATTTTTACATTTTCAAGAAAAGTTGTTGCATTTGGAGATGACAAGATTAACACCAATTTTGGAATACTCCAAAGAAAGGATCAAAATAATCTTTTTTTTTTTTTTTTTTTTTTTTTTAATTTTATTATTATCTGAAATGGGTAAAATGATCCCAAACGAGCCCAGGGTCCATACAGTTTAGAGTTACCAGAAATTCATCTTTCAGGATAAGGGAAAACACACAAAAAAACCTGATAAATCACACTGATTGAAATTTGAATTTGGGACCTCTTGAATGTGAGGCATGCATAATACTTCCACACCACAAAGGCAAGCATCAAAATAATGTGTTCAGTCACTTACAGATTGAACTGGCAGTCACCAGAAACTTGCAGAACTATGTAAATACTTAGTAAATAAGGCATAATTAATAATAATAATAATAATAATAATAATAATAATAATAATAATAATAATAATAATAATAATAATAATAATAATAATAATAATAATAATAATAATAATAATAATAATAATAATAATAATAATAATAATAATAATAATAATAATAATAATAATAATAATAAATAATAAATAATAATAATAATAATAATAATAATAATAATAATAATAATAATAATAATAATAATAATAATAATAATAATAATAATAATTTATTCACCATTCAGTAATTACAAATAATTACAATAGGCTTTGGCACATGTATTAGCTACCTTAAATCTAGTAAAAACACTAATATAACTATATTTCAGAAGCATAAAATAACCATGTTTTATATGTCTTCCTTACATTTATCTATAAACTCTTGTAAGTTATAAAAGGGGTTCTCAGTTAACCATTGGTACAGTTTCTCCTTAAACATTTGAGTAGTTAATTTGTGTATTCTTACAGGAAGCACATTGAAGAGTTTTATACCACTTATTTTATAATACTGAGAGGTCTTCTGAAGCCTATGGAAGGGCATTTCCAGTTTTTTCATACTATTTATCGGAACAGTATATGGATAATTGATATATTAAATGTATTTATTTCCTCGTATACATTCATGTATTCAGTTTATCTCTATTGACAATGTCTAATCAAATTCTGTAATTTCCATCTATAATCACTGAAATTAATTTACTTCAATTTATATTTATTATGCTCTATTTTATTGGTTTTCACAATTCTAAAGACCTATATCTTTTTCATTGTAACTTATGTTCTCCCAAGGCAGTCACCGCTTGCAGATAATGAGGACTGTGTTTCCAAAGTATTTTACATTAGTATTCATCTTCATTTGAACTAATAGGAATAATTTTTTTTTATTTTTTTTTTATTTTTTATTTATCCAGATTTATGAACCCTATTTTACACAGTGGTATATTAGGGTTAGAGTTGATACATAAAAATACTCAATTTTAACAAAAATATTTTAAATACTAGAAGGAAGAAAATATGTTATAATCTGATGCATATTAATTTAAACTATTTCAGACATTTAAACACTGAGTTTATAAACATCATGAAGTACTTATACTGTTGTGGCTTCATTAGCAAAGATATGAGCGGAGCAGAAAATTCAGTTCCTAGAGAGAATAATTTTTTTTTTTTTTATTAAGGACACTACTTTGTTTTCTGACACTTTAAACCCTTACTAAGCATAAAGGAGTGCTCCTGCCACTGATCATCTCTAGGGTCTTGTTGGGAGGTTCAGCATCTTAACCATTGCCTTTTACCACATTTGCCATTTGTGAGTCTATTATTTTTCCATGGCAGATTCAGAACAGTTAAAGAAATATAGAAAGTAGAAGAATGTTCCTTAAACCAAAGTTTTCGTCCAGTCATTGCTTCTCGGGCATTCCAGGAATAAATGAATTGCTTCTCCCTTATTTTTACAGGCAAGGCACATTCCTTTTCAAAATATACTTTCTCCTTTAAAATGGCAATATTAATTGTAACATATCTAAAATATTACTGTATGTTGAAAGTTATGTAAGCGTACCTGGTGATAAAACATCACTTTCAATACATTATGTAGGGAGTGTAATCTAAGTTTAACTGTGCAGCAACATTTGATACTGGGTCAAATTGTATTACCTGCATCCTTCAGTGATGAAATGTGCAAGAGCTGGACTCCACTCCAATCTTAGAGTATCCAACATGGCACTAAACTTTGCTTGCTGCAAGCTTTGGGTATGCATCTTCATGAGAAACACTCCCAAGAACAGAGGAGTGCCCCATGAATGATATTTTTTCAGCGAGTATGCATCCAGTGATGAACTGCCCAGTCGACACCAAAGCGACTCCATGAGCAGCTCTTTATTCCAATGGCGCCCAACTAGTAGAACATAAGGAAAACCCCAATTGTTTTCTTCTTCTGAAACACAAGTAAATTGATGCCATAATGGATAAGTATGAATAATATGCAGTATTTTATGCCTATATCAAATCAAATTTATACTTTTTGCATGTGTAAAGGTTAAGAAAGTGTTATTTTATTGCTCTCTAGACGTCAAACAACAAATAAAAATTTACTTTAGTTGTCTACAGAAAATGTTGATAGGCTGCAATCCAAAATTTTAATCCTTACCAATATAGCCGACTCTTCTGAAAATTTTGTAATATTAAGACACAATGTATCACAGAACGAGGTGGATTCAAGTTATAACACCTTTTTTTTTTTTTTTTTTTTTTTTTTTTGGACAAAGTAATCACAAGAAAAATGTGAAACTAGTGTCACTTCTCAACGTAATCTCCCTCCAGCCACACATATTTTTCACAACGTCGACGCCATGATTCCATGGCCACTGCGAACGCTTCTTTAGGAGTGTGTTTTGACCACTGGAAAATTGCTGAGGCAATAGCGGCATGACTAGTGAATCTGTGACCACCGAAAGTGTCTTTCATCATGGGAAACAGCCAAAAGTCGCTAGGAGCCAGGTCAGGTAAGTAAGGAGCTTGAGCAATCACTTCAAAGTTGTTGTCACGAAGAAACTCCTGTGTCACATTCGCCCGATGCACTGGTGCGTTGTCTTGATGAAAGAGCACACATCCAACCTTTTCTGCCCGTTTTTCATGCAATGCTGGGAGGAGTTTATTTTTCAAAACATTTTGGTAGGATGCAGCTGTCACCGTAGTGCACTTTGGAATGCAATGAGTAAGGATTACACCACTGCTGTCCCAGAAGATGGCCACCATCATTTTGTCAGCACTGATACTCACCTGAAATTTTTTTGGTGGCATTGAGTCTGTGTGCTTCCCTTGAATTGACTGACGCTTCGTTTCAGGTTTGAAAAAGGGCATCCACGTCTCATCCATTGTCACAATCAATTGAAAGAAAGTTACATTCACGCCGTCATCATGCGTCAACTTTACCTGACAATTTGCCATGCACGCAGCCTTGTGATCATCTGTCAGCATTTGTGGCACCCACCTGGAAGACACTTTTCGCATTTTCAGATCTTCATGCAGGATTGTGTACACGGATCCCACGTAAATGCCAATTTTTGAGGCGATCCTCCAAAACAACGTTCTCCACTCACTGGATCATTTCGTCAGACCAGCTGGTGTGAGGTCATGACTGTCTTGGTTTGTCACAAGATGTTCTGTCTTCATTGAACTGTCGCACCCAGGAATGCACATGAGACACATCCATGGTACCATCACCACATGCCTCACTCAACTGGCAATGAATTTCAATAGGTGTCACCCCACGGAAATGGAGAAACGAATGATTACACGCTGTTCTTGCAATGAATACATCACCATTTTAAGCATGAAAAACAATACTAACTCCTGCTGCTACCACTAGAGTTCTATGCACTGTACAGTGCTGCCAGCCCTGTACACATTCACAAAGGGTCCACATGTATTTAAAAAAAAAGAAAAAAAAAAGAAGTTCCTATCTGGTCCAAGTCCTGAAAAAATAAAATAGGAGGTGTTATAACTTGAATGCACCTAGTAAAGCTAAAATTTGGAGACCATGTAATAGTGTGAATGAATTACTATAAGTTTACAAATTATTTTTGGAAAAAACATTTACAAATTTTAAATGTCAGTTAGCCAAGAATTTAAAGAATTTACATTGTAAGGACACGTGACTCAAGATAGATGCACTGCAGGTGAGACCATTACATTTGATTGCAAATTTTAATACAATGGAACAAGCCAGTAAGTTCTGGCATAGTAAGTGAAGTTGAAGTAATAAACATGTCAAGTTTTACATATACAGATTACAAGTTTGTTGTCATAACACAGAAATATGCTCAGAAAAACAATGTTAACACAATAAGAAGTAACACATATTTTCACAACATCCTCTATGGATCCAATTCCACAAAAGAATGGCATCATATTATATTAGAAGTAAAGGATTTGTAACCTATACACATTAATGAAGTTCTGTTCCACAAAGGCACTCCATACTCTCACACCCTATTATTCCATCCTTACAAGCAACATGTGAAAATGATTTAATGGCATTGTGAGTCAGCTTGACACTACATCACATCTTTATAAAATAGGACATGTTTCGAGATTTCAATTGTTCCGGTCATCAACTGATGCCAATTGACAAAGTCTGATGTCCTTGTTTTGGAGATTGTTGCGCTATTGTTATCCTCTAGTGTCTTTTGAAAGAATTTCTTGTGAGATTGTTGATCGATGGTAACTTAAAACTGAAGACATGATCTATTTAGTTTTCTCAACAAGCTTTTTGGTTTGCAGAACTAATGAAATGTTCTCCCCAATCAAGAAGTAATATAATTTTAGTTAATTGATGGAAATTAATCATTTCTTCACACTAGCCGTATATAGGTTAAGGTTTTTGATAGAGCCCACATGAAAAATTCAATGCCACAGCCGGGATTTGAACCATGGATCTCCTGGATTCCGTCCAGTCGCTCTAACCCATTGAGCACACCTGGCCAATTTTTTGAATTTTTAATTTTCCATTGGACCAAAGGCTTGTGAAGAATACAACAACTCTACTGAATTTACAAGATACACATAAAAATTAACTTTAGAAACAGCATCCAGTACCCTTTCTTGGCATAAAAATTATGAAGAATCAAGTATGTTATGTGCATGTGCACGCATGCACACAGATAACTACATTAAAAATGATAGCTAATATGAGTAATAAACAGCTTTATCTTCAGATCAGTTAAAATTTCTATAACACAAAAGAGTACAACAAAAAGGAACAAGATATTGGAGATCATACAGAAAACTTACTTCACCAAGGATACATAATGGAAAATTAATACATTATTTTGATATTTTATTAAATGGGCTCTTCTGGTTCTCAGGGACTTTGACAAATATCTAACCTGTCCCCTCACACAGTTAGCACTGACTGCTACAACCTTTAATATTTCAAAAGTACTCTGATGAAGAGAAATATTTCCAACTTACCTGAAGAACCGGGGATCTCATCTAGCGCAAACTTTGCATTTATATGGCTGAAGCCTACTGAAGCACTATGAGAATCATCTGGCAGTCGTAATAGTGCTGAGACACTCCAAAGTTCCACGAAACCTTTCACATGACATTTACTCAGTATCAGTTGAAGCCAATTGCGTCTTTCCCTCAAAGTGGTTTTTTGAACTGATTTGCCTGAATTGTCATCTCTCAGCTATACAAATAAACACATCATAAGTATACAAAACATATTATGAAACAAAAAATAGCATGTAAGAATGTTATTTAGTAACAGCAGTGAAGCTGATGTTAAATTCAAGTAAAGGAAGCAATATTCCATGAGCTGTAAAGATGGAACAAGATAAGCAAGTACATTTTGTCAAAACTAATAAGCAAAACAGGCTTAATAATAACTGTATTTACAACTGATGGACATTTAACATTCATATCATGGGTGATAAAATGCTGATAATGACCTGCCAATATGATCTAAGTGATTACAGGAGTAAATTACAAAAACAAAATGCACTTAAGCTCTAGTTAGGACAAGAATTGTACTTGCTCAATTTGAAACAAATTTGCAGATACATACACATAATACAAGAAGTAAATCAGATCTACGCATTATAAGCCACAATACAACTTAATTCACACATAGCTTCGAACATAAAGCAGTATTATTATATAACAAACTACCCGATGGCATTAAAAGTATAACATCGGAAAAAAGGTATAAACTGGCTCTAAAAACATTTTTAAGAGAAGGTTGCTATTATTCAGTGGAAGAATACTTAAAACATGGTCAACATATCAATGCTTCCTAAAGTGATGTTTGTGAATAAATACCTGTGTAACTTCTGAGGTGATGCTTGTAATTAATTACCTATTCAATAAGTGCCCTTTATAGTATTACTGCTGCCACCCCAGAATTACCCACACCGCTGGATCAAGCTTTAGTCGCATAAGAGTCGAAGATGCAAACGATGATTTGCGAAACATGTCCTCAAAATAGGTACGAAAGTGAAGCAGATGTATAATAAATACGACTCATCTAAAAATTAATGATGTTACCTAGTTTGTAATGTTGAGTTACCTAGTGTGTAATGTTGACGAAGCCTATATCTTTGTACAAGATTTATTATGGTGAATAAAAAATTATTATTATAAGCTGAGAAGATATCCAAAAAGTCCACATATTGTACACATTACCAGAAAGCCTACGACAATATTCTATTCAACTGTATATATAGTAGGTATCAATGTGCAAGTGCTCTATATATCCAATCCTCAAAATTCTCTCAATTAGAAGAATTTTACACAAAAATTTGGTGCTATCTCATGAAGAATCAGTAGCAGTGCCAGCATGAAGTATGTACTGTCAAGACAAAACACATTTTTGTCTAGATAAAGAAGACTGCAGAAGATGCAGTCCCTTGTAAGAAAACATAGAAATTAAATTAGTTAAAATTTTACGTATAAAATTACAAACAAATTTATAGTTTAGCAAATATGTATCATACTATATTCAGTTGTTTCTTAACCATAAATCATGAAACTTTTTAGTTAGACTATGTCGGAATGTGCTTACAGACATTTATGTAGGTTTGTTTATAACACATGTGTATTCTGATTACAAATATTAAAATGAGTTTGTTTCTAACTTTATATATGCTAAAAGTGTAAAAAAAATAACAAAATATGGTGATATTACCATTAAAAGTTATTTTGAGTCTCTTTAATGCTCCAATCACTAATTACATTAAAAAATGAGTGGAGTGTGTCTCCTCATGTTAAAAGCTAACCCATGCCTATTTAAGGGTAATGACTTTTTCATGGCACTTCAAGGACATTTAGACAACAAACCTCATCCTGAGTGCATAACATTACTTACATTACTTGATTCTAAATGAAAATAGCTCCTATTCTTATTTTAAATTTCGTGGTTTCCTTTTTCAACAATTTATTGAAAGGTATTTTTCCTATACCCTGCTCTCTTTCCCCGTCCCTCTTTGCATCTTTTCCCCCTCTTCTATTTGTTTGTTACTTTTGCTTACCTTATCCTTAAGCTTCAAAAAGTTTGCTTCAGTCCAGGTGAAGATATCCTTGTGATTATAGGTTACATTCAGAGTATTCAATAGTAGACATACGTTCAGGACATTTTCTGTCAACTGGAAATGAATGAGGTTAATCACTAGTAGCTTGATTGCAAGATTCTTTTTCTGCAACAGTCATATAAACAAGTTGTTACCTTGCTCTCCACATTTAACTTCCTAAGAAGTAATACTGTTTCTCGATTGCACTTAACATTTAGGTCATCCACTTGCACAGCTACCATAATTTGTGGCAAATTTTCATTTTCTGCAAAAGAACATTTCTTATTCAGTTTGTTGAATATCATTGTTTGAAATTAATTCAGTAATAAAGAGACTTAAAAATAAAAAATCTTGTGGGGTTGATCAGCTCTCCAGTGTTATAATAAAGAAATGTGGTGTGCATATTAGCAAATCTTTAACTTATTTAATAAATCTTTCATTTAATACAGGAAAATTTCCAGACTGCTTAAAAATTTCAAAAATAAAACCACTATTTAAAAAAGGATCACAAAAAGAAATAGAAAATTACAGACCGATTTCTCTACTATCAACTTTTTCTAAAATTATTGAAAAAATGTTTAGAAGGTTAATGTCTTTCTTTAATAAACACAATTTATGGATAGACAGCAACATGGTTTTCAGAAAGGTAGATTGACTGATACTGCTATAATGCAATTTCTAGAAGAAGTATACTACAATATGGATAGTAAAAGTAAACTTTGTATTGGGCTATGTTTAGATTTGTCTAAAGCTTTTGACCTGGTCAATCATGATATATTATTATCCAAATTAAATTCATATGGCATAAGAGGGACTGTAAACAACTGGTTTGCCTTATATTTAAAAGACAGGAAACAGTGGAATTACAATTTTTAGACGCAAAGACTAATATACTTTATGATGAACATTCTGAAATGAAAATTATATAAATGTGGGGTCCCACCGGGTTCTAACTTGGGCCCTCTTCTATTTCTAGTTTATATTAATGATATAACCCATAATGTAGATAAGGAAAATATTAAACTTCCTATTTTTGCAGATGACACAAACACTCATCACTGGTAATGATAAAGGCCATTTACTTAAAAATTTAAATGAAATTAATGAAACTATTATGCCATGGCTTGATTAAAACACACTAACTTTAACCAAAGATAAAACAGTAGCAATAGGTTTTCGGCATAAAGTAAATAATGTATTACCTTCCCTTACCTTAATTTGGATGGCATCAACATGTCATATGTAAAAGATATAAAAATTTTAGGTTTGTGGTTAAATCAAAACTTGGATTGGACTGTACATATAGAAGATTTGATTAAAAAGTTAAATAAGCAGTGCTATGCTATAAAAACATTAAAAATGACAGCAGACGTGAAGACAGTCTGAATGGCATATTTTGCATATTTTCATTCCCTTATGAATTATGGTATCATCTTTTGCGGTAATTCAAATATGTCGGAAAAGGTTTTCCGAATGTAGAAAAGAGCCATAAGAATAATAGTGAACCAATCTGCACATGTGAGCTGTAGAGTGTATTTTAAGGAACTGAAAATTATAACCCTGACATGTTTATACATGTACAAAGTTCTTTTACATGTAAAAGCTATTTTAAATTGCTTTAAAACATATGCAGTGACACACCAGCTTGACACAAGAAACAGTTCAAACCTACTAGCAATTAGTCATAATACCACGTTATACAAACTTCCTTCACTTATAGTGGTATCCAAATGTACAATAAGTCACCTCTTTATTTAAAACAGATTGACAACCAAAAGATTTTTAAATTGAAACCACATAAATTTTTAAGAGAAGCATGTTTTTATTCTATTCAAGAGTATTGTCACCCAATTATCGGAAAGCACGACCAACTGACAGCTCAGTAGGGGACCGGAGGCATTCAGCTTACGCCTACCCATTTATCTCAGTCACTAACTGAGGGGATGATTGGGGAAGTGTCACTGGTCACTGGCCGCCTCTTTCCCCTCCCCCCTGGTGTCTGGTACATTCAGGATTATTTTCTGAACCGCGAGACTTCCAGAAACAGCAATATCCCTGTATAAGGCCTGCAGTGGGCGAGTCAGTTCAGTTCTTGGCGAGCAGCCGTGAGGAGCGCCGAGGTTAGCGAACGGACTGGAAGACGGTGTACGTGTATCAGAGGAGTTGCACGTAATTGTGAGCATGGAATGGACCTGTGACAGACGAACTGGTGGATTGTAATTGTGTGCGCTAAGTAATTCTATGTAATCAGCAAGTGTTCCAAGTGTAATTCGGTGGAAATAAATAACATTTTGAGTTTGTGCAATTCGACTTTTAATTTCACGAACCCACAAAGTCACAACTGGTGTCGGTAAGTGGGATATTACAGCGATAGAGGCTGCATTAGCACAGATTTTAGAAAAGTTGCAGACGGCAAATAACAACTTGGCGGCGAAGATGAACGAATTAACAACGAAGACGGAGACGGCAAACAACAACCTGGCAGCGGAACTCGAAGAAATAAAGACGGCGAATGACAACCTCACCGCCGAACTGAAGGAAATAAAGACGGCGAATGACAACCTCGCTGCGAAGACGGAAGCTGCAAACAACAACCTGGCAGGGGAACTGAAGGAAATAAAGACCGAATTGACCTTGGAAATTAAAGCGGCGAACGAGGCTCTCGCCGCCAAATTTGAAGAACGGTTGGCCGGCGTGAGGGATGACGTGACGGAGCTGGGCAAGCGGATGGGCCAAGTGGACGAGCGCGTCGGGGACCTGGCGAGCCGCGTTAATGAACTGGAAGGAAAGGCCGACAGCAGCGTCAAGTCCCTGAACGCCATGGACGTCGTCGGCAGGAGGTTGAAGGATTTGAAGGCCGACGAACCGGGACGCGACACAACATCGGCGTCGTCAACGTTTGAGGTCTTCCACCACCAGTTCTACACGGTGGCCAGGCATAATAAGTGGTCACCGGAGGAAGAGGCCGCGCAGTTAATAGCCAGCCTCCAGGGACGGGCCGCAGAAGTCCTAAACGCGGTCCAGACAGCGGCGGCTCCCAAGGATATCTGGGAGGCCCTGGAGAACCGTTTTGGAAACCACCGCTTAGCCGCAGCGTACCGCAGCCAGCTAAAAGCAAGGTCACAGCAGACAGGGGAGACGCTGCAGGAGTTCGCCCTGGCAGTTGAACAACTGGCTAGCAAGGCCCTAGTCGACCTCCCACCAGAGTTCGTATCCCGAGAAGCTGCCTACACATTCGTTGACGGGGTACGAGACATGGAGATTCGTATGCGCCTAATGCTCGGCGATTATAAAACCATCCACGAGGCGCTAACGGCAGCATTAAGGATGGAGGCGGCCAAGGTAACAGCTATCCCGACGTCGAGAACGAGGAGTGTCCGCTACACCGGAGACAGAAGACCAGCCGAGGGACACCGGCGAAGACCTAGTGCTCTGTGTTGGGGGTGTGGACAGCCCGAACACCTGGAGAGAGACTGCCCACACCAGGAAGAGCAGTCGGAAAACGAGTAAGGACCGTCATGGAGAGGGGCACGTCGGCGCCATCACCACCATCCCCTCGAGTGACACTGCGCGCCGTCAGCCAGCGTATGGACGATAGCCTCATCGCGGACGGTTGGGTGAGAGGGAAGCCGTGCCGCGTGCTGGTGGACACCGGATCACCCGTGAACATCATCAGACCTGACGTGTCGAAGGGTTTGCCGACAAGGAAGCCGAGCCGACCATACCAGCTTGTCAGGGCATCGGGCGACACCTTGCCTGTGGAGAAGGAGGCCCTGCTGAAGCTGACCTTGGGACGAAGTGCCGTGCGTCTGTGGGTGTTCGTCGCGAAGGTGGCTGAGGAGGTGATTCTGGGACTGGATGCCCTCAGGAGCCACGAGGCGACGGTCGACGTCGGCAGGAAGGTCCTGCGGCTCAACGGAGAAGAGGTTATACTCCGTCAACCCGAAGAGCGCCTGGAATCTGCAGGGTCGTCTTGAACGAGAACGTGGTTGTCCCCGCGAGGAGCGAGGTGGTGGTGACGGCGCGACTGGAAGGCCAGAGAATCAGGAATATGATGCTGGACCAGAAGACGCCTGTACACGGACTATGTGTAGCCAGGGCATTGCTGCCGTGCCGAGAGGAGGTGTCAGTGAGACTGCTAAATTCAACGGACACCGACCACGACGTCCAGGCCGGGACGGATTTAGGAACGTGCGAGCGCGTGGTGAGCTTAACAGCAATCGACAAGACACAGGAGCCGGTGCCGACGCAACACCTGGGGCCCCGGCTAGAAGGCTTATTGGAGAGGGCGGCCGACCACCTGACCGCAGAACAGCTGGAGAAAGTTCGACAACTGCTGAGGCGATACCAGCGCGTCTTCAGCCAAGGCGACAGTGACTACGGCCGCATGGACAAAGTGCTTCACCGCATTGACACCGGGGCGCCCAGCCTATTCGGCAACCACCTAGATGCGTTCCGCTGGCGAAGCAAGGGGCGGTACGAGACATGCTGGAGGACATGAGATCCAGTGGAGTGATTGAAGAGTCTGACAGCCCTTGGTGTTCCCCTGTAGTCTTGGTGACGAAGAAGAACGGCGAGCTACGCTTCTGCGTGGACTACAGGAAGCTGAACGCTGTCACTCGGAAGGAGTTTCCCCCTACCCCGGATTGACGACACCCTGGACACGCTAGCTGGTGCACGGTGGTTCTCGACCCTGGACCTGAAGTCAGGCTACTGGCAGGTAGCTCTAGACCCGAGAGACAAGGAGAAGACCGCATTCTCGACAGGCCAAGGGCTCTGGCAGTTCACAGTTATGCCCTTTGGCCTCTGCAACGCACCAGCTACCTTCCAACGCCTCATGGAGACAGTGATGAGAGGACTGACTTACGACGCCTGCCTGCTATACCTGGACAACACCATCATGGTCGGTAAGACTTGAAGACCATCTGGAGAATCTGAGTAAGGTGCTACAGAGAATGCGGCGACCAACTTGAAGCTGAACGCGAAGAAGTGCCAGCTCTTCCGCAAGGAAGTTAACTACTTGGGCCAAATAGTCTCGGCAACCGGAGTGGCCACAGACCCGGAGAAGACACAGGCTGTGAGAGATTGGCCTCGTCCAAAGGATTAGAAAGAGTTGCGCAGTTTCCTGGGGCTGTGCAGTTATTACCGCCGCTTCATAAAGGGGTTCTCCAACATCGCCAAACCCCTCACCCGCCTGACAGAGGAACACCAGCCTTATATGTGGACGGAGGACGCCGAAGACGCTTTCCAGTACCTGAAGAAGACCGGGTGGCGCCTTCATTTTGAACACCGACGCCAGCGACCATTGCGTTGGAGGCGTCCTATCACAGATCCAGGACGGCCATGAGCGGGTGATAGCCTACTACAGCAAGACGCTATCCAAGCCAGAGAGGAACTACTGCGTCACCCGGCGAGAGGTAGTAAAGACCCTTGAACACTTCCAAAAGTACCTGTACGGTCAGCCACTCACCTGAGGACTGACCATTCCGCCCTAACCTGGCAATTGAGCTTTAAGAACCTGGAAGGCCAGACAGCACGTTGGGTTCAGAGGCTGCAGGAGTACGACTTCACCCCGGAACATCGCAGAGGGAAGAGCCACGGTAACGCAGACGCTATGTCCCGAAGAACCTGTCCAGAAGAGTGCGGCCAGTGCACAAGAGTGGAAGAGAAGGAGCGTGCCGCAGCAGTCCGAGTAGTCACGGCAGTGCCTGCGGATGCCTGGGATAGCGCAGGCCTGAGGAGGGAGCAGCTGGCGGACGCAGACTTGGAGCCACTCTTGAGGGAAGTGGAGGCAGGGACAAGACCAACCTGGGAGGACATCGCACCGAGGAGCACCACCTACAAGTCGTACTGGGTTCAATGGGACTCGTTGAAGACCAGAGAGGGCGTGCTGTTCCGGGTTTAAGTCCAGAGGCTCTACCCCCATAAGCCTTGAACCCGTAGGAACAAGAAACGGGCCTCCTTCTACCTGGGAGTATCCCATCTGTCCCAAAAGGGCGCTCGGCGTCCTCCGAGGGGCTTTCCATGGGGCAAGACCTAGAGACTAACAAGCCCCCCCATCTGGTCCTGAGGACACAAGACGGGATGGAAGTGGATACGCCACTTACGCGCGTCAACACTCAAGGTGAAGACTACCGAAAACCTCGGTGGGGCCGTCTGTTGATCTAGCACACCTTCTACTAGCTGAGCAGGCTAGTACCCGGAAACTTAATGGCTTCCCTCAACCCCGTCCGAAGACGTACCCAATCTCCCACGGGTATCGGGAACACACTGCCCCCTCGAGACCAACCCATTCCGAACAACTCCCGAAGGAGGGGCTCGGCTGTTCGGCCCGAGGTTCCTCTAGTAACGTCAGAGGTACCACGAGTGCTAAAGGTCCGCAGCGCCCGCACTTTGGCAGCTGAAAGGGACGGATCCCTTCCCCTACGGGGGTTGTTCCGGTTATGGGAATCGCCCGATGGGAAGACGCAGAGAGAACAGTAAGTACTTCCCCAGAGTAAGGTCCCAGAAGTCTTGGAGGAAGTGCACGCCGGTACTTCAGGAAGACACCTGGGAGCGAACCAGACGATTGACAAACTACGACAGCGCTGCTACTTACTGAGGCTCCGAGTAGACGCTGAGAGGTGGTGCCGTCAATGTCACGTGTACGCAGCGAGTCGCGGCCCCCAGACTAGGAGCCGGGGTCGCATGCAGCAGTATAACGTTGGAGCGCCATTCGAACGGATCGCCATCGACATAGCTGGACCATTTCCGATGTCCGACAGAGGCAACAAGTACCTGATGGTGGTCGTGGACTACTTCACCAAGTGGCCGGAGGTGTATGCCATCCCGAACCAAGAGGCAAGGACAATCACAGACTGCCTCGTGGAGCAAGTGTTCTGCCGATTTGGGGTACCGTTAGAGCTGCACAGTGACCAGGGCACCAATTTTGAGTCCAACCTGATGAAGGAGGCATTAGAAAGACTTGGGGTTAACAAGACCCGCACAACACCTCTACATCCCCAGTCAGATGGCATGGTCGAAAGGTACATCAAGACCTTAGAGGAACACTTGAGAAGGTCATGGCCAGCAATCAGCGAGACTGGGACGTCAAGGTGCCACTGTTCTTGCTGGCCTACCGCTCGTCTACACACGACACAACTGGGACGACGCCAGCCAGCCGAGAGCTACGCATACCTTGTGACCTGGCTTTTGGAAGCCCTCCGGAAGCAAAACAGCCAGCGACCGAGTATGTGGAGAACTTGGTGGACCATCCCCACGACATGCACGAGATGGCTCGCCAGAACATGCAGAAGGCGAGCGACCGCATGAAGACGAGGTATGACAGGCATGCCAACAGCCAAGGGTTCCAGCAAGGTGACCTGGTCTGGTTGTACTGTCCTACGCGGACCAAGGGACGCTGCCCGAAGCTTCAGCAGCCATGGCAAGGGCCGTACCGGGTGATGAAGAGGATTAACGACGTGGTCTACCGCATCCAGAAGGTTCCCCGAGGGAAGATGTTGGTGGTACACCTGGATCGCCTGGCGCGCTACGATGGTGCTGTTCGGGACGACCAGCTTTGAGGAGGGAGCAGTGTCATCCAATTATCGGCAAGCACGACCAACTGACAGCTGAGTAGGGGACCGGAGGCATTCAGCTCACGCCTACCCATTTATCTCGGTCACTAACTGAGGGGATGATTAGGGAAGTGTCACTGGTCGCTGGCCGCCTCTTTCCCCTGCCATCTGGAACATTCGGGATTATTTTCTGAACCGCGAGACTTCCAGAAACAGCGATATCCCTATATAAGGCCTGCAGTGGGCGAGTCAGTTCAGTTCTTGGCGAGCAGCCGTGAGGAGCGCCGAGGTTAGTGAATGGACTGGAAGACGGTGTACGTGTATCAGAGGAGTTGTACGTAATTGTGAGCATGGAATGGACCTGTGACAGACGAACTGGTGGATTGTAATTGTGTGCGCTAAGTAATTCTATGTAATCGGCAAGTGTTCCAAGTGTAATTCGGTGGAAATAAAGAACATTTTGAGTTTATGCAATTGGACTTTTAATTTCATAAACCCACAAAATCACAGTATTTGGAAAGTTAGTTATATTATAATATTTTGGCATTTACTCTTATACATGTTTTTTTGTTATTTCTGTATTTAAATTTTGTAAATATTTTTGTTTTGACGTGTCAACTATCCTGTATGGAGATTTAAAGGATGAGTAAATTGAATTGAATGCATTGAAATAACTTCCATTGAAGAACCTACACTCAGTTTGACTAAAAATATTAAAATATTCCAACAGTAATAAATTATTTCAAACATGAAACAATAACCCCACTTTCTCTTAAACTCCCCAGGCAATAATATATAAACCATTACTTTTAAAAGAAAATTGTTCCTTCAAAACCTTCTGTTTACCAATAAATGTAGCATATCCATAAGAGAGACACTGATTACTGCAGTAACAAATCCCTTCAATTACCCTTACAAATAAATATATTGAAAGGTAAATAGATAAATAAATAACAAATACCTTAATGCAACATGTTCGGGATTTCTGCAACACTAAAAGGCTTTAGTATATGCAACTTACTAGAGCACATATACTTCTCAAACAATGTTTATAGAAAGTTTCTCTTGATAATTAACAGCTAAGGACAAACAAATTTGTTGAACAAATTTATCTTAATTCCTTAAGTAAAACTTACAACATACAAGTCGAATTGTCTGGTAAACAATGAAAATTCTTGGCTAGAGGAAATTCATATCCTTTAAATTCAAAAATCGTGAGGCTGCAAGAAAAGTTCATAGAAATAAATTGTATATTTTTTATATTTAATTTTATTAAATATAATTAATTATGAGACTCAGTTTCCGTCAAAACGGCTATTCCGAATATGACGAAGCCTCGATCACCAAAGCTAGGAAAGGAAACCTGTAATACAGCAAGCGTCAGATAAGCCTACTGCTAAAGCCTGCATCCCGTTTACCGGCAATCTATCAGGCAGAATCAGCAGAATTCTCGCCAAATACAACATCAGGACCACCCACAAACCACCTCCAAAGATTAAACATCTGTCGAGACCAGTGAAAGAAACTGTACTTCCAAGTTCCGGGAGTGTACCACATTCCCTATGAATGTGGGACACCATATATAGGATAAACCAGAAGGACCATCACTATCAGAATAAATGAACATGAATGGAGCATTCGTTTAATGCACATGAGAAGTCTGGGCTGGCAGAGCATTGTTTCGATAATGACCATAGAGCCAATTTTCAGGAGACGACCATCTTGGCAGTATGCAACAGTTACTGGGAGCGGAGATTTAAGGAGGCTTTGGTGATTTCCTCTGAAAGAAGCATGCTTAATCGTGATGCTGGATTTCTGTTCAGCTCCTCTTGGAAACCGACCTTAAAAATGATAATCCGTCAATTTAAGAAGCAAAGATCAATACAGCTTGATAATCAAGTTAAGTAGTTACGTTTCTTTGACACAATTTTCTATACTCACCCCATCTCCTGACCTGGCATTTAATTTACTGAAAAGGTGTTTTTGATGCTATGAACTTATAGAACACATTAAGGATACTGAACTAAATGAAGAGGAGACGCTAGTCTCATTTGACGTTAAATCACTGTTTCCCAGCATACCAGTTAAACAACTCCCAACATTGATAGAAAAATGGTTCAAATCACTTGGAATGTCATCACTTGAAATTTCAGATTACATCGAACTAACCAAATTATGCATAGAACAGAATTTCTTCCAGTTTCAAACAAAATATTTCCATCAAACTTCTGGTCTAGCAATGGGCAACCCCTTATCACCCTTCCTGGCCGATCTGTACATGAGTGCACTAGAAATAAGGATCACTAAAGGTTTCCCATGGATGTTCAAACTCTGGCAAAGATATGTAGATGACATATTTGCCATAGTGCCAAAAAAACACATCAGTGATGCACTAAAACTTATAAATATTCAAGAAAAAAGCATCAAGTTCACTGTAGAAGCTGAAAAAGACGAGTATTTACCATTTTTAGATCTAAAAATAATCAGAAATAAAAATAGAATAAACTTTGGCATTTACAGAAAACCAACACAGACAGACAACTACATAAAAGCTAATGGCTACAATCCAAGATCCCACAAACAGGCAATCTTTAATAGTTTAGCACACAGACTGGTCAACATCCCTCTCACAGCAGAAGAATACAAAATAGAATACAACAAAATTATTGAAATAGCACAGAAAAATGACTTTCCCAAATCACTAGTAGACAAAAAAGTGAACTTAGCAAATAAGAAGAAACTACTAAAGGAAACCACAACCCTCTCAGCTACAGAAACTAAAATGATCTTCAAAAAATTCACTTACCATCCATGAGCCTTTGATAAATTCAAAAAAGTCTTCAAAAAAGAAAACATTTAACTAGCTCCAGTGAACCATTACTCCTTAAAAAACCTAATTTGCTCAAACATCAAAGATGCCAGTCCATCAAAAAAAAATCTGGTATATATCAAATTGAATGCTGTGACTGTAGTCAAATTTATATCGGAAAAACCAAAAGAAATTTAGAAACAAGAGCAAAGGAACACTTTAGGAACATAAAATACAAACAATTAGAAAAATCAGCAGCTGCCACGCATTTTTGGGAAAAAAACCACCACATAAATCCAGAACTAAAATTACTAAAACATACAACAGGAAAACAAGAACTGTCTACATGTGAACAAATCTTTATTTCAAAAAATAGGAACAAAGTATTCAATTTCGACATCCCCCAGAAAGATTTGTTCAGCAAGTTCCTCGAACCGCCACCAGAGGAGACCGATGACAAAATATTGCCAGCTACACCAATGAGAACCAGTCGATGTCCGGCTGAAGATAGAGGGAAGGCCTCTGAAACTAGTTCCGGGAAAATATAAAAGTAAGTGTTGTTTAGTGTCATTAATCGACTCCCAATTAATTTAATTTATACAACAACACTGTTTTCAACACTTCCATGAAAGGATTTATTAAATCTCTTGTTAACAGTAAAGTTTTGTTAACAGTGTTTAATGTGAGGTGGCATTCCAACTAACTACACAAATATAGCAATTTGGAGAATGTCTGTACAGCTGGTTTATAATGAAAAGTATACAATTGTAAGGACAAAAGCATAAACTGTGAAATTTTATCATATCTAGAGAGCAATAGTAATTTTAATGCATCTGGTGAATTGTTTTCATGACTGAAATTTTTTCATGGAATAAGCCAATATAGCACCAAGCAAAAAGATTATTTATGTGAGAGTGAATCTACAGCTCTGTTTCCAGAATAATAAAGTAATCATTGGTCATAGCTTAAATGTTCATTAAATTTAATTTGCCAACAGCTCCTAACTTTTTTTTTTCAAGAGCTTTCAATGTGAGAAAATCTAGCAGTAAATGTGGAGTAAAGTCAATAAGGGCACGATTGCCCTTCATTTTTCTGTTAATAAATTGAGCAGCTATAACCTTAAACCTCTCTGTATGGGGAAAAGTCAGATTGCCCATATGATTCAAACATATCAAAATACCCATCTACACCAATACTAACAGAAACATTAAAAATGGCAATAGACAACATTTTTATTAGGTGGTTTCTCAGAGTTTTTCAAAAATCACTTTTAGTTTCTTGAACTTGGAGAAACTGCTATGCTTATTCTTGAATACTGTCCAGCACATGTTACCTGCTACTGTCAAGAAATGGAAAAGTTAATATCATGTTCCTATCAAAACACTATGGCATTAGTCCAGCAATTAGATCAGGGTACACTAAGAACATTTAAAACGCATTATCATTTCAAATGCTCAGCAATATTTGATATCTGCAGAAAAAGTGCTAATTTTCTTAAATGAATAGCATGAACCTAGTTACTTATTCCATAGGCCTAGCTTGGGAAAGCATTACTTTTACTACAATGACAATGAGAGCACTACAAATACAGTTATCAAGCAACATCGTCACCTGACACATTTGTGGTTCCAAGTTGCACAGGCTTGAAATGTGTATCGACTTGAAAGCACTGGAGCACAGCATTGAAGTCAGTTCTGCTGTCCTTCATGCCTGTCAATGTTGAATCTTGTATCTTCAAATTGAACATCTGCAGAACACAACTAATGGTTACTTAGACTCCTAAATTTATTACTATTTTTCTGGTATGTCTGTATACATAGCAAAAACCAACATCTTACTGATATAATAAATGTCTTCAAAAAGCATCAAACATGTGATTAAAATAATAAATTAAATTAAAGGTGTCCTTTAACATGCAAATAGCTGTAAGCCATAAAACTTTAAAATGACATTTATAGCAACATTAACTTTTTCTGATTAACATCATAATGGCTGATATAATATACAATAGTATAATATATATATAAAATGATACATTTAGAAATGCAACCTCTTTTAGATTTACAGAACATAAAAAATGGGTAAGACACCATATTAAATTTTAGATGAGTCGCATTTTTTACACATCTGCTTCACTTTCGTACCTATTTTGAGGACATGTTTCGCAAATCTTCGTTTGCATCTACGGCTCTTGTGCGACTGACGCTAGATCCAGCGGTGTGGGTAATTCTGGGGTTGTTGCTGCCATCTGTTGATTTAGTGATGAACTGAAATGTGGGATTATCTTCTAGCGGGATTTCAAAGTTCATTAGTTGATTTTTATGTTTTTCTATGTATATCCTCTCCCATATGACGAGTTCACTATGTTTTTGTACGTATTTTAGTAATTCTGTGCTATCTTCAATTTCATGATTTTCAGACCAGAAATGAGCTGCTATTGCGGACTTATCAATATTTTTGTATCTTAAGATACAAGTGCACTTAAGATACAAAAATATTGATAAGTCCGCAATAGCAGCTCATTTCTGGTCTGAAAATCATGAAATTGAAGATAGCACAGAATTACTAAAATACATACAAAAACATAGTGAACTCGTCATATGGGAGAGGATATACATAGAAAAACATAAAAACCAACTAATGAACTTTGAAATCCCGCTAGAAGATAATCCCACATTTCAGTTCATCACTAAATCAACAGATGGCAGCAACAACCCCAGAATTACCCACACCGCTGGATCTAGCGTCAGTCGCACAAGAGCCGTAGATGCAAACGAAGATTTGCGAAACATGTCCTCAAAATAGGTACGAAAGTGAAGCAGATGTGTAAAAAATGCGACTCATCTAAAATTTAATAATTTTTCGCTTCACTGTGGTGTTCCAATACAGTTGAATCTCGATATAAGACACCATATATTTACCTTCAGTCTGAAAACTCAATTAGGTTTTATTCAGAAAGTTCAACAACTAAGAAGTAAACTAAATTTCCCATTTAAAATAGAATCTCTCATGCCTCTTAACAACCCACCATATGTCGTTGAACTAGAATACTTCATTAAGCTAATTGCAGATTTTAAAAAGAAAGAAAGTTAATTTATAGAAGATAAATGACATGCCCTTGAAACCTAAATGTAAGATATCCAGATGATATACAGCAGGAGCAACCTGTAAATTCTTTTCTTTCTATAAGCACCTAGGAAATTATTTCACACACTTTGATGGAGAAATTGATCAATTTATACCTCTTTACAAAATCTATTTGCCAGAACAAATAAGTTTTCCAACACAGTATTCTAATTACATTTAAAAACAGCTATTCAGACCATTATTTCAACTGATTATGCTAAAATAGAAAGAAATTAATTAAATTCTAATTTGATTAAACAACTAAAAAATATAGTTATCCAATGGATTCCATCTCATTTACTGGGAATAAGCAAGTGGATATGTTGGCCATCGAGGGTTCCAAAATTCCTCAAACAATGAAAACTAATATCCCCTATGAAACAGTTAAAAGATTAATTTAAAACATTTTCACAACCAATTATGACAAATGTTACTTCATCTGAAAAACTTAATTAGAAGGATCTCCAAAATAAACTTAAAACAATTCCAGATCTGCCTACAAAATCATGTGTTCCAATGTTCAGATTAATAAACAGATAAAACAACATAACATCAAAATACTGGGTACAAGAGAGCAAATGGCTTCATTGCCAACTGCTTAACATTAGATACCAACCATGTTCAGATTAATCATAGGTCATGTTTGTCTGAGTGGACATTTGTTTAAGATTGAGTAAATTCCCTACAGTGTTTTTTATGTGGTAAAGATGACTTAATTAACACTGATCATCTAACTATGTGAAATTCTTAAAATCAAGATTTCTAGTCTCTAAATACTGGGATATATAGATGAATTTTTTTTTAATTAAATTCTGAGCAAAAAAAAAAAAAAAAAAAAAACGCACCCCCCCCCCCCCCACACACACACAAGTGCAACAACTTATCATGTTCATGTTGATGGAAAATTTGGCATCATTCAAAATGCTCTTCTTGTTCACAAGCAGCAATAAAGAACAGAAGATTTTCATCAGGAAATGAATAAAGAAAATTATATAAAGTGGATCGAAACCATGTTGATACCTAATATGCCTACTAATCCTATTTCTGGTTATTGACAAGGTTTCTTACCATAACAACCAGGAGGATAAACCATCTACCTCCAATTTTTTGAAAAGAGATGAGATCTTGACTACTGAAACAGAATATAGCTTATGACTAAGCAATAAATACACCACAATATGAGTTAATTACAGCCAACAAAGCACTTCAGAAGTCATACACACCTGACCAGCTATTAGCACAACATGATCATAGTGTACTTACATTGCCACGTATCACCCAGATCTAAACCCAGATGAATTAATCTGAGCTGATGTGAAAAAATGTGTGGCTAGCATTATTACTTTTAAGTTAAAAGATGTGAAACGGTTATGTTGCCAGTAATTTGCGGAAAAAGGAAGGCAAGAATGGAAAAATATATGTAGGCACTTGAAGAAATTGAAAACCACTATATCGAAAAATATAGAGTAGTAGAAAAGCATGTAGAAAGAATTCCTATTCATGATGTTGGTACAGAAAGTAGTGACAGCAGTGATAGTGCCTATGAAGTGTGCGAAGAAGAAGAGATTTCAGATGTTGAAAATCTGGGAAAATAAATGTGTAGTGTTTAACGCCCGCTTTTACTACATATGGCACCGCAGGCAATGACACTGATGATACTGATGGAGCACCGGTGGAATGAGATGGCGAGGGAAACCGGAGATCCTGGAGAAAACCCACACCAGTGCCGTGTTGTCCACCACAAATCTCACTTTGTGGTCACCTGGGATCGAACCTGGGCCACCTTGGTGAGAGCCAAGCAGTCTAACCACTGAGCCACGGCGTAGCCTCTGAAAATCTGGGGACAGCTGACTGAGATTGTGCCTAAGTTATGCAAAGTTCATACGAGAAAGTGAAATATTTAACTACACCTAATACTATAGTTTTAACAATAAATATAAGTTTAATAATATGGTGCAGTGTGATGCAGTGTATATAATAAAGTTAACAGATATTTGACAATGACTATCCCATAGACTACCCCAGAATGCAACCAGAGTTGTGAAGTAACTTGCTTCAGAGCTACCATTAACACTTTCACATGGTCAGATCCATTGCATGAGCTATAAAACTTTTTAAACTAGTATGTACTGATGCAAATGTTCAAATACGCCCCATTTTAATTTTTGGCAATTTTAACTCACACCTCTAATTAAAATGCACAACTGCTTTTAATGTGATCTAGTTGTAACTAACAGGGACAGATAACTGAGTTTTTTATATTACATAATTGTTTAGCCAGATTAAACAAATATGTATGATATAATCTTTGAGTGCAATTCTGTACTTCCCTGACTTGCACATTCAACTGGATCAGCAGATATCAAGTGGCATAACTAATGAATTCTAATGACTCACTTATGTTTGGAGATAAAGTTTTATGTTGCAAATAGAATGAGGACAGCAATGAAGTATATACTTGTAGAAAAATTATAAATATAGTTATTTATATAGTATATGAGAAGTAGTGCTATTTCCCCCTTTTCAAAAATACAAGCTTGACATTGTATGATGTACAGCATTCCTTTTCCCAAAATTAGGTATTACTCAAATATAATAGGGAAGGCTATGTGATGCAAAATCTGGAGATATTTGTTATGCAATACAATGCAATTCCAATGAGGTGTTTAATTTTGATGTCTAGCTGTACATTGGTGGCTGCAGTTGTATAAGCTAAATGTATTATGATTTGCTCTAATTTATTTGAAAATATTTTTCAGTTTTTAGAACATACTTTTAGAATCATTAGCACATAAAGTAAATATTTCTAGGTTCTTTAGTATATAAAAATCTGGGCTCTAGTAATTAAGCTAAAAACAGTTACATATGTAGTTACTGTCACCTTGTTGCCATCACGGGTCTACCTGTAAGAGTTGAGGAGTAGGGGAATTTCTCTGCCTCTGTAGTTTGCTGGGTGGAGGGGCATGTGAGTCACGTCCTTCAAATGGGGAGTACTAGCGGATGTCACAAAGGAGGATGTGAGTCTGCCATGAAAGAGTAATGTACCTTCAAGGACAGCCACTTTCTGACATCACAAAATCAGTTGTATTATTACTGTGCAGATACCATTTGAGGCTGTTCTGGAAAGTATTTCAAGAAAATTTGGCTACTGGAATAATCTCCCAAGCCCAACAGATATATAAGAGCTGATGCTAGACCACTATACCTAGTGGATTAGTGTTTAGTTTTAGAGTTGTTTGTTTGAGTTTCGAGCTTTGAGTGTCAGTTGATGGATGTGGATCCCTGATGAGGAATGGAGCAGTTTATTAATCAGTCGATCAGTTGAGTTGTGCAGAGAAGTGTGGTACATTCCAAGCTCCGTGAGGAGGACTCAGCAGGCTGTGAAACAGAGCAAGAAGCAGTTTAAGAGTCAGTAAGTGTGGCTCCACAGTGAGGAACTGGAGGACAGTGGAACAGGCAGTGTAGTAGTTCAAAAGCGAATATATGAATTGTACTCAGTCTTGGCATGCAGCTCCGGGTGAGAGGTAAGTCATTGTGTACATGAGAGAGACTACTAGCAGCACAAGTTGGTGCATCCAACAAAGACAAAGAAATATTAAATAGATGTGTCAAAGTTATGGATTTGTGTACACGGGAATGTGATAATACATTAGCATTGCATATAATTTGGTGACAAAAAAGAAGTTTGAGGTTAACTTCGTCTTCTGTGTTTTTGTCACGCTATTTAATAACCATGCCAGGCAAATAGGACATGGTTTTACTGGGGAAGGTATGAATATTAAGTAGCTTTAAAATGCCCAATAAAAGATGGATGCTAATGTTAGATGGAACAGAGACAGTGTGTGCATGCATGTGTGCGTGTTAGCATGTATGCCTGTAATGTAGCAAGAATTTTTAGAAGCTTGGGAAAGTAAGACATTGTTATTTAATCATGTAAAATTCTAGAAAAAAATCAGGACAAAAACAAGCCTGTGCTTAAAAGCCCATCATTTTATATCAATGAAATGTTAAAGTATGGAAGTTATTTGAAATATGAGTTATTATTGAGTTTCTGTAATAACTGAGCCAAAGAGATAAGTGAGGATTAAGATCAGGATTTCACTACGGAGGGGATTTGGTATATAGGCCACCATGCAGGGCCCATTGTGCCTATGCCTGGAAGTGGGGCACCCACGGGAGGAAGGATGAGGCAAGAGGAGACAGAGCGCAGCTGTCCCAAGGAGCCACGACAATGCAGAGGGCAGGGTCCCTACAGTTTACTTAGATAAAGACTTTCCCTGTCAGGCCAGGACAATGGACACGCTCCCCTACTGCAGGACAGCAACAAGCCCAGCAGCCGAGCCCCAAAGGTCCCTGGATGATGGTCCCAAAATGGTGCCAGCAGAGGCGTGGACACCGGCAACCAATCTACCGGAGGAGGAAGTAGTTTACCTTAGAGCATATCATCCTACCATGCACCGCCGAGACACCTGCCAACACTTCTACCCTGAAAGACACCACCAGATGAGAGATGATGTGAAATGATAATAGAGATGAAATGGAGGGACAGGAAATTCGGGGATGTAATTAACCTACCCAGCATTCATCTAGTGACCCCGAAAATACTCATGGGTCAGGTAGGTCAGCCATGGGAATTGAACCCAGGCCTCCCGAATGTGGATTACAGACGAAACCGCCTGAGCCATCCCACTTGGTAAGAGATAAGTGAGAGTAATTAGCTGGCCAAAGTAATATAAGGATTTCAGAAACTCTATGTAGAACATTGCAGAAAAGAAACATAAGGTATATAAATGTTCCTGCAAGTGCCAATGCCTTCCAGCAACCAGTACATACAACCTAATAGTACATGCATCTGTAGCATTATGTGCATATAAAATAAATGTTTTCATTTCCTTTGCTTTTTCTTTAAGTCTTTTTTTATTTTTCCATTAACAGTTAAAAATGACATTTAACAGAGGAAGCATGAAGTCAATACCTAAATAAATATTGCGGTAATAAAAGTTGTGTTACATTCATGAATGTAATACCATCAAAGATAAAGTCTCATTATCAGATTTAATATATTAATATCAAGGAGTTACAACTTTTAAAAATGTACCTTTGGTATTATTGGAGAAAGCCTTAAAAGCACATCTTCATCTGTCGATGATGAATGATTAGAGTTCTTTGGACCCTCACTTGTCTGCCTCCGTTCCTGAGCAAAGCTATAGAACCCTTCATTTATTACTGCCTTTGTATGTATCATACTCACAAAAACCTTCTGCAAAATGAGAAAAACAACAATAATATAAAAATACAATCCACTCATTTTTTTTATATTCTTTTCACTATGCTATTTTATTCACAGCAGTGTGGTATGCTTTAATAAAACTGATATTAAGTTTTGTGTAAACCATAATGAATGCAAACATGATCTCATTTACTCATAAATATACTGTTATTAACATTAGAATTTAGGTCATAAGTATTAAATACAAGGATAATTTCCTAGGCCCTAATCCCAAATATTTTGATCGAGCGCAGCATGGTAAGCCCAGAATAAGTTTAAAAACTTCTATTGTGTTGTGCAAAATATCACCAACTGAAGATGTATATGTAAAACATTGGCTAAATGACTTGCACAAAAATATTTAGAATACTATTGACCATTCCAAGATGAGATGAGTACAACTAAGCAATGTTCATGAGTGAAGACTACCACTCTCCATAGCAGAAATGCACATTCATATTATGCACAACACTGTAACTGACCTTGCAACTCCTAACAGAGAATGTTTGCAATGTTAACAGTGGAATGAGTTCAAAAAGTCTTATTTTTTATTCTTGTGTTTGTAACTTTGACTTAATTTGACTGAAGATGTGGAAAGCACTCTACTAACCAATTAATTTGAATGAAGATGTGGAAAGCACTCAACTAACCAAGACACAAAACATTAATGAATTTGACAGCTTATGTTATTCAGCATCTTTGCATCAGAAATACTTAACATGAATTTCAAGGGTCAGATAGAGAAGCTCAAATTAAAAGAACAGAAAATATTAAGAAAGATAATAGGACCAAAATTTCAAGATAAGATAATATACATCAAGAATGAAACTCTACAAAAAAAAAATTGAAAAACTCTCAGACACTATGCAAAAAAGGAGGATCAATTTTTATGCCCATCTTCTCAGAATGAACTCTAGCAGATTATCTAAACAAATCTTTGATTTCTTCCATAACTGTAAAACAAAAACTAACTGATTTAAAGAAACTGAAAAACAGCAGAATTAAAAATCACAGAAAATTTATTTTTTGACGGGACAGCAAAAGTAATAACCAAAAACTAAAGTATAAGGTTCAAAGATAAATCTACATTAAAATACAAACCCATTATCTCGGCAGAAGAAAGGAAAAAAAGACCAGATAGAATGAAGAAATACTGGGAACTAAAAAAAGAAGAACACATAGAGACATTCCGTTGTTTAAGGACTATGATACAATGAAGCACAAAATTAATACAATTTTGAATTCGACTCAAAATTGTACATAGAGACATGATTGATTCAATATACCCCAAAGATGGTGAAATAAAAAGAAGAAGAAAACTTCAAATGTCTATTTGAAAAATAATTGGAACCAATACAATGAAACTACTAAAATCCTTGATATTAAAATTGACTTTTAACAATACTTCATTTTCTTCACCACATAGTGTTAATTAGAACAAGTTTTACAGGTTCTTGCTTGCAACTTGCTGTGGACACTGGCTGATGATGCAGTGGAACATGATCTAATTAAGACGGGTAAGTGGAGCAAGTGAAATATTGTTAAAACTCAACTGAAATATAGAGAATTCATCTAGCTATTTAAATAAAAACTCATAATTATTTTTTGCACATTTACAAAGAATTGGATATGCTATTCTTTCTACTGATGGTACTTTAAACTTGGTGAACAAAAATAATTTAAAGAATTATAGTGTGCAACTAAATCAGGAGTTCAGGTCTCTTTGTGTATGCCTGAAGGTAAACCTATACCTTAGTTAATGAAAAACACAAGTGACCAAATTTACTGCACATATGTACATAATCAACAGTCAAATGTTTTGCTTTATTTACAGCAGCTACCACATGGCAGGGACTTATATTATATGCACATGTTTTCTTGAGCACTGGTTTTACAGTGTGGTATGGGCAGGAGGAGGTGGGGGGAGAAGAGAGAGCTAACATGCTCTTGTTTCTGCAGTGTGGTCAACCTAGAAGAACACAATTCAGCAAATCACATGTAACATTAGCGAAGATAAGTTAAGAGCCGTAAGGTGAGATACTTATGTGAACAGACAGTAAATTGAACTTGATCCGATAAGCTACATGTTTATACACTTACTATATATGAAGCACATAAAAGTAGAAAACAAATATTATGACAGCTATAAATACTAATTCACTTTGTGATTCTTCAATTTCTGATTCTGATGTGTCACTTTCATCGCTGTTATCCTCTGATGTGTTAATAATAATTTTGTCAATTGCATTTTCTATTACACCAGCATTTCTCCAATATTGCATTTCCAGCTCTTGGACCTTTCTGCAATATGTTGTGGTTATGGAAGAGAATGCTTCTATAGCAATTTTTCGCAGATTTGTGGCTTACATATCATCGGTAACGTTTCATCCTATGAAAACATACTTTATTTTTGCCCAAGCCAGCACAATCACATTCAGATCACTGTTGTACAGAGTTGGACAAATAACAGCGTGTCCCCTTTCAAGAGCCATCACATACACAATATATGCCTTTCTTTTAGGTTTGCTGTAAACTGGTTAGCTAATTAACCTCTATATTGCTCAAAACGAAATATGATGCACATGAACTCTGCACACAGCGCGCATGAAAACTTAGCATATTAGCCACTGGATGTCAGAGTATATTTCACGTTTCAAATTTGTCATCTGTATTTACCGAGTTAGATGAAACCTCAAAGTATAAACTTGGAAGAAAGAGGAAACCACTACAACTTACACTAATCGAGTATCAGCTGATGATAGGAGCAAGAGCTCTTGAAACATGTCCTGTGAATAAACAGTGTGAGTGAAGCAATGTGTCAATATCTTCTCGATTCACTTTTGTACCTAGATGAAACCTACCTAATGAGGACTTGGAATCCGAACACTCAAAAAAACATGCACACATAGTATGTGTGGTATTGTTTACACAAACAAGTTGGAACACTGCACTGAAGCCATACATTGCAAGTTAAGCTCAGCTAAAATCAGTATAAAGTTGGTCTTCAAAAGAGAAGTTGGCTAGATTTATTTTTGTTACAATAATTTCTCTACTATTTATAGGCGAAAAATCTAAATTTGCAAAAACTGGCATCTATAAAGAAAGGTATATTTACATATACTGTATTGGCCCAAAAATAAGCAGCACTTTTTAAGGAAATTTTATCCTCAAAAATCTTAAGATGTGCAAATGTACAAATTATGCTCATTTGCAATAATGCAATTACTGTCTGTAACTGAAACTGGCAGCAAACTTTTATTACACTGCAATGCAAACTTTAACTGGTATTTTATTGCCATAACATTGTGTAGGTCTACCAATATTGTTTCACTAGCATAATTTCATTTCAGTTGAATACTGATTAAGATAGCTTGACTTATTCCAATATGAACAACCATTTACACCAAAAAGCATATCAAGTCATGGAATTTGGCACATTTACTATGCAACGTCAAACTTACAGTTGTGCGTTATGCCAAAATCATAACCAACACAAAGGTCGAAAGAAAGTTTAGATTGGAGAAATCTAATGTGATGCTGGATTGCTACAGAAGAGAAGGCAGTTTCAACAAGAAAATCATTCAGAAGACCAAAATGTGTCAAATATCCAGAACTTGAAGGTAAAGTTATTTCTTATGTGCAAGATAAGAGGGAAAATGGGATACCTATCACACAAGATATAATTCAAGCGAAGGCCTTGTAAATGTTTACAGAGTATACATCTAACCTGTAAGTCCATGTACATTTCTGGTAATTTTTCTCCCTTCAGTCAGTGTCCAACTTATTTTCACACAAAGCATTATTTGTTGTTTTTTTTTTTTTTACTTCATCCTCAAATTTTAAAAATGCAGCTTATGTGCAGTAGCAGCTAATTATCGGGCCAATACAGTAAATTTAATGAAAGACTTAACAGAAAATCCAGATGACTGGCTTAATTATTTGAGAATATAAAAGTGTACATAAAGAATTACTATGCTTGGTGACTCCTGTGACTGAACGACAGAACCCTGTAATACTTGAATTTACATCTCTTCATGTAATATCAAATATCACTGTATACTTAAAAAATAACTTCAAAGCTATTAGCTACAGGAAGATTACACACTGATTTAAATTTAATCACCTTTCGCAAGACTTTCTCTTATTCCTGTGGGAATATAGACTTACCTTCCATAGATATTGCAACAATTTATATAATTAGATAAACATTCTGCGATAAATTGCTTGAAAACTGGCATCTTGCACTAATATATAAATAATGAAGCTATTGACAGTGAAACAATACAAACATTGCAACAAAATATAGTAATTTGTGACAAACTTAATCTATCTATTTAAAATAGTATAAATTCTTCAGGACTATTTTTGCAATATATCTATTGTATTCTTAGCTCTATTTAATATTAATGGGAAAAAATTTTTAAACAGATAACTGGTTTGTCATAAATTATTATATTTTATTGTAATATCTTGCACTAACTTACAGTTGAAAACATGACCTGTACACTGTCCACATGCACATGCTTAAGGGTTTGTGCAAATAAAATCTTCAGCACTGCAAAGTTTACACAGGCTAAGCCTTTTGGTTTGTTTTTCTTGCTATTCACACACATACACACATTGTTTTCAATGCAGACAGGTTTTTGCATGCATGAATATAGTAAAGTTTGCACAGGTGTTCAGCACATACTTTTTCCATATAATCATATGTCTAAACCTAAGACCTTCTTGATTTCTTTTATAAGTGTAAGCCTTCAGTCATATCCTTAATAGCTTTTATTTTGTAACTTTACCTATACTGGTGGTAATATTTTTACCAAGTTTATTTCCCTCTGACCAACTTACTTTTAACCCATGTAGGACATAATATCAACAAATATCAACCGGAAGTTTCTGAATAGTGAGGTTACTCAGATTAATTAAGGTTTGGTTAGATTTACAATATCTCACAAAGATCTCACGAAGATGACAATGTTAGTGATTGGAGGAGTCGAGCTAAACCCTGGACCCGCAACAATGGATGTGCTGGAGGAGACACTGAAAAGGATGGGGAAAACTGGATAAAATAGAGGTGTTAGAGAAGAAAATAGATAGAATGGAGGGAATGGAGAAAAGAATTGGAAGGAAAAATAGCTGAAAAGATGGCGGAGATTAACATTTTGCTAAAAAAGAAAAATTATGCAACAGAGAAAGAACTAAGCGAATGTGCCAAGAGAATAGAGGCAACAGAAAGAACAGAGTACAGAAGAAGAAAACAAAATCTGGTGGTATTTGGCATGAAAGAAAATCGAGATGGCAGGACCTGGGAGCAGATAGAGGAGCTTTTCCAAGATAAGCTGAGAATTGCATTAATGGGATGGGAGATCATGGACAGGCACAGGATTGGAAGAATGGGAAAAGGACCAAGGCCTGGAAAATACTATAGAAGGTGAGTCAACTGAAAGGTTTCGATCATTTTTATTGAACAGGATTACACAAAAATGGAGCAGGAATTTAAGAAAGAATTGATTAGAAGAATGAAGGAGGTCCGGGCAGACGGGAAAAAAGCATTTGTTAAAGGCTTAAAATTTTATGTAGAAGGCGAAGGTTGGAGCCTTGCACTGCAGAGAAGGAATCGAGAACAGGAAAGGAATGCGCTGAGTCTTCAAAATCAGAACATATTGTCAGGTCAACACACAGACTAGCGCGTGCCAGATAGAAATACTACAACCAACCAGGTGGCAGAAGGGGAGGAAATGACAACCATCAGAGGAGAAGAAGAGGCCAGAGACAGAGGGGAAGGACATGAGACAGATGAACAGGAAGACGATAGCGCAGCGCAGATACAGAAGGATAGGACAGAAGAGAGGAGAAACATAGAGATAGGTGCTAGTAGTATATGTGTGGTGGATCAAAGTGAATCGTTTTGGTTTATGAGGGGAAGTGTATCAAACGGTACGGTGAAAAGAGGGGAGATGGTGGTAGGGGGGAAGGTAATACAGTAGTGGTCAACCAAGAAGTGGAGATGGACAGAGAAAAAGCAAGTAACAAGGCAACAGAAATTAGTGGCTAAAAAAGGCTAACTTTCCTTCTTCTCAGGAAATAAATAGCAAAAAGTATTAAAGCTGATGTTCTGGAATGCTGAGGGTTTAAAAAGTAAATTGATTAACGGAGAGTTGCAGAATATAACAGCTGGGCAAGACATAGTTGGAATTGCAGAAACATGGCTAGGAAATAATGAGTTAATACATTTAAAAGGTTTTAGTTATATAGGCACTGGAGCCACTAAAAGGAAGGAAAGAGGGAGAGCTCAGGGGGAGTAAGTGCATTTGTTAGATCAGAGTTACTCAATAGTAACAGAATAGAGGCAATGACAAAGGATGATAGGAATGTAACCTGGTTAATAATCAAGAAAGGTCCAGAAATAGAACATAGTCTAGGAATAGGAATAGTTTATAACCCTCCCACAACATCAAGCTTCTTTGATAACAGAACATTTAATAAACTAGAGGACGATAAGGAGGAGCTAAGGCACAAATTTCAGGACATAGTGTGTTTCTTAAGGGGGGATTTCAATACTAGAATAGGAGAAGAGAAAATTAGATCAATAAGGCATGGTGGGGAATAGGTAGGGAGAAAGCACATGAATGGGTAAGGAGTAGCAAGAACCAGGTTCTCGAAAAAAGGGGATAAAATTGCTCCATTTCTGTGAATTAAATAATGTTTTTATATATAATGGGGCAGTAAAAGGAGATGAGGATCGCGAATATACATTTGCAAATAATAACAGTCAAAGTGTGGTTGACTATATCTTGTGTAGCGAGGAGCTCATTAAAAGAATAATTTCAAAATAGTAAACGAAATACTGAGTAGTGGCTACTGCCCATTAGGGTAGAAATAGGGTTGTTAGAAGACGAAAGCGAGAGAAAGAAGGAAGGTGAGCTTAAAGTGGTGAATGCATTCAGATGGAGGGAGCAAATGAAGAAGGAATTCCTAACTGAATTAAACTCAGAAACATAAAAAATAATAAGATTAGGTATAGAGATTGCATTGAATGAGAACAATATAGAAAGAGGCTTACAGTTAATAAATATAATATAGTTACAAGGGCAGGAATAAAAATGAAAGTATAAGGGAAAATGAAACGAATAAGTGATGGATGGTTTGATGAGGACTGTGGTAGGGCGAGAAGGGAAGTGTTTAAAAACCTGGCTTGTTAGAGAAGAATGGGGAGGGTAGAGATAGATGATTATGGTAATAAGTAGAGAAGTGTACAAGAAATTATTAGAAGAAAAAAAAGAATGAGTGGCAGGATAGTATTTGAAAGAAAATGAAAGATGCCATACAACAAAAAGATAATAATAAAATATGGGTTATGGTGAGAGAAGTGAATAAACAGAAGGGGGTGAAAAATGAGATATCACAGGAATGGCTGAAATACTTTAGAGCCCTAGTTGCAGAAAGGAAGTGGATAAATAGAGATAGTATACAGTTGGGCAACCTGAGGATAGACAATGAGATACTAGACAGAGAAATTACTCAAGCGGAAGTTTTTCAACAAATAAGAAGCTTAAAGGGTAGTAAAGCAGTGGGCATGGATGGTATCCCAGGGGAGTTTTGGAAGAGATATGGGGAGACACCAAGTGGATTAAAGAATATAACTAATTTATTTAATAAGATGAGAGACATTAGGAAATTACCTGACTGCTGGAAAACAAGTGTGATTGTACCAATATTTAAAGGAAAGGGAAGTGTAAATAGGCCAGAGAACTACAGGGGAATAAGCTTACTATCTATATTAATTTATAGTGAGTCATATTTATTACACATCGGCTTCACTTATGTACCTATTTTGAGCACAAAATAGGTACGTAAGTGAAGCCGATGTGTAATAAATATGACTCATCTATAAATTAATAATTATTTCGCTTCACTGTGGTGTTCCAATACAGTTAAATCTTGATATACTCAAAATAGGTATGTAAGTGAAGCCGATGTGTAATAAATACGATTCATCTATAAATTAATAATTATTTCGCTTCACTGTGGTGTTCCAATACAGTTAAATCTTGTTACTATCTATAGTTAGGATAATGTGTACAGGCATACTGGTGGTCAGAGTAATGGATTGGGCGGAAAGAGAAAATAAAATATCAGAATTTCAAGCTGGATTTAGGAAAAAAGGCAAACTATAGACAATGTTAATTAATGGAAATTAATTAATTTCTTCATACTAGCCATATACAGACTAAGGTTTATGATAGATTGAGTCAACATAAAAATTTAATACCATGGCCGGGATTTGGATCACGGATCTCCTGGTTTCCGTACAGTCGCTCTAACCCATTGAGCTACCATGGCCAACTCAATCTATCAAAAACCTTAACCTATATATGGCCAGTATGAAGAAATTAATTAATTTCCATTAATTAACTAATAAGAGTTAAATGATGAAGCCTGGGACTCAAGTACTTACGATAATAAGTCGCCACAGTGTATCTCGAATGCGAGAGCCCCTAGTGGTTTACCAGGGAAATATACGAGTCAAATGGAGAATTTAATGTCAGGACGGCACGTTGGCCATGGTAGCTCAATGGGTAAGATCGACTGGACAGAAACCAGAAACCAGGAGATCCATGGTTCAAATCCTGGCCATGGCATTGAATTTTCCATGTTGACTCAATCTATTATAGACAATGTGTTTATAATCAAGACGTTAATTGATAAATACATGAGCAGGAAAAGGGGGAGATTATATATGTTTTTTGTGGACTTTGAGAAAGCTTTCAACACGATAAAAAGGGGGGAGGAGGCTTTGAAATGGAAATTAAGAAGGGGTGAGCAATAAGTTTATAAATGAAATTGACAAAATTTATAGTGGGGTGAAATTCAGAATAAGATGTGGGCTGAATGTACTATCGGTAGAGGCCGAAAAGAAGTTAGGCTTCAGACGGGTGCAAATTGAGTTCTATTTTATTCAATTTGTTTATAGATGACAGAATAGGGAGGATTAAGGAAAGCAATGCCCATTGCCCAATAATAATGAACAAAGATATTCCTGGCTTATTGTATGCAGGTGATTTAATGGTAGGAGCAATTTCTGTAATAGTTCTACAAAAATAAATTGAGGCGATTCATAGGTTTTGCACTGATTGGGGATTAAGAATAAACAGCAAAAAATAAAAAATAATGGTATTTAAAAGAGGATTGATACTGAGGAAAAGAGAGGAGTGGTTTATAGGAGATCAAAAGGTAGAAGTGGTAAACGAGTATGACTATTTAGGTGTAAGGATGTGTAGCAGTGGAGGATGGACTGCACAAGCCAGAAATGTGATAGCTAATGGCAGGGCGGCAATGACAGGGTTAAGAATATGTAAACATAAATTGTAGATGTCAGTTAGATGGTTAGAAAGAATGTATGAAGCGGTCGCTGAATCCAGAACAATGTATGCAGTGGAGGTATGGGGCACATCAGAGATAGGTACAAAATTAGACCAGATATATGGATTGCTTTGCAAACTACTACTAGGGCTGCCAAAATCGGCACCAAGAGAAGTGGCATTACTAGAGTTGGGTAATACAAAAAGGAGGGGAATAATAATAGAGAGAATACTGAAATTCTGGTATAAGTGTATTAAAGGGCAGAAAGGGGAATTATTGAATCTGTGTATGAAGCAACAGAAAAGCATTAAGAACACAGAACACAGGTGGTCAGAACTGGAAAGAATGGTATCGAAGATAGGCATGGGAGATCTATGGAGAGCAGAGGAGTCAAATTATAGCGGTTTTTGGAAGGATGTGAGAACCACAGTACAAGACATAGATAGGCAGGAGACATGGGAATGTATAGCAGAAAAGTAATCTGAAATTTTATAAGCAATTAAAGACGGAATGGGGTAGGGAAAATATAGAGATCAATGTGACAAAACTGGAAGAGAAGGCATAGCATGGATGAGGGTAGGAATAATATATCTAAAAAGGTTGAGAAGTAATGAGGTAGGGATATAAATTTTGTGGACATGAAAAGAGCACTGTTCATTACCTGGTAGAATGTAAGGAGTTAACAAATTGCAGGAGAAAAATAGGGGATAAGAAATGGGACAGTGTGAGAAAAGAGGTTATGGCATTAAGCATGTTAACGGGGATGGATGAAAAGAAAAATAGATGTATATGAGAATTCTTATATATGTAGGTTAAAAGAAAGGTGGATCAGGGTAAAAGAAGTGAAGGCTTATGGCCAAGGGACCTGAGTCAGCGAATAAATCTTGGGTCAGCAATTTGAGATATTTGTACAGGATGTATAATAGTGCATGTTCGATGTTAAAGTCATTGTAGTGAAACTGTACTGGAAACTGTACAAATAAATATCAAATATCATATCTCACAAATATGCAAGTAAGTGAAGTATAGTTTATACCTAAGCTCCGTTAATTAAAGATGCATATGCCAAAAATTAGCTTACCCAAATAAAGGAACATTATCTCTTAAACAATATAGTTAAGCAGTTCTTCCATAAATCAAAATTTATTTTACCTCCACAGATAATGGTCCCTGTGCTTTTAGCATGGCCTCCAAAGAAATTCCAAATGATAGCTCTCCTAGGCAGGTTTGTGCATCATCATTTGCCTCCTCAACATGATGAAGTATTTTAGCAGTAGCTGAAGTAATAGTAACATTAACTAGTAATGTGCGTGCATTATGCACAATGCTGCCATCTAAGTGTACCTCCCCAGCTGTTGCATGCACCAACCATTCTGGTGTCTCTGCTCGGAGAAGCATGGTATTCACATTATAGATGTGCACTGCCATGAACTGTGCAAAGGTTATTATCATTGGTGGCACTTTTTTGTTCCTGAAGTCAACAGCTTGTGCCCTATCTGACACTCTATGGGGCATCTTTTTTCCACTTCCAACATCTTTGTTGATACGTACATCCTTCACCACTACTGCCAATAACTTTGTTACTTCGCTATTGAAGAAACTGCTTCGGAAACCAATTTCATCTATATGCTATAATGTTAAAAGAATAAACAAATAAATACTTATTATTTAAAAATAAACTTATAAGCAGCAATATGCTTTTAATACATGTGATTAATGAGCTGGAAATTTAAAACACTAAAACATCACTTAAGATAAATACTCAGAACATGTTTTGGATATACATCCTCAACAAGTAAATGACTATTAAATTTTAGATGAGTCGTATTTCTTACACATCTGCTTCACTTTCGAAAGTGAAGCAGATGTGTAAGAAATACGACTCATCTAAAATTTAATAATTTTTCGCTTCACTGTGGTGTTCCAATACAGTTAAATCTCGATATATTAAAGAAAATGACTATTCTGAGCAAAACTTTCAACATAGCTCTAATGTAGTTGAGCCCTAATAAGTAGCCCTAATTAAGTGGCTTACTTTAAAACAGGGCTTTAAACTTTTGTGATGTATGGAAGAGGAATGAAAGTCAACATCCCTTTGTAAGGAACACATGAGCAAAAGAAAAACAAAATTTAAAGCTAAACATTATACCTCTACCATGTATTAACAAGAAGGCTAATAAAAATAAAATCACATATGATATATAATAAATCAAATTTATTTGCTTAGTAACTCTATAATTTCCAATTTGGATTCCTACTGACACTCCACAATTGAGCAAACACACTGAACAACTGAGGCCATAAACCTTGCATTTGGACAATGACAGTACTGCTCAAGAGTATTTACCCTAGTTGGGAATCTGATAAGGTTTCGCATACTGGAGTAACGTTCAAACTGAAGAAGTTTTTGCCACATCATCTCTGCATAGAAAAAAAAGATGATATTTTCAATAATATTTCAAGAAATCTTTTCAATTCTTTACACTATAAAGTTGTGCAAACCATAAGGTGGTGCCTTAGGACCCTCTATACCTTGAACACTACTGACCTACCAATAAACCCAAACACAAACTTAGCAATGTTTCTATTAATATAGCAACCACATTAGCACAGATACTTTAAGGGGAAAAATATTAAAGAAAGTGCCACACTTCAAATATTTAGGCATCATGATGCACATGTGCAAAATGCTTCATAAAACACGTCACAGAAAAGGCAACCCAAGCAATAATGACAACACCTTAAATAAGAAAATATCAGATCCCTCAGTCTAGAGACAACAATGTTGCTGTTTAGAGTAAAAATTCTACCAATAATGACATACATCAAAATTGTCTGGTCACATTTAACAATGAAGAACCTTTTTTTTTTTTGAGTTTGATTAATGAGTCACTATGTTTACACTCAACTTCACTTACTTACAGTGAAGAATACTTCACTGTTAATAATGCTTCTGCTTTTAATATTTATTTTTAATGAAGAACCTATTCATCTTAGAAAGGATGAGAGCACACTACGTAAAAAAGATGACAAGAATCTAAAAACTGACAAGATCAAGACTCTCATGCCTCATGGAAAAGGAAATCTTGTTGAAGAACTCAGGAGAAGTGCACCTCAACACCTGCACATCAGAAGCTGGTAGCATTGTCATTTAGTACAATTAGTTTACTACGGACAGGAGCCATGACAAACCCATTGTAAACAAAGGCAAACATAAATATTAAAAGCAGAAGCATTAAATTTATATAACAACACTGTTTTTAACACTTCCATGAAAGGATTTAGCAGAAGCATTATTAACAGTGAAGTATTCTTCATTTTTGAGTTTGATTAATGACTCACTATGTTTACACTCAACTTCACTTACTATTTTGTTGTATAATTGAAACGTTTTCAAGATCATTCGATCTCATCCTCAACTGTTTGGTGACTAAATGAACATTCTTCTTCCTCCACTAGGGGCACTAAGTTTTAATACCTCATTTAATGCCGGGATTTCAAAATGTATAACTTTATCCCAGTTTTTGGTTATGAATACATAGGAATTTATCAGATAAACTATGAAACCTGTGATAAACGCTACACAGGAAAAACTAAGAGAAACTTGTTAACCAGGCAAAAAGAACACCAGAGGAACATAAAGTTGAAACAAACAGAAAACTCAGCAGTGTCAAACCATTTTTGGACAGAAAATCACAAAATTGGCCATAACATATAACTGTTAAAATCTTTAAGTACACCCATAGAATTGGATATTTGGGGAAAAATATTCATAACCATACACTGGGATAAAGTTATAAATTTTGAAATCTCGGCATTAAATGAAGTAGTAAAACTTAGTGCCCCTAACACCAGATGGCAGAGGGATCGGAGCACCATAGTAGTGGAGGAAGAAGAATGTTCATTTAGTTACCAAACAGCTGAGGATGAGATCGAATGATCTTGAAAACGTTCCAATTATACAACAAGACAGTAAGTGAAGTTGAGTGTAAACATAGTGACTCATTAATCAAACTCCAAAAAAAAAAAGGCAAACATATTCCAATGTGTAAGGACTATGATACAATGAAGCACAAAATTAATATAATTTTGAGTCGAACTATGCTGCATTTATTGCTAGTATTTACCTAGAACGCGTTTCGTTAGGATCTTCCTAACATCATCAGCTGTTGTCGACTAATGGACGTTGGTTTGGTGAACTCATTGGAGGCAACAGGTGCGTATCTTGATGAACTTGAAGTTTGGGTTTTCATCAAAGGTAGTGTCGAAATTAAACAATTTTCTTTCATATTTCTTTATGAAGATTTTTTTCCCATATGGTTAATGCAGCTGGACCTTGTACACTTTTTAATAGGTGGATTTCTCGTTCTATATCATGATTCTCCTTCCAAAAATGGTACGGTATCGCCGATTTATCTATTTCTTTGTTCCTGATGTTCCTAAAATGCTCTTTAAGCCTAATGTTCAACTTCCTTTTTGTTTTTCCAATGTAAAAGTTGTCACAGCCTTTGCAATTTATCCGGTACACACCTGATTTTTTGTCTGTAGGTATCTCATTTGTATTATGTGGTTTCAAAAGGTGTTGTACACTAAATTTGTTCTGTGGGGCCACAGTAATATTGTGCTCTTTGAAGACCTTTTGGAAAAGGTGTGTAGCTTTGGGATGATATGTAAATTTTCTGTATGAAGTTTCATTGCTGATTGGGGAAAGAGTAGTTGTTCGCATCTTTGTTGTCTTTTGAATTTATCAATTTTCTTTTTTACCAATTCAGCACTGAATCCATTGTATTCTGCAATGTGAATGATATTATTGTACTCTTTGATATATTCCATCTTGTTTAAAGGTACGTTAACCAGCCTGTAAGTTAAACTGTTGTTAACAGCATGCTTGTGTTGTCTTGGGTTTTATGAAATTTTCTGTGTGTGTTTCCTTCCTATGTATGCCAAATTCAAGTTTATTATATTTTCTGGTAAGAAAGGGATTTCACTGTTTGTCTCATTGTTTATATATCATCCCAGAGCTACACACCTTTTCCAAAAAGTCTTCAAAGAGCACAATATTACTTTGGCCCCACAGAACAAATTTAGTGTACAACACCTTTTGAAATCACATAATACAAAGGAGATACCCACATACAAAAAATCAGGTGTGTACCGGATAAACTGCAAAGGCTGTGACAACTTTTACATTGGAAAAACAAAAAGGAAGTTGAACATTAGGCTTAAATAGCATTTTAGGAACATCAGGAACAAAGAAATAGATAAATCGGCGGTAGCGTACCATTTTTGGAAGGAGATTAATGATATAGAACGAGAAATCCACTTATTAAAAAGTGTCCAAGGTCCAGCTGCATTAACCATATGGGAAAAAATCTTCATAAAGAAATATGAAAGAAAATTGATTAATTTTGACACTACCTTTGATGAAAACCCAAACTTCCATTTTATCAAGATACACACCTGTCGCCTCCAGTGAGTTCACCAAACCAACGTCCATTAGTCGACAACAGCTGATGATGTTAGGAAGATCCTAACGAAACACGTTCTAGGTAAATACTAGAAATAAATGGAGCATTGAGTATTAGTTTGACTCAAAATTATATTAAAGGCAAACATCATTACAAGATTGGTAGTTTTGCAAAAAAAAAAAACATTTTCGTGAACCAACTATAGACTGTGAAAGTATGCTATGTGAAAACAATGTGGTCGTTACCATATCAGACTTTGTACAAGGGCCTTTTGTTTTCAACCTCCAATGGGCTATAAATGAAAGGCAAGTTCATAGAAAATAATTATTTTATTACCAAAAGTTTTGTACAGTTATCATTAGGTACTTTTCAACACTATCCCAAAAAGATTGAGACATTTATCATAACTGTGGACAAGCTTTGCAATACCCTCTTCAAACAATGTTGCCGCCAATGATTTCAAATGAGCATTGACATTGTTTTGAAGATGCATTCATTGTTGTGATTCTTGTTTTGTTTCCGGTATGTCGTATTGGATTCAAGTTTCGTCTCCAGTAATAATTGATTTCAAAAAGTTCTCTATTTTATTGTGATAATGGCCACCTTTGAATCCCTTGACTGTTATCACGATGAAGGAGAGGACATTTTGAAATCAATTAGTACTGGAGATGAAACTTGAATCCAATACGACACACCAGAAACAAAACAATCACAACAATGGATGCATCTTCAAAACAACGTCAATGCTCATTTGAAATCATTGGCGGCAACATTTTTTTTGATGAAGGTATTGCAAAGCTTGTCCACAGTTACGATAAATGTCTCAATCTTTTCAATGATTATGTTGAAAAGTAACCAACCATAAGTGTACAAAAATTTTGATAATAAATGAACTGTTTTCTATGAACTTGTCTTTTATTTATAGCCTATTGGAGGTTGAAAAAAAAAAAAGGCCCTCGTACAAAAAGAACAAAGACAATATGTGAATATGCCAGCATGTAAATCATCAATGTAATCTACCTCCCAGTGAGCAAAAACTCCTTCCAACAGTTTGAAAAATTCATCAGTCTGAAACATCTCAGCAAACAACAAGCAAATTAGTATTACACAAATATTTATATTTGTGTAATATTTATTGCTTTACTGTAGCTAGCTTCATTTTCTACGTAATAAGCAAATTAGTGTTAAGATTGGCGCATAAAGGCAATATAAATTAACAAGAAAGATGGAAGAATAAATCATACATTTGTTTGTAATGTAAATAATCCATAAGCTTTAAAATAACAGAACTTAAGCACTTACAAAAACATCCTTACTGTCAACAACAAAGAAAATCTTGTGAATTTTGAAATTCCTTTCATGACGTGATTTGATTAACCAGGACAGAGGGTGGCACAACATCAAATAGAACTGAGCCACTCACAACTGACAATGGAGATGATTTTCACAGAAAGTAGTCTAAAGTACACAGACACAAATGGAGAAAATATGTTTCAACAAGTTTATAATTATAATTACATTATTTATAATATCTTTCTACTTTATATAATACTGCTTGTTATTTATACAATACTAAATTAATGCAAGCTTGTCTCAGAAACTGTTCATATTAAAGTAGGATCATGGAACTTTGATGATCATAAAAAAGATACAAAGCATTCATAAGTAGTATATTGAGTACTAACAATTATAAGTGATACTTATGACATTGAGACTGCATATTGGGAGTACTCGAGATACGATAAGTAATTTACAGTTCATGGTTAGCAAATAGTTTTTGCAATCTTGAAGAAACCATAAAAAGCAATAATATATCAAAGTTGCTACTATTCTGTTGGGTATTACATCATTTTCTATTAATTCTGTAAGTGTTATGCTGTTGGGTGTTAAATCCTTCCTACTGGTACCGTTAGTGTTATGCTGTTGGGTGTTACATCCTTCCTACTGGTACTGTAAGTATTATGCTGTTGGGTGTTACGTCCTTCCTACTGGTACCATTCAGTATTATGCTGTTAGGTATTATGTCCTTCCTTCTGGCACCGTTAGTCTTATGCTGTTGGGTGTTACATCCTTCCTACTGGTACCGTTCAGTATTATGCTGTTGGGTGTTATGTCCTTCCTTCTGGTACCGTTAGTCCTATGCTATCGGGTGTTACATCCTTCCTACTGGTACCGTTCAGTATTATGCTGTTAGGTATTATGTCCTTCCTTCTGGCACCGTTAGTCTTATGCTGTTGGGTGTTACATCCTTCCTACTGGTACCGTTCAGTATTATGCTGTTGGGTGTTATGTCCTTCCTTCTGGTACCGTTAGTCCTATGCTATCGGGTGTTACATCCTTCCTACTGGTACCGTTCAGTAATATGCTATCGGGTGTTACATCCTTCCTACTGGTACCATTCAGTATTATGCTATCGGGTGTTACATCCTTCCTACTGGTACCGTAAGTATTATGCTGTTTGGTGTTACATCCTTCCTACTGGTACCGTTAGTGTTATGCTGTTAGCTGTTACATCCTTCCTACTGGTACCGTTAGTATTATGCTGTTAGGTGTTACATCCCTCCTACTGGTACCGTTAGTGTTATGCTGTTGGGTGTTACATCCTTCCTACTGGTACCGTTAGTGTTATGCTGTTGGGTGTTACATCCTTCCTACTGGTACCGTTAGTATTATGCTGTTAGGTGTTACATCCCTCCTACTGGTACCGTTCAGTATTATGCTGTTGGGTGTTACATCCTTCCTACTGGTACCGTTAGTGTTATGCTGTTGGGTGTTACATTCTTCCTACTGGTACCGTTCAGTATTATGCTGTCGGGTGTTACATTCTTCCTACTGGTACCGTTAGTATGCTGTTGGGTGTTACATCCTTCCTACTGGTACCGTTAGTGTTATGCTGTTGGGTGTTACATCCTTCCTACTGGTACCGTTAGTATTATGCTGTTGGGTGTTACATCCTTCCTACTGGTACCGTTAGTATTATGCTGTCGGGTGTTACATTCTTCCTACTGGTACCGTTAGTGTTATGCTGTTGGGTGTTACATCCTTCCTACTGGTACCATTCAGTATTATGCTGTTTGGTGTTACATCCTTCCTACTGGTACCGTTCAGTATTATGCTGTTGGGTGTTACATCCTTCCTACTGGTACCGTTAGTATTATGCTGTTGGGTGTTACATCCTTCCTACTGGTACCGTTCAGTATTATGCTGTTGGGTGTTACATCCTTCCTACTGGTACCGTTCAGTATTATGCTGTTGGGTGTTACATCCTTCCTACTGGTACCGTTAGTGTTATGCTGTCGGGTGTTACATCCTTCCTACTGGTACCGTTAGTATTATGCTGTTGGGTGTTACATCCTTCCTACTGGTACCGTTAGTATTATGCTTTGGATGTTACATCCTTCCTACTGGTACCGTTAGTATTATGCTGTTGGGTGTTACATCCTTCCTACTGGTACCGTTCAGTATTATGCTGTCGGGTGTTACATCCTTCCTACTGGTACCGTTCAGTATTATGCTGTTGGGTGTTACATCCCTCCTACTGGTACCGTTAGTGTTATGCTGTCGGGTGTTACATCCTTCCTACTGGTACCGTTCAGTATTATGCTGTTGGGTGTTACATCCCTCCTACTGGTACCGTTAGTGTTATGCTGTCGGGTGTTACATCCTTCCTACTGGTACCGTTCAGTATTATGCTGTCGGGTGTTACATCCTTCCTACTGGTACCGTTCAGTATTATGCTGTTGGATGTTACATCCTTCCTACTGGTACCGTTAGTATTATGCTGTTGGGTGTTACATCCTTCCTACTGGTACCGTTAGTATTATGCTGTTGGATGTTACATCCTTCCTACTGGTACCGTTCAGTATTATGCTGTTGGGTGTTACATCCTTCCTACTGGTACCGTTAGTATTATGCTGTCGGGTGTTACATCCTTCCTACTGGTACCGTTCAGTATTATGCTGTCGGGTGTTACATCCTTCCTACTGGTACCGTTCAGTATTATGCTGTAGGGTGTTACATCCTTCCTACTGGTACCGTTAGTGTTATGCTGTTGGGTGTTACATCCTTCCTACTGGTACCATTAGTATTCTGCATTTGGGTGTTACATCCTTCCAACTGGTACCGTTAGTATTATGCTGTTGGATGTTACATCCTTCCTACTGGTACCGTTAGTGTTATGCTTTGGATGTTACATCCTTCCTACTGGTACCATTAGTATTATGCTGTTGGGTGTTACATACTTCCTACTGGTACCGTTAGTATTATGCTGTTGGGTGTTACATCCTTCCTACTGGTACCGTTAGTATTATGCTGTTGGGTGTTACATCCTTCCTACTGGTACCATTAGTGTTATGCTGTTGGGTGTTACATTCTTCCTACTGGTACCATTCAGTATTATGCTGTTGGGTGTTACATCCTTCCTACTGGTACCGTTCAGTATTATGCTGTCGGGTGTTACATCCTTCCTACTGGTACCGTTCAGTATTATGCTGTTGGGTGTTACATCCTTCCTACTGGTACCGTTAGTATTATGCTGTTGGGTGTTACATCCTTCCTACTGGTACCATTAGTATTATGCTTTGGATGTTACATCCTTATTACTGGTACCGTTAGTATTATGTTGTTGGGTGTTACAACCTTCCTACTGGTACTGAAGTGTTATGCTGTTGGGTGCTACATCCTTCCTACTGGTACCGTTAGTATTATGCTGTTGGGTGTTACATCTTTCCTATTGGTACCGTTAGTATTATGCAGTTGGGTGTTACATCCTTCCTACTGGTACCGTTAGTGTTATGCAGTTGGGTGTTACATGCTTCCTACTGGTACTCAAGTGTTATGCTGTTGGGTGTTACAACCTTCCTACTGGTACCGTTAGTATTATGCTGTTGGGTGTTACATCTTTCCTATTGGTACCGTTAGTATTATGCAGTTGGGTGTTACATCCTTCCTACTGGTACCGTTAGTGTTATGCAGTTGGGTGTTACATGCTTCCTACTGGTACTGAAGTGTTATGCTGTTGGGTGCTACATCCTTCCTACTGGTACCGTTAGTATTATGCTGTTGGGTGTTACATCTTTCCTATTGGTACCGTTAGTATTATGCAGTTGGGTGTTACATCCTTCCTACTGGTACCGTTAGTGTTATGCAGTTGGGTGTTACATGCTTCCTACTGGTACCGTTAGTATTATGCTGTTGGGTGTTACATCCTTCCTACTGGTACCATTCAGTATTATGCTGTTAGGTATTATGTCCTTCCTTCTGGTACCGTTAGTCTCATGCTGTTGGGTGTTACATCCTTCCTACTGGTTCCTAATGGTTCCGTTCAGTATTATGCAGTTGGGTGTTACATCCTTCCTACTGGTACCGTTAGTGTTATGCAGTTGGGTGTTACATCCTTCCTACTGGTACTGTAAGTATTATGCTGTTGGGTGCTACATCCTTCCTACTGGTACCGTTAGTATTATGCTGTTGGGTGTTACATCCTTCCTACTAGTTCCTAATGGTTCCGTTCAGTATAATGCTGTTGGGTGTTACATCCTTCCTACTGGTACCGTTAGTCTCATGCTGTTGGGTGTTACATCCTTCCTACTGGTTCCTAATGGTTCCGTTCAGTATAATGCTGTTGGGTGCTACATCCTTCCTATTGGTACCGTTAGTCTCATGCTGTTGGGTGTTACATCCTTCCTACTGGTTCCTAATGGTTTCGTTCAGTATAATGCTGTTGGGTGCTACATCCTTCCTACTGGTACCGTTAGTCTCATGCTGTTGGGTGTTACATCCTTCCTACTGGTTCCTAATGGTTCCGTTCAGTATAATGCTGTTGGGTGCTACATCCTTCCTATTGGTACCGTTAGTCTCATGCTGTTGGGTGTTACATCCTTCCTACTGGTACCGTTAGTATTATGCTGTTGGGTGTTACATCCTTCCTACTGGTACCGTTAGTGTTATGCTGTTGGGTGTTACATCCTTCCTACTGGTACTGTAAGTATTATGCTGTTGGGTGCTACATCCTTCCTACTGGTTCCGTTAGTATTATGCTGTTGGGTGTTACATCCTTCCTACTGGTACCGTTCAGTATTATGCTGTTGGGTGTTACATCCTTCCTACTGGTACCGTTAGTATTATGCTGTTGGGTGTTACATCCTTCCTACTGGTACCGTTCAGTATTATGCTGTCGGGTGTTACATCCTTCCTACTGGTACCGTTCAGTATTATGCTGTCGGGTGTTACATCCTTCCTACTGGTACCGTTAGTGTTATGCTGTTGGGTGTTACATTCTTCCTACTGGTACCGTTAGTATTATGCTGTTTGGTGTTACATCCTTCCTACTGGTACCGTTAGTATTATGCTGTTGGGTGTTACATCCTTCCTACTGGTACCGTTCAGTATTATGCTGTCGGGTGTTACATCCTTCCTACTGGTACCTTTCAGTATTATGCTGTCGGGTGTTACATCCTTCCTACTGGTACCGTTCAGTATTATGCTGTTGGGTGTTATGTCCTTCCTACTGGTACCGTTAGTGTTATGCTGTTGGGTGTTACATTCTTCCTACTGGTACCGTTAGTATTATGCTGTTGGGTGTTACATCCTTCCTACTGGTACCGTTCAGTATTATGCTGTTGGGCGTTACATCCTTCCTACTGGTACCGTTAGTGTTATGCTGTTGGATGTTACATCCTTCCTACTGGTACCATTAGTATTATGCTTTGGATGTTACATCCTTATTACTGGTACCGTTAGTATTATGTTGTTGGGTGTTACAACCTTCCTACTGGTACTGAAGTGTTATGCTGTTGGGTGTTACATCCTTCCTACTGGTACCGTTAGTATTATGCTGTTGGGTGTTACATCCTTCCTACTGGTACCGTTAGTATTATGCTGTTGGGTGTTACATCCTTAGTACTGGTACCGTTAGTATTATGCTGTTGGGTGTTACATCCTTCCTACTGGTACCGTTAGTGTTATGCTGTTGGGTGTTACATCCTTCCTACTGGTACCGTTAGTATTATGCTGTTGGGTGTTACATCCTTCCTACTGGTACCGTTAGTATTATGCTGTTGGGTGTTACATCCTTCCTACTGGTACCGTTAGTATTATGCTGTTGGGTGTTACATCCTTCCTACTGGTACCGTTAGTATTATGCTGTTGGGTGTTACATCCTTCCTACTGGTACCGTTAGTATTATGCTGTTGGGTGTTACATCCTTCCTACTGGTACCGTTAGTGTTATGCTGTTGGGTGTTACATCCTTCCTACTGGTACTGTAAGTATTATGCTGTTTGGTGTTACATCCTTCCTACTGGTACCGTTAGTATTATGCTGTTGGGTGTTACATCCTTCCTATTGGTTTCGTTAGTGTTATGCTGTTGGGTGTTACATCCTTCCTACTGGTACCATTAGTATTCTGCATTTGGGTGTTACATCCTTCCTACTGGTACCGTTAGTATTATGCTGTTTGGTGTTACATCCTTCCTACTGGTACTGTAAGTATTATGCTGTTGGGTGTTACATCCTTCCTACTGGTACCGTTAGTATTATGCTGTTGGGTGTTACATCCTTCCTACTGGTACCGTTAGTATTATGCAGTTGGGTGTTACATCCTTCCTACTGGTACCGTCAGTATTATGCTGTTTGGTGTTACATCCTTCCTACTGGTACTGTAAGTATTATGCTGTTGGGTGTGATGTCCTTCCTACTGGTACCGTTCAGTATTATTCTGTTGGATGTGATGTCCTTCCTACTGGTACCGTTAAGTATTGAAAATCAGAACCATATGTATTAATGATCTGTTTTACCTTTGTTGCTATGGCAACTGACAAATGTATTGTAAATTTAGCTTACACAATCAAATACATATTCACAATGATTAGCTGATAAACTAAGTATTGCAAAAAAAGTATTTATGTAGAATACTAGCAAAAGCAAGTATTAATTTAAAAAGTTAACCATTATTCACTGCTGAAGGAAACCAAGTCTACACATTTTGTGTTACTTTTATCATTTCTGAGTTTGATTTATGAGTCACTATGTTTACACTCAAACTTCACTTACTTGTATAATTGAAACATTTTCAAGATCATTCGATCTCATCCTCTTCTATTTGGTGACTAATTGAAGATTCCTCTTCTTCCACTACTACGTTAAAAATATATATCATTATTTCCGTTTCTTATATATCTTCCTAATTTCACAAATATTAACTATACACATAAACACCCATGCCCAAGGCGGGACTCGAACCCGTGACCCTTATATATATTATTTTTTTATTTGTTCCATTTTTACCACGTCTTTAACTCCAATGGTCATATCGGCGGCCGATCTCCTTTGGAACATATCGAAGATGTTAACTCGTATTCGTTGGGTTTTAAGCATTAGATCACGCAACATGCACATATTCACACTCTCATTCATACTTCCAGGCTCTGGGGAAGATGAGGAATGATCTTGATCGGAGAAAAATCCCCACCCCCACCGCCGGGAATCGAACCCGGGACCCCTAGCACGGCAGGCAGGTGCTCTACCGACTGAGCTACGGGGCCAACCTAAATGTCCAAACCATTTTTGGACAGAAAACCACAACACTGGCCATAACATTAAACTGTTAAAATCTTTAAGTACACCCATAGAATTGGATATTTGGGAAAAAATATTCATAATCAAAAACTGTGATAAAGTTATAAATTTTGAAATCCCAGCATTAAATGAAGTATTAAAACTTAGTGCCCCTAACACTGGCAGAGGGATCGGAGCACCATAGTAGTGGAAGAAGAGGAATGTTCATTTAGTCACCAAACAGCTACGGATGAGATCGAATGATCTTGAAAACGTTTCAATTATACAACAAGTAAGTGAAGTTTGAGTGTAAAGATAGTGACTCATAAATCAAACTCAGAAATGAAGAATACTTCACTGTTAATAATGCTTCTGCTTTTAATATTTATACTTTTATCATGTTTTGCAATGAAAGAATCCAGATATTTATTTTAATGTTGGAAAGGGTCCTGTCAATCATTTTCCTCCAATGCTGGTAAAATGTAATAGTAATAACTGCTCACATATATAATGTTTACAACTTTAAAACGTCTACTTAAGGGTTTGTACAAACAAGCTGCTTGAAAAACATGAAACAAACTATATCAGTTGACTAGCTACCACACTTAAGACCAAGAAGTTCTGTCCAATATAATAATATGTTAATACTTACAATTGAAACACCACTCTTTGAAATCTGAACATCTTTAAGTGTCAGATAAGGAACTCCTATCCTTCCAATTCTGACTTCTACTAGGAATTTCCTTTTCAGAAACCATGCCAATAGCTTTGGTAGTAACCTACAACAAACAAAAAATGAAGGTGTTGCAAATAGTGTACGAAAACAAAAATAAACTAGGCATCTACTTCGAACAACACTAGACCGAGAGATGGTACAGTCCATTTTACTATCTCTAGCATATGAGATAAGGTATTGCATTCTAAACAAAAATTTCATGTTAAGATTTCACGAAATATAGATTCCAAAAAAGCATTTTAGAAAATCGTCTGCATACATGCATGCCTGTATGTGTTGGTCTGTAAACAGCATAATAAAAAACCAAAAAGTCAGTTAAATTCGAAACTTTATATTTTTCAAGGATACGACACAAAGATTTGCAAGAAAATCCCTCCCATCCTAAACTATCCTTTACATTAACATGTATTAATAATTCTGATTTTTCTAAAAAACGGTTGACGATTTACCTGTTTAAGATATGTACATTACAAATAAAATGTAGATCTTCAATTTCCTGGAATAGCCTGTGCAACCAACTTCATTCTGAATTAAATTTAAAGATGAGTAGATTCATGACACTAAACAACACTTACTTTTAAATTTTCCGGAACATGTTTTGGAGGTTACTTTCCTCCACTGTCAACCAGACATCAACATCAACATTCTGAATATCTTTGCATAACTGGTAAACCAAAAGAGATAAGACAAAATCTTACGGGTAAGGGTAAACAATGGATAGGAAGATCTCCCACACTAGGTGTGGCTCACACACCCCGGAGGAAGAGATGAAGTGAGGAAACCACTTCATACAGTAAGCCACAAGCTGCCGACAGACCATAAGACATGCAGATGTCCCTAACATTTCCAAGCATGATGACCCATCCCACTACTGAAGCTGCCATACAGCAAACAAGCAATCCATTGACCTGGCAGCCCTCTAGTGTTCACAGCAGTATTCTTTAGATTGTGCATACATTTGTACATTATGGAGAGGAAATTGTGGTATTATAACAAGTATCCCAGCATTCACAGAAGTAACAAGCACGCACGCACGCACGCACGCACGCACGCACGCACGCACGCACGCACACACACACACACACACACACACACACACACACACACACACACACACACACACACACTCAAAAACGGCCAGGTCAGAGTGGATGTCGATGGGCCCAAAGCCTCATGAATGCAAGTTGCAATGCTACTATAATGTCACCTTGCTCATGAGACAAAATCTTATTGCACAAAAAAAATGATATTTTGTTAAAGCATACATAAAGTCGATTTGCTTATTTAACCGTTTCCAGGATATTCCTTTTTACTAGGGTCAATTTTTGAAATGATTTTCTCAAATAGAAAATCATTCATTTTCTCTGTTAAGCAAAGAGAATGTAATTCCAAACCATTACATAGCAATCAACTCTTAAAAGTTTGACTACTATTCAAGCCTATTGCATTTGCCTATTCCCTTTGTGCCTAGAAAAGAATATGCCATAAACATTTCTACAAATGTTTTAGTTAACATGAAACAGATAAAAGAATAGGTTTTGTAAAAATTTTTGTAGTGTTTAATGCCCACTTTTACTACATAAGGCTGTAACTGATGATACAATGAAAATGAAGGAATGGCCAGGGGAAACCAGAGCACCTGGAGGAAAGCCGCCCCTACACCGTCTTGTCCACCACAAATCTCTCTTGCTATCGCCTGGGATCAAACCCTGGCTGCTTTGGTAAGTTGAATGGTCTCACTACTTGGCCATGGCACAGCCAAATTGTTTGTTGAATGGGTACAGAAATACATGTGAATTAATACACCAGATTCTTTTGTTAAAATGAATGACAACAAAGCAAAGCCAAGTACTAAATGGTTGATCAAAGTCCAAAGAACTTCTGGAAAATACCTACATCAAAGGTGTAACACAAGACTAATGAATTTTTATACTCCTGAAAAACGAAAACCTCTCAAATTCACGAGTCACCACAGATCCTGATCTCTAAAATGAATCATTCAGCAAGTATCCAAGAGTCAACTTCTAGAAGTGAGAGATACGAATAATTTAAACTATTAAATGGAAAGAAAGAAGTTAATAAAGATCAATATTTATTTTTCTTTCAACTTTCACCAAATATGCTCAATGTGAAAAATCTTATCAACATTATGAGCAAATGTATCTACCTATATGCAGTAATTTTTACTACCAAATGTACTGAATTCACTCTCAAAGTTGCCACCTTTCTTCCTTTCCATTTGTAAGTCGAAACATGGACAAAACTGTATATTCTATGCAATTAAATGGAATGTACTTTGGACAAAAAAAAGTTTTCCCTCAAAGAAAACTAATATACTGCTTAATTTTAGTACAATAGTTCAAATAAGAAATATTCTATATTATGATGAGCTCTCCTATTACAATAATTGAAAACATATTTAAATTCATGTGTTAATTAATGAAAATTAATTATTCTTTCACACTGGCCGTGTGTAGGCTAAATTGTGGAAACGTAGAGTCAGACTGAAAAATTCAATGCCATAGCCGGGATTTGAACCACGGATCTTCTGGTTTCCGTCCAGCCGCACTACCATTGTCCGTGTTCTTTGGATTTAATTAAACATTTTAGATACTTGGCTTTGTTTCATCATTCATTAAAAATAGTAGCACAATGGTAGTGCGGCTGGACGGAAACCAGAAGATCCGTGGTTCAAATCCCGGCTATGGCATTGAATTTTTCAGTCTGACTCTACGTTTTCATGTGTTAATGCCTACTACTCTGCTCCCCACCAACAGCACTTAAAAGAGTTGCAACATCAGGAGTTTGCCCAACATCAGTAGTTGAAAATTTGACAATGTAAGCAATGACCCACAAAATATGTCCTAACTAGTTTTGGGTATTTGAAGCTGGAAGAATGTTGTCTTATCATATCCCTAAAAGTTGACTTTTGGGAACTTACTGTATGATACATTTTGAAGTCAAAATCTCTAATGACTATCATGAACTTGAAGAGAGGTTTGTTCTTTTTTTTTTTATCATTAGTCTTGTTTGATACCTAATGTATAGCTATTTTCCGTGTTCTTTGGATTTAATTAAACATTTTAGATACTTGGCTTTGTTTCATCATTCATTAAAAAACTGAGTCATAACATTCATATGACTTTGCGTACGCATTCAAAAACAATTCTTACACAACTTATTCTGTTATCTATTTCATATTAAATGAAATAACTCTTTGTAGAAATGTTTTACTGTATATTTTCTCGTAGGCACGAAAGGAATAACAGAATACATTAGTCTTAAATGATGGTGCAATCTTTTAAGAGCTCATCACTATATGAAAACAATGAAAAAGTTAACTCTGCTCAATGTGCAAAAGACTGGTTAAACAAAGAATCATATGTGAGTAAAGGTTATGGCTTCTCCACGAATACATACCATGAAACACTGCAGTATAGAAACACACAAAATATACAAAATGTGGCGAATCCATCCATAATTTACAGTATACTAGAGATTTTGTCCATTAATTAAACTTGTCCATAACTATGTACATGTGACATTAAGTACTAACATCCAAAATTATTTATTTTTGCCATGCTTTGAAATCTCTTTTCAAGTCATGTTGACGGATGAACCCGAACAGCTGATCGTTGAAGACGGTAAGGACGGCAGGGATACGTCAACTTTCACTGTTTATGTAGTGGGTGTGTAGTGACAACGTTGGCTATACTGATGACAAAAATTTAAAAGTGCCTACTGTTTCCTCTTTTTTTGTCTTTTTTCCTTCTTTCTTTTACCGACATCACTTAAAAATAACGATATCCCAAAAATTCAATTTACTCGCTCTATATTTTGAATTCCTACAAGGTAATTAAATAAAAATTTTCACACCGCTTAGTAACCTGTATGTAAAATTTGTTGCCCGTAGCTGTTAACCTGCAAGTATTTTATTTTGCCTTCAATCACATACAACTTGTGTTCACAGAATATGCAGTATGCAAGGCAGCCGTCGGCTCATCGCAGAGCTTTAAAAAGCAATATCACAACAATAATCTATATTTACGGGAAATTATTGCAAATCAACTTCAATAAATTTGTTTTGATTGAACAGGCTTCGGACATGACTTTAGGATAAAAAGCTAACTTATACTGGTTGAAAGGGGCGGATTGTCAATTAGGGCCATAGGTACCAGACCCCACCAATAATATCAAGCAAGTTATAGGCGTCTTTTTTTTTTAATTTGAAGACAAAAATAATGTTATATTTTACTTAATTGTAATAATCATTACAAACAATATTGTATTATACCCCAATTCTTAACGGTTACAAAAACTGAAACTTTTGTTGTTGTAATTTACATCCTCCAACGTTGTCATATCCGACGATGAATGGAATGGATGAAATGATGCTCAAATGAGCCTGGGGTCCATAGAGCTTAGAGTTGCCTGACATTCGTCTTTCAGAATAAGGGAAAACCCCGGAAAACCTTATTCAGGTAACTCACCCTGACCGAGATTCGAACTCGGGACCTCTTGAACATGAGGCAGATACGCTACCATCTCTGCTACCAAGGCGGGTTCAACCCGGGGTGTTGTACACAATTGCGCCAGGCTCCTTCGCGAAGCAGAGTTTTGGGACAGATTACATGGGCCCGCGGTCACTCCTCTTCTCTCTACACACTTTGCCAGTCATGTCTATACTGCGACTAAGTGGGTTACGTAGATTAGGAAATTGGTTTGCAGAAATTTAGAACAACTTTTGCTGCAGTAAGAAGACGTGAAATTGACTATCAGCTGTCTTCGAGGCTGACTCGGTGTTTTGCTGCACTAAAACAAATGAAAGAAATCACTGCGGTACACTTCAATCGTTGACTGCCCCAATAATCAACAAAACAACTGCCACTCCTAACAACTGGTGGGTATTTATATCTCCCCAGCCATGGTTTCTAGAAAGCAGCAGATCTTTCGAGAACTTTAGCGGCCGCAACAATGGGCAGAACATTCTGGAGCCTCTCTGTCTTTTTCTCTCCTACCCACGCGCCCTGCTCCGGCCTGTGGTAGCAGCACAACAATAACGCACGGTGACAATACGTTCCTGGCTTCCCAGTTCTTCTGTTCATACATCGCTCACAGCTAAGCTTGGGGACATCTAGCTGCGGCCCGTTAAAATGAAATTTAGAAGTTGTGTGACTGTTGTTCGAATCTTAATTATTTGGTGGACAAAAATAATGTAGGTATTTTTATAAGGAACACAGTGCAATTCTTTTTATTGAAAAGTCTCTTTCATTCATTAAAGGTAGAAGAAAAGCTTGAAGTTATACGATTAGGTGCACATCAATGGAACCAATTTACATTTGCGCAGCAAATAGGCAAAAAAAGAAAAGAGGATTTTGTGAAACAGTTGGTTTAGTTAGAAATCGTGGCTAACTGCAGGTAAGGAGAAACAAAGTGTCTTTTTCCTTACTGTTTGTTATTTGGCGTTGAAGAAAATGGTAGGTTGAAAGCATCTGAAACATATGAGTGAACAAATTTGAAAAACACAAGGCTAGTGCACTTCACTTACAAAATGCCTTAAATTTAAGTGCCTGATAACTGTAAACATCGTTGGTCAGATTCATTCTGCACATAAAATATCAATCCAGAAACCCAATGAAATACCCACTAAAATAAACACATACTGAACAGAGTGATATAGTGCATAACATTTTGCGGAATCTGTGATCTGTCATTGAGTGTCTCGTTGAAACATAGGAATCATGAAACCATGCTAATGTCTTAGATTCGTTATCTTTCCTCTGTAATCTCGACGTGTATTAGATGGCCGTCTTGACCTGCTTTGGTGGTGTAGATGGTAGTGTCGCTGCATCACGTTCGAGAGGTCACGAGTTCGAATCTCGTTCAGGGTGAGTTTTCTGGATAAGGTTTTTTCTGAGGTTTTCCCTCATCATCATGTTTGGTAACTCTAAGCTCTATGGACCCTAGACTAATTTGAGCTTCATTCCATTCATCGTCCGAAATCATTTAATTTTGGAGGACGTAAATAATAAAAAAAAAGATGGCTCTCAACAATATACGCAGTATGTAAATATACTTTGCACACGATACAGGATTAACTGTTGGATTGTATGTATCAGGTTCACTTAAGGAATTAATGAAAACAAATACTGCCGATTATGCTTCTACGCACGCTGACGAAACAACGGACGTAGCTTGTACCAGTCAAGTGGTCGTCATTTTAAGATATATTAAAGGGTGTCCATTGAAAAGCTTCTTTTGAAGAGATTCATAATCGCACAGACAATGACTTTATTGATGTTTTGGCAAAGAAGTTGCAACCTTTTAATATTGAAAGAAAGCTCATATCTCAAGTATACAATAGTGCCACAATAATGAGTGGTAGCCAAATGGGTGTTCGACTTCGATGCAGGGCTCCTTCTCTTATACCAAGTATGTACACTGCTGTGCTCATCAATTAAATTTGGTTATACGAAATGCTTGTTCCAGCAAATAAAATCTGTTAAGTTGTTTTTTGCCAACATTGGCGGATTCACAATAATTTTCTCGTTTTCACCAAAACGCAGTGATCTGTTGCGTTCAGTTTGCAACAAACGCATTCCAGCTACATCTACAAGATGGAACTTTCTATCACGGTTTGTGAACAGCGTTCATCAAAACAAACCTTATTTTATATAGTTTTTTGAGAAGATTGAGTAGGAAGATGGGTGGGATCATATAGCGATACGGAAATCTCTTGGTTTAAAGAATCTATTGAACAGTCGAGGATTTTTGTATCTTTCAAATTGTTGCTACAACATTATGGAACATTAAAAACATTTTATACAACACAATTCAGATGCAATATGCCGACATTTTTACAGTATCTAATGCTTTGCAGTATTTAGAAACAGTTGTGTGTGAGATTTGAGTGATTGATGATATCTTTTCTCCTCAAAGAAAGCTACTGAATTGTGGTTCTACAGCGAATCTAAATTCACATACCCAAGAAGTGTTCACACAGTGATGTGACAAATGAAAGGACGATACCAACAGTCCCATATATTCAATCATTTGAGATTATTAACCCAACGAAATTTATTACATTAATGTCCAATTTCATCAAAAGATGTTAGGACCTAACACGAGTTTAGCAATAGTTAAAACAAAAATTGTACTTCACCAGCAAGTGTTAGCTTAACATTAGAGTTATATCTCTAGTTAAACTTACAAGCCAAATTTCTCTTGTTAAGTACTTAACAATTGTAAATAGACAAGATGGCGGGCGTGAACGCAGCTGTTGGTGTTGATTTATTATATTTAAGACCATCTAAATGGCATTGGTAATAGAGTACGGCCTATGAGGATAAATTATTTTGAGGAGCTATCAGAAGAAAATCTTCTACAAAGGTGACTGTCGAAACAAGTTGCTATGAAGATTACAGCGGAAATAAAGAGACGTTACAACATGCATCGAAAGGAATATGTCGATCTCGCCATTGCTTCAAGTATTAATAGCTTTGCTATTTTATAAGTCACTAAATTATTGGACAATACACTGTCCACTTCCCGTCTTGAAACGTTCAAGTCACTCGTCCTTCTTCGCTCCTCGATTTAAATTTACACAATACTGAGTTAGAATATGCATAGAAAGAAATATGCCGATCTCGCCTTTGATTCAAATGTTCATAACTTTGCGATTTTATATACCTAAAATTGCTAATAATCCGTAAATAGATTTATCTGTTTTTATTTTGAATTGTACAAATGTAATTTTAGGGTTATTTTTACAATGCGTTTTAAAAGTTGTTGCAAATGGCAGAATAAATATGAATCTGATTTCACTGAAGTATGTGGATAATACACTGCCCACCTCCGGTCTTGAAATGTTCAAGTCACTTGTCTCGTTTTAAATTTACGTAATACTGACGAAGTCCGGGGCTACAGGGTTCTTACAAGAGCTTAGTCTCAGCGAACTGCAAACAAGCAAAAAAGTTTTTTCATGCTTGCAGTAGTGACACATGTATTTGAATTAAATTGGTGTCCAATATTTATCCATGAGACATCTTTCTTTTTGCATTCGCCGCACGCGTCCTCTTTATTTTCCAAGCTATCCTTACTTTTCGTCACCAATGCAATTTTCAATTCTTTCTCCATAGATAAGAAATTTGTCTCACGGCTTTTGCTTAATATTTTGTTCACCCGCCATTTTTCAGCTGTGTGCAGACCAAAATGAAAACCAAAGCTCATCGCAGTACGTCCAGAAAATAATACGACAAGTCCATAGCCTTCTACAGATGTAATATTTACAAATTTCTTGGCGTCAACACGTGTTTATTAACATTTTCAGAAAACAGGTTGGTGAAATGCAAGAAATTTAACAGTAGCGTTAGCGTTGTGAAAATTGTTACGTTACATTTGTTAATGTCGATTTAAATATCTGGTGTGAAATCGGGCATAAGAGAAAATGTTCCTGCTGACTGTATGAAAATTTGTATTAAATTACAGTCCCATTATCTCATATGAAAAGATAATAAATTAACTGTTAATTATTTATAATAATGATACGTAGGAAGATGTCTCTTTAGTCAGTGAACTCTTCAGTTTCTTGATGCAACACTCCTTTGAGGAAGTATTTTCTGAAGTACATAAAACGCTGAAAATTGCACTAATAATTCGAGTTTCAACAATCAAGGCAGAGAGAAGTTTCAGTGCATTGAAATAAATTATATCTTTCCTTAGGGCAGCATGGGCCAAAATAGGCTTATTTCCTTACCTGATTGTTCCATTTCCAAAAAAGAAATTGGTGAAATACAAAACTTCAACCTCAGAGGTACCGAAATGTTTGCATCCAAAAGAATAGACGCGCTCAGCTCTCGTACAAGTAACACTGTCACTAGGTGAGTGTTATTATTAGTTATCTGAATTTTAAAAATGTACAGTAGTTTGACACGTTTCTGCTATTGCAGTGTTTTTGGCACTACATGGTTATCTATTTATAAAAGGTATAACTCCACTTTACTTTCATTAGAAGCATTTTAGCATGTAGCCCCACCAAAAATAGTGCTCACGAGCCGCCACTGCTGGTTGGTAGTGTGACCGGTACGTTTATTATTGGCAAATGGAGAGGACAAACCAGAGGCATGACTCTCGCACGTACTGTGTTTGGGTTGGGGGGCCTTGAGGTCATAGCTACAACAACACTTGGTTTCCACATTTAGAATAAATGAATTCATTAAGGAATGTTACTACTGATCAGTGGTAATGTAGTTCTAATTTCATGTACACATTTAATTAAGGATTTTCCAGGTAAAATACTTGGGCTACAAAGACGGCTCAGTGTAGTCAACAACTATTTTCAGGCTGGCCCCGTAGCTCAGTCACTAGAGCATCTGTCTGCTGTACAACGGCTGTCGGGTTTGATTCCCGGCTAAGGGATCGTTCCCCATCTTCCCAAGAGTCTGGAAGTATGAATGTAAGTTTGAATGTGTGCGTGATCTAATGATTAAAATACATAGTAAAGCAATGATGTGCAAGCACCCTTCCACCAAATGGGCGTGTTCTGACCTAGACTGGAGCTGCTTCGTCTTCACGCCACCATTCATGCTTGCTTGGACTCTGCGGTATAATGGTACACCCACGTTTCATCACAAATCACAATGTGATTCAAGAAATCTTCTCCCTCCTCCTACCGATGCAGTTGTCTCTGAAAAACATTCTGGCGTAACGTTCTTTGTTCCTGGTTGAGGGACGAAGAACCTACCTGGCAGACAATTTTCTGTAATGAGGTTCATCTCGGATGATTATTTGAACACTTCCGTAACTTATTTCTAGGGAAAACACAATTTCGGATAATTTTATGTGCCGATCTTCTTCATTAATGTCACGAATAGCAACAATGATGTCTGAAGTAATACTTGTCCGCGATCTCTTCCTATGAGATTCATTTTCTACAGCTTCTGCTCCCGCCACAAAAAGTTTAGCCCACTCATATACTCCAGTCTTCGAAAGTCTTCTTTCCCAAACTGAGCGCGGAACTGTCTCAAATTTTCCGAAGGTTGGTGCCCTTTTAATATTATAGAAATAACCGGAAAGTAAATTCACAAAAATTTATTAAAACAAAAAAGTAGTACTCACATAGTGACGGAAATGAAGTCCATATGTGGCTGCTTTCTGTTGCAGAACTTTATCTATAGCTTTGGAGTTGAATGCTTCAACGCCCGTTACCACAGACTTCTCCATAGGGAGTAGGTATTGCAAGGGCAGCAAGTCGTTGCTCTGACGTAGTATTCTGAAGAGAGGCCCTGATCCTTTTCAGAAATGAAAAAAAAAAAATATCTGGGTTCTGTAGTTTGAGTGGAGAATGTTCTTAACAATATTTTTCCTATCTTTGAAAGATAATGAACGTAAATATCAACTTGGGTATTTATCGGAATTTTGTTTTTAGATGCTCTGTTCACACACCCACATACATACACACACACCACACATATATTTTTTTTTTTGAAAACACCTTTTCAGTTTCAGAGAGCCCTAAAACATTTATTTTTAATGGTATGCCTCATCGTAATTTTGTTTCTCTATTACTTACCCATCGCAATTTGGGGAAGTAATTAGGGAAATTCACCCAGATATTTCTACTGAGAATTCGCCCAAAATATATCGTTTGAGACTCTAATTTTAAAAAGGCATTTGTAATAAAATTTCTCGCACCACATATCAAGGTTTACATGAAATAATCGGTACTTTTTATTTACATAAAATTAATTTCTCATTCATCGAAATTACTGTATCGAAATGTCCTCGTGATAAATAAATATAACGTAGATGCATCCAAATTTATGTTGTACAGCATGAGCATATATATGGATCCTAATAATAATCAATCTTGGTTTAAAATCGTATTGTGTCCTTGGAAGATGTTGAGCTTAAATAATAAGATCGGTATTTACCCCATATTGTTTTTAAAAGTATGCTGTTCATGATTACGTATGTCAGTAATTTTAAAACATTAAACGCATACGTCAAGTGGCATATTGTAAAAGAAACTCAATAAATGCTATCCAGCATTAATGTTTATCTCGCAGTACTGTTTTCAGTTAATTATTTGAGTCCCCATTGAACTATAGTTTAGGTATAACATAACCATTTTCGGTAAAATATCTCTTTCCACTGTAGCTCCTTGCACCGTAACACTTTACCATACGCAGCGTGATCATTAGAGCTAGGAAGTTATGCATCAAGGAATGCAAAATATGTAAATAATTATGCGCTTTAAAATTGGAGTATACGCATTAACAGCCCCAGAAAATGTGTAGTATCAAAACCTCAGAAAAATTATAAAAAAAAACATAAAAATAGAAATTAGGTTCTTTTCGTATGTTTTTATACTGAATAATCTTTATCAACATCCTGCATAATCTACCAAGGTAATACAAATGCTGTTGTAAAACTCCGGACCTATTGGATTGGTGCTGCTGCTGAAGTTTACTTAATTCTTTTCATTTCAGTTAGTAACACCAATCAATTTTAGATTGGAAAAAAAAGTTGTATGTTGCATCTAAAAACCGACGTATATATTAAGAAAATCCTCATTCTGCTGCAACAGGAATTACAGGTGCAAGTATGAGGTTTTCTATTTCTTCCAGTGACTGATTATTCTGTAATGGGCAATTTGCTTTCCATTTTATACCAGATGAAATATTGCCACAATGTGTTGTAATGCATGGCCCCGGCTTATATTAATATATGTAATTACATTTTTGACAACTTTCTTTGCGGTTTCAGCTGGCGCATATTTAAGCCCTGGGAGCATTTTTAAAAGCATTTATATTTGTGAACAGAGGTACGTCATTTTCTCGACTGCTCCGATGGCTGCAGAAGCGTAAGTGAAAATGACTTATTTTAAATTAGTTTCTATCCTACACACACTGTTGCCACTTTGGTCAGGAAGTAGCTAAATCTGGGATATATGAGAAGCACAACAGTGACTGAAATTTAATTTTTGGGATTAGCGACCTTCTGGGGGCCTATTGGATTTGTTATGAAAAACTATGGAAAATTATCAAGTGCAATTACACCAAATCAGCATTGTTTGGTGGTTAGGAGCTCGTAGTTTGAGCCTATACATATATTTTAATAACACTTAAAAGGTGTACGTTTTTAGCAAAAATACACTTTTTAAATGTGTCGATGCCCAATTGCACAAAAAATCTAAAAGTAGAGTAAATTAGAACGTTAATGGTGCTTTCCGCAGGATTCTAGTGGCACTAGTTCACGAGATACCTTATTTTGAATCTTTTACACATCGGAAATTATGTGTTTCACTCAACCGGCTTAGTCGTTAGCTAAATACCATGTTTTTATGGTTTGTTTACATGTGTTTGCGGTTCATTCGTGCATTGCACATTTTGGCTAATTAGTGACAGTTCAAACAGTAGTTTGTGAATGAAGATGGGATTAACAATGCAGAAAAGGCCGACATGCTCATGATGTATGGAGAGTGTAGGAAGAACGCAGTTCATTCTTTTATGGTGTATACGGAAAGATATTCCAAAAGACGTCAACCATATCGGCAATTACTCATCTAACTCTTCACCCCCCAGGGGCCTACTTCGGTAGGTACGGGTTTGGCGCACCCGGGGTCCCGAGCCAACAGTCTCCCTCGTGTGGGCTCCTCTTCGTGGTTGAGGGAGACGGTCAACAGGCCCACCCACGTGTAGGCCGTGCGTGGAGACCCGTGGAGAAGGATTTTAAATTCTTTTCTAGTTTAGAGTTTAGGATTTAGTGAACGAAATTTTTGGTAGGTTTTGATTGATGTTTTTATGTACGTGTATTTTTAATGGGTTTTGTTACACTTGTATAGTTTTTGGAAAGTTTCATGACTAGTTTTTTTAAAGGGCGCTGATGACCGCCGTAGTTGAGCGCCCATATATATATCATCATCATCTAACTCTCCAACCAGTTTCGGTAAAGTGGTAGTGTAACACCAAAAGAACTTAATAGAAACAAACAGGTGACTGGAGATATAGGAGAAATTAATGTTTTGGCTGCTGTTGAAGTAGATCCACGAATTAATTCCCGCACAATCGTATGTGGAAGTGGAATGACTCATGTAAGTGTAATTCGAATTCTCCATCGACATAGGCTCCAGCCCTATCACATCTCTCTCCATCAAGAGCTGCATGGATACAATTTTGAGAATCGCGTTAACCTCTGTACATGGTCATTAAGACATGAAACTCCAGAGTCATCATCTTTTTTGTTTAGTGGTGAAGCAACATTTACTAATTATGGCCAGGTCATAGCCCGCTCACATCCCTTAAAGCCTCGGCACTCAGTCGTATTCTTACGCATTTAAGCGACCGAGCGGTGTTTGCCTGTTTTGCCGCTTGGAGCTCTCAATTATTGATAAGACACCATTGTGCACTGCAACACAGCTTCCAGACACAATAATCGTAATATTGGGCGAACTGAACAACATTAAAGGTAATGTAAATTTCCGTCTTATAAGACCTACTAACGTAAAGGGCTTTTAACCGTTTACTTACTAGGTTTTTTTTCTTTTCTTCCCTAGACAGCCTCGTTTCATGCAACAGTCCACTTATCACTGGCATATATAGGAGGCACTATAGTAACAAAAAAAAAAAAAAATAGCGGTCGAATTCTCTTGTGCCACCTGCCTTACTAAAGTGTCTACCGCCAAGTGTACAGTATCCCTTGTAAATCTAATATTCAAAAGGGACGAAAACTCCACGTTCTGTTACCCATCTCCAGAGTTTGTTTCTCTTTTGGCAGTTACAGAGAAATTTATAACTGCTGTACCTAAGCTACCTAAAGTATGTGTGAGAAAAAGCCTAGTGGAATACATAATGCCAGCAATGCAATATTGTTCTTAACTGCTGTGTGCAGAGAACTTAAAGGATTCAGAACTGCTAAGTGAACTGATATGCAAACATCATATTCCTGTGATATTAAGGTGCATTGCTTCTGCGACAACGGAAGTGTTTGAAAAACGTAAATTCCAAAACTGTTAAGCACTGCATCGGAAAGATCTGCGTCTATAACGTCAACACGTTGCAGTTGTACGCTGACACAGGGTTGCAGAGGGGTCATCAGCCAGTGCTATACGGTGGGTAGTGGAGAAATCTGTAACTTTTAGTCATAACACTCCAGCTGGCGAGTGCTGAGGCTTAAAGGAATGTGAGCGGGCTATGGCCAGGTAAACCGCAGAAACATGCACTATTGTTCTGTTGACAATCCCCGTTGTTTCCGTCAGTGAAACGTAGCGTCCATGTAGTTTAAACGTGTGATGTGGGATAGTGAACCATCAGCTCTTGGGCTATTTCTTCATAGAAGGAACACTAAACGCGAACAAGGATCTCAGCTTCCTAACAAACCATCTTTTACGAATCCTAGAAGACGTCGCTCTATAGACTAGGAGGAACCTGTGGTTCCGCATGATAGCTGTCCGGCCCATAGCGGACAAAATACTACAGCTGATCTTCACGGATTGTTTCCCAATCGATGGATCGGACGAAGGGGACCTGTACCTTGGCCGACCCGTTCACTGGATTTGTCTCTTTCATACTTTTTTCTATGGGGAAAACTGAAAGGTACTGTCTACAAGGACTTACCAACTACACCAGATGATATGAAAGAACTTATTACTGCTGCCTGCTCTTAAATTTCCGCTGAAATTCTAGATGGTGTGCAGCAGTCTTACCACAGGAAACTGAAAGCTTGTATTGAAGTTACAGGTGTCATTTTGAACACAAGCTTGAGGTCTCTTTATTTGTAAGGATCCACACAGATGCAGTGCGCTCCCTTTTGTTTTTCCTTAGTTTGCGCTACCACAGGTAGTTCAAGTGTCGGTATGTAAAAGTAAAATAAGAATGTAAAATAAGATAACTACTGGTACTAGACTCCTGCGAAAAACACCATCAACATTCTAATTTAACGTAATTTGGATTTTTTTATGTAATTAGGCATTGTTCTATTTTAAAAAGTGTATGTTTGCGGCCACTCCGTGGCTCAGTGGTTAGACCGCTTGGCTCTCACCAAGGCGGCCCGGGTTCGATCCCAGGCGACCGCAAAATGAGAAATGGTGGTGGACAACACTGCGTTGGGGCGGGTTTTCTCCGGGACCTCTGGTTTCCCCCGCCATCTCATTCCACCGGTACTCAATCTTCATCTCATGCATCATCAATGTCACCACCTGCGGTGCCGTATGTATTAAAAGCGCGCGTTAAACACTACACATTTCATTTCATTTGTATGTTTGCTCCAAAAATACACCTAAGTGGTATTAAAATCTATTTATAGACTCAAACTTCGAACCCCTAACCACCAAATAATGCTGTGAAAACCGCACATCAATAGCAATTTCAATTTCGGAAATATTTTGTGGTTGCATGAGCTGAAGACGGAAAACTTGTTTTCCGTTGTAATTAGTGACAAACCTTATCTCTGCGTATTCCTTAGGCTGGTAGTCATCTTACATATCAACAACAATCAGTAAGAACTTTTCTGATATTATGAACATAATTTCTTCCTATATTGCAACAGCTTCGAAACAACTTGCGATGTGAAGTGTCTTTCTCTAATCAATATCTAAAGAACAAGATAACGTTACAAAAACTGAATTTTGATGAATGCAATGTACTGTTATACAGTTTGAAGTAAAGGTTACTTACACCTTCAGTTGTTTCTTGATTCCAAAATTAATAACTCGAGAGTGTTTCGCGACGAGACCTAAATACGAATTACATTAGAGACATATTTTGGAATCGTATTTACAGCTTAAAGGGTAGGCTGCTGAAAGTGATACTACAAAACCTACTACGCGTAATGCCAGTGTGAAATTAGTGCAACATTAACGGACATTAAAAGCATGTTAAACAGTGGCGGCTGATGGATTAAACTATTGGTGGTGCACAAATGAAAAATAAAATACGGAGTAGTAGTGAGTCACCTATTTATACAGAAACTCTGCTCTCCTCTCCTTAGACCTGGCGAATCAATCGATAACTTTTGCGTTGAGGTCGCTGATCTTCATAACAAACTCCCTCTCAATTGAAAGCATTGTTAATGCTAACAATCTGTCCTGTGACATTGTGTTCTTAAGGAAAGTTTTTACTCTTTTTAAAGTTGAGAAACAGTATTCTGCTTCAGCTGTAGACATTGGCATAGTTAACAACACTAGCAGGTGTTTTACACATTCGCTGAATGTAGCACATAAAATGTTTTCCTTAATGAAGTCCATCAAGCACAAAGCGCCGGACATTCCACGAAATTATTCTCGACTGTAAATTACAGTCAGTTCTGTACGATTTTTTGTTCCAATGATAAAAGGATAGAACCTTATTGTTTCTCTAACGGAATCCTCTGGAAATGGCTTGCCATAGAGAAATTTTCTTGATGAAATAAAGTCGAGGCTACCAGATGCCCCGTGAAGCTAAATGTGTCCTTTGCTTCTCTAGGAATAATGTCACAGACTTCAAGAGTTTCTCTTCTTTTCAAATCATGATCTTCTATTCTTCTCCTCTTAATTGCAGTTTCTTCGTGTTCCTCAATATCCACGCTATTTCTTACTTTTTGCACTTCCCTTTCAAATGCGTTTAGCTATGCGACGGCAAATATTGCATTGCAGTCTCGTTTCTGCAGCCGATTGTATAAAATGTCCACATGGGGAATTATCTTGTGCAAGAAAGACAGTCAGAATACAAAATTATCATCTTTCAAAGTGGTCATAAACCCAGAATCCTGAACAAGTGTTGTGTTGTTGTTTAACAGAGCTCTCTTCTGAATGACCTCCATGCATTGAATTAAATTCTCCCTGTGTTCAAAAATGGCATTGACGGTCCGTGAATGAAAATTCCATCGTGTCGGAACAGAACTTGGCAATCGTTTCTGTACAACTTCATCAAGCACGGCTGTTCTTTGAGGAGAATTTGAAAACAAATTGTGCATATTCCTTGTAAATTGGCAAAAAATATCCTCACACTGGTGTTAACTGAGGCTGCATTCAGCATTATTAAATTAAGTTTATGTGCATGGCAGTGTATATAAGAGGCACAAGGATACTTCTCTTTCACAATTGCCTGAACACCGTGTTTCCTACCTCCCATGACGGATGCACCATCATAGGTCTGTGCTATAAGTTTATTCGGACACCCTGACAGTTGCAGATCAAGTTCAGATTTAATGACTGTGGAAAGAGAGTCTGCATCATGACCAGCAGGTCGAACAAAACTCAAAAATCGTTCTACGGGTTTGTCATTCACAAGATATCTGTAGATAATAACTATCTGATACACTGAGGAAACATCAGTGGTTTCATCTGCTATGACAGCAAGGAATTCTGCATCCTCAATCTCCTTCATTATTTCGTCTTGGCATACCTCTAACATACACTGAAGAATTTCGTTTTGTATAGTTTTTGAAGTGCCCTTAAAAACAGTTGCTTTTTCCAGGTGGCCCTTCAGGACACTATCGAGATCAGCGCTGATATCTATTAGGCCTCGAAAGATACCAGGGTTTTGTTATATATCAGATTCATCATGACCTCTCAAAGCCAGCTCAAATAACCCGCAAAACCGTATACAGTTTATTATGATATTTAGGACATATCTGTTCTGCGTAACTTTATCGTTATGCAGCTATATGTTCCTTCTGTATGCACTGTCCATTTGTGCAGCAATATTAATATTGCCATACATTGCTAAACTTAATGCTTTTTTATATGAGACGAAGAGGACTCATGCTTTTTAACACGGTCGTGCATGTGTTGTATGTCTTTCATTCCTTGCTTCACCCAGGAATCATGTCCTCCAAAGAGCAGGTATGGGAAACAGTATAAAGAGTTATTAACTTCACATCTACATAACTAGTCGTGCTTCTTGTATATGTCAGGGTTGAACTTCCTATTGAATATTCTAGCTTTTGACTTAATCGTTTGAGTTATAGAAATGTTTGGCGTGGGCCTACCCATTAGTTTTACTTCAGATTTTTCTTTAGCACTCCGTTGCGAAAAGGGCTTTTCCAGTAAACATTGCACGGTATTCATTCTATCAGAATTTGAAAAACGTACAAAAACAACACCTCACAATAAGCACTATAAATAAAATGTTAGAATACTCAGTTTAATCTTAAACAAAGCTTTCTCGAAGCTCTGCAAGCACGAAACCACATTACAGCGCAAGCAGACACACAGAAGCTAAGCCTGAATGTCACGCTATAGCCGTTACTAGGAGTAGGAGGAGCTAGGTTTATCAACCTCCATTTAAGCAATGCATAAGAAGCCACGCCCATCTCTTCACCTTCCGGCAACCCAAACATTTTGCTGCAAACCTGGAGGCTCCTACAGCTAACCTCTGTTTATTTTGACTTCTGTGGTCATGGACAGCTACAGACGATAAGCGTAATTGAGACATGTTTGTATATAAAACAATGCAAACAAGTACAGCTTTAATGTGCAAAATGCACCTGTTGTACATTCAAAATAAGTGGGTGTAGCGGAAACCTGCAACCTTATGGAGGAACCACCCCTGATGTTAAAACACAGCAAATTTCCGGACCATTTCGAAACTTCTAAACAATGGCAGCTGCCATTAGATCTGGCAGCATGGGTGACTCATATACTTACTCTCATTCACTTATTTCGTAGCAAACAAATGCACTGCCAAAGCAGATAAGCGGTACCTTCTTGTGGTGGGTGGACAGTGGATCTCAGATTACTTGTTAGTCGGATTTGGTGAGACAAAGACAGACACCCTCCATCTCTGTGCCCGTTCGCTGTAATGCCGGCAACGCCTAGAGAACACCATCTAAGCACGTGTACTTTCTTGTTTTGTAGTTACTCTAATCAGGGTAACCAACGTGGCAACTTTTGTTTACCCATTCCGACGACCTTCTCCTTCTACCGCCCACGTCCCTTGCTTGTCAGCTGTCATGTATCTTCTTTTAAAAATCTGACTGTACTACGTACACTAGTACTGAACTTGCTAAAGGGCATATTTACTAACTTTGAAAAACGCGTTTGCACCCTTAAAATATCCCCACTTTAATGAATGCGATGTACAAAATGCAACCGACGCATAGCACACGTGTTTTTCTTCACAGAACATTACCGATTCTCTTCCTTCGGATCAGGCGCCTTATTTTTCCATATCTCCAATGTTGTATAAACATGGGGTTTGGACAGTCACACTCAGAAATAATAGCTCTGTGGCACGGGAAAAACAAAATAGTTCTATAATTAGTATATTTTAAGCGCGCAAAGAAATAAGCTGTATGGTTCGGTAAAGCGTGCCGATAGTAATCACACAACGTCGCATAATTCTCACTGACTAATCAACGAGAGATCCGCCACGCCTAATGTTTATTCTTGTTTTGCAGTTAATTTTTAATTTATGCCTATACACTATTTGTATTGGGAAATAGTTTGAAATTTATTGATCTACCATAATAAAAAGATTTAGGAATAGATCCCAAAATACTTATGAAGCTAACTAATCAATATATTTCCCCATAGACCCTTGCTGGTTGCCTTGGTAACATACTGCTAATAGTTAACTCGAAAATTTTCTTTAATCTCTTATACAGTGAGCAAAGTGTATTTTTCCATTGCCTTCACGTATATTTGCATCTGTCTGAGAAAAATAGTAGGTACCTACTTAGCAAATAGAATAGGTATTATTTATACAGCACTTTTAAAGTATCTAAATATTTCTTCTTCCCTCTTTTTTAATGAACAAATAGTGTTTATGTAATTGCACTGTAATTCTCACACATTTGTCTCTTAGCTTGATTGTCCTCTGTGGTAACATGCCATCCTCTGGTTCCCAAGGTCAAGGGTTCAAGCCCAATGAAGTGCATAAATTTTTTCGGGTGTAAAAATTCTTAGCATGGCTTCTTTTGTAAGGGAAGGGTCCAATATCACAGATTTAGCACATAAGTAATTCTCATACCTGTTGAAAAGGCCTCCAAATATAATTAAGCTATCTTCCATGGACATTATAGCATGGGGTACGCAGAGCCCTAGCAAAAAATTTGAAGGAAAAAAAAAAGAAATTATTTTATTTCCTCTCAGTGTAAAGTAAATCTTAATGAGAGAAAATATGTCACTATATCGTCTTGTGTTGTTAAAATAATTGTTAATTTTTCTTTATTCTAGATTATGGTGCTCATAAGTAAAACAGGTCTTCTTGAGGGAGTGCGCAAACCAGTCAAGCGTTATGAACCAGTAAGTAATTTCTTTTGTTATTTTGAAAATATTAGAATACAGGTATGAAAAATAAAACACTTTTAAATATTAAAGGGAAAAAATAATTTTTTTTAAAAGGATATTACCTAATTTATATTCTGTGGCTTTAATACTTAAACTGCTATTTAAAACTCTTACCATTAAATCAGTACACATTTTAAAATGGGTGTAATCTGCAGTGTGAGAGAAAAATATCTTAAATTAAAATACAGATTTATAACATTACCTTTCTCTTTAAACTGGCTTTGTATTGTACAGAAATTTCCTTTTACTAAAGATACTTCTATCTTTTGAGAGATCATATTGAGAAAATCAATAAGTTTTCACTTTCTCCACTACACTCTTAAGGAGGTAAAAGAAATTTGATGTTCCATCCAAGAATACAACATTGAGATTTTGCCAAAAATAGAGGTATTGAAATGCATTTTCAGGAGAGAGAGCAAGGGTAGGTTGTGCAAGAGACAGAAAGAAAATAAGTGTGCAAACTAAAACTTGGATAAATACCAATCTTCCAGGATATACTAATGAATTAATGATATATGAAATTAAATGTAATTTGGAAACGAAAAGTCCAAAGTAAGGGCACTTTCTTGGTGTTTGCCATTAGGAATATTGAGAACAACCTAAAAAGGTTTCTCTCAGGGAGGTAGTCCATGCAGGGTTTGAATCAAACCTCTCATTTACCAGCTATGCCTTAATACCTTGGCAACCCTGTCAGAAGAGAAACATCATATATTTGACGCAGGGATTGAAGAATAAAATTTTTGAATGAGTGTGAAAAAGCAGTAAAGTCAAAAAACATTATAATGAGAAAAATTAATTTAAAGGTTAAAAATACATTTCCCTAATATCTATCTGACTGAACTCGATACATTTTGAAAGAAAAATATGTTTGTTTAATACTATAGATATACACATTAGGCTCCTTTAATTCCCATACAACTTCATGACATATAAAAATTATCTGAAGGGTTAGAAGGTGGATATGTGACACATAATTTTGCACAACATTTTGACATAATAATGATGATGATGATGATGATGATGATGATGATGATGATGACAATGTATTGTGTTGTATTGTATTTATTTCAATAATGATGATGATGATGATTGATGATTGATGATGATGATGATGATGATGATGATGATGATGATGATGATGATGATGATGATGATGATGATGATGATGATGATGATGATGATGATGATGATGATGATGATGATGATGATGATGATGATGATGATGATGATGATGATGATGATGATGATGATGATGATGATGATGATGATGATGATGATGATGATGATGATGATGATGATGATGATGATGATGATGATAAATTTTATTGCCATTGAACTATTACAGCAACAGATGTCAGAAAACAATATACAACATACAAAAGCAATAAGGTAAAAGAAGCTAAGCTGATTAAAATTCTTACTGTCAAACAAAATATAACCAATATGAGTATTGCAGTATATGCTCAGAACAAATTGACAAAATAAGCTTAAAAACTTACTGGTAAAACATACAAAATAAAGACAATGAAACACAATGTCATTGGTAAAATATAATAGTAATAATAATATTAGAACTGTGTATTAACCACTTTCACTCAAATATTACAATATCACTGACAGAAGATTCATTGTTTACTACTAGAATTTACAATAAAAATTCTATTTTAAATTATGCAGTCAATTTGTTGGAGTATTTTTAAATTAAGCAGTCACACTTATTTACCCTCACTTCTACTTGTTAAATGTTAAAATACAAATAAAATTTTTGAGTCATTCATCCTCATTATCAGCTACTAAGTGACTGGAGCTCTCTCTTTCATTTTTCCCCTTCCTGCTGGGACTGATCATGCTGACATTTGGTGTTAGGAGCACAAAGTTTTATTTAATATATTATTTGTTTTCTGTGGAATGAAACAATATTTCTATGCCATTGGTATATTGGTATATTGTTTCTTGCATGTTTCCTTTCTTGCCTGAATTTTCTTGTATTCCCTTTAAATCCTCACTTCTTCACAATAGATCTTATATCTTAATCAGATTTCAGATTTTCAGATTTTTTTATTCTGCCATTTGCAATATGTTTTACAAAGCATCGTCAAAAGTAACACTACAATTACATTTTTACAGTTCAATAATAAAACAAATAAATATATTTACAGATTATTAGCAATTCTAGATACACACAATAGATTGATAACAAAATTTAATAAACTAAGTCTAAGTCTCTCTTCCCTTTTTGTATTCCTCAATTGAGTAGAAAGCGTTTTTCACTAGGTAAGTCTTTATTGCATAAATTTTCTTCACTTCTTCATTTATTGCCTTGATAGAGTGAGGTAAATGATTATATAAATTTTTTGCAGTACTTTCAATACATTTGGCAGCTAATGTCCCCTGAACCTATTTCTAAAGTAGTTCTGTTTTGTTCTTGTATTATATTCATGAATGTTTCTATTTTTTCCTTCTATGTGGTTTCTTATTACATGTTTGAGACATTCAAATATGTATAAAGAGGGTAATGTGAGTATTTTAAGTTTTTTAAAGCTACTTTTACATGATTGTCTCCTAGGGATTTTTTCCATTATTCTTATTGCTCTCTTTTGTTGCCTAAATGTTTTTAACATATTTTTCTTACCTGCTGCCCACCATAAAATGACCCCATAACTTAGGTGTGCATGTATAAATGCATAAGAAACCTTCAGTGCACTGACTTCATCCATAATTTGTGTTGTCTGTTTTAATACATATATGCCATTGTTTATTTTAAATCTATAAATGTTACTTCACTTTGTTGATTTCCTCCTCAGTAACAGGTAAATCATCCTTTCTTCATGATTTTCACTTCTCAACTGTTTATGTATATCATTAATTTTATTGATTAAGTTTGGCATTATTTTAGAGGCTTCATCCTCTCCTCTTCTGAATCTGAGCAGATATATTCTTCAGTTTTGAAGTTGGGATCTTTACAGCTGTCATTTGAATAGTCATATTCATATTATACTTGCATTTGAATTATATATAGCAGCTTACATATCTGAGGGTAGTAAATAGCTCTTCTTCTCTAAAAGAGAAAAGTACTTTGCTGTACATTCTTTCTGGACTTTATTGGACTTTATGCTGACGACACAAATATATTAATTGAAAACAATGCACTTGAAGAGCTACAAATGTTATCCAGCAGAATGTTCAGTAATATTCCTGAATGATTCAGCAATAAAACTCAATGTAAACTTAGATAAGACACATGTAATTCATTGTCAGTTTTCTTGGAATAAGTCTTCCGTAAAATAACAATTAATATGTAATAATAAAGTAATTAAGTATGTAAATACTACTAAATTACTTGGTCTTTGGATACAGAGTAATCTAAAATGGGACCTACATGTTGAGTATCTAATTAAAAAACTGAGTAAAATTTGTTATAATTTCAGACAACTGGTACACACATTTAACATAAAAACTCTCAGAAGTGTGTATTTTGCTGTGCTCACTCCATTTTAAAATATGGCATAACATTATGGGGTAACACACCACATTGTAAATCATTATTCATAATGCAAAAACGGATTCTAAGAATACTTGGAGCAGTTAATCCAACATATACATGCAGACCATTATTTAAAAAATTTAAAATCTTACCTCTCCCATGTATTTTCATTTTTGAAATTTTAAAATTTACAAAGACAAATTTAATGAAAGGAAACGGCCACTGTACCTTTAATGACACAGTTCATAACCATAATACTAGACAGAGAATGGATATTAATGTGAATAGAAGTAGCACAAGAGCTCATTAAAACAATGTAATAAACCTAGGTGTCACTTTTTTTTTAATAAATTGCCTATAGCTAATAAAACCACTTGCAATTTTTCAGCATTTAAAGAGTCAGTTTTGGCATACTTGCTAGACCACTGTTTTTATTCTGTTAGTGAATTTATGGAAAGTTTATAATAATCTTACATTTTTGAATTAATTGTGTATATTATAAAATTCTTGAGATATCTTTATAAATCATTAATTTGTACAAACACTAACTTGTCCTTACTGGATGTTACTTGTTAATTTACCAGCACAGTTCATTGCTCTGTATATTCACAATTTGACTTGTCTTATATCATAGTATTCATGTACAATGTTTGATTTACAAGATGAATAAATTATCTATCTATTGTGGGAATGCACATGAACAGTACAGTTGTATCCCTCTGCCAACAAACATGTGTTGACAATCTTGCGGTCAGCTGTTTATCCCTTACTCTTATCACAACCATTATTAAATTTCACTGTAGGTTATTTTTATATGTTTTGAAAATTACATTGCGTATTTATTCACCCCATACATTTCTTGAATACATAAAATAAGCAATAATATAAGCAATGTAGTAAAAAACTATTTTTACTCATGCTTCACTATTTCACTTGCTGTGTAATTTGTGCTTTGGTATAATTGTACTGTATTTATTTCATCCTTTGGAACATAATACATATGTTATAGGACACGTCAGTTCAAGATACAAAGATAAATATAAAAAGTTACATAATACTAAAAACTTTAACAGATACAGGATCCAACAAAAGTCTACAGTAGAAAAAGCAAATAAATATAAACTATATAAAGACCATAGAGAAATGCTATATAAAAGTAATTGTTCACAAATGTGGAGTTTACTCTACTTCATGATTTAATTCAATTCAATTTATTTTGTCCTTTTGATTGATATCAGACACGTCATAGTATAAAAATTATATTAATGGTCACTGTCATTATTTACAATCACTTAAAACTAATTAACATTTAAACACTCATTTACAGAATAAAATGAATGTTGCAGTAAAAAGAGTTTTACTCCCTTTTTAAAATGTATAAGGCTCTTCATTTGTTTGATATTTTCTGGTAGCCTGTTATATAATCTTATACCTTTATTGATAGCACTAGACCTGAAGATTTCCGTTCTACAACTTTGAATGTGAAAGTCATCTTTCTGACGTGTATTGCATTTGTGAATACCAGCATTTTTGTAATTTTGTACTTGTAGTTTATTTTGTTTTACAGGATCACTAATTCCAAAATATACATACATGCTAGAGGTAATATTTGATGTTTTTTGAATACAGGTCTGCAAGACGTTCTGTTATCCACCCCACTTAGTATCCTTATCACTCTTTTTTGAAGTTTAAAGATTCTATCTGCCTTTTCCCCCCAGAACACTATCCCATATTGTAACTGACTGTGAAAGTAACCATAATATATACTTCTCAATGCTGCTAAATTTATTAAGCTTTTCAAATGTTTAAGCAAATAACAAATGGAACTCAATTCCTTTCTTGGAAGTGTTGAAAACAGTGTTGTTATGATAAATTAACTTTAAAGAGAGTCGATTAAAGACACTAGACAACAATTTAAAAAAATTTAAAAGTAAAAAATTTTTAAAAATTTAAAAGTAAGTGTTGTCTAGTGTCTTTAATCGACTCTCTTTAAAGTTAATAAATTGAACTCAGTTTATTTATTAAATGTTAAATATGTGTGGTCCATTTCATGTTCTCATTCATATGTAATCCCAAAAATTTTGTTTCATTATTGTAGCTAATGGCTGTTTTATCAAATACTATTGGAGGTTTGACCACATTTCTATTTTGGCAAGTATGGAATTAAATGGCAATAGTCTTATCCTTATTTATAATTAGTTCATTCGTCTGAAACCATGTGTGCAGTTTACACAGAGTATCATTGAGTTTGGTCTGTACGCTTTCTTGATGTTAGTGTCATCTGCAAATAAAATAACATCTGTGGAATTAATGGCAGTTGGCAAATCATTTATGTACAACGAAAATAACAAGGGGCCCAGGACTGATCCTTGTGGAACTCCTCGCCTAACTTCTCTCACTTTGGACTGAACTGTATTTAATTTTACTTTATTTTCAAACTGAAGTTCTACAAACTGTTTCCTATCGCTTAAATAGGATTTAACCCAAATATTAATGATTTTGACATCATATACACTTAAAGACGTATAGAGTATAATGTATTGTATTTTAGATAAATTAATGTTATTTGGGGCAATTATAAAGAGTCAGTCATTATCTAAATATAGTGAATCAAGTATTTAACTTACCATTATGATAAGTAGCTTCCTTAGTAGATAGCTCATCCATTTGCATTTAATTTAATTCTATTTCATTCCATTTCTGTCACTTCATTGTAGAACACCTCATTTCACAAAACACAAGTTAGCTAGCTCATCCATTTGCATTTCATTTCATTCTATTTCATTCCATTTCTGTCATTTCATTGTAGAATACCTCATTTCACAAAACACAAGTTGGTCTCAGTGGCTCAGTTGGTTAGGCACTGTCTATGATGGGATCAAATCTGGCCCAGAGAGGTGGCTTTTAAGTGTGCTTAAAAAAGACAGCCCCATACTGAAGGGTGACATTGCAGCACTGATGTCATCCTGGCAATTATACCATCATTAACAAACAATTTTATTCTCACAAGAAACATTAATAATGAGTCATCATCAATTAATATGTAGGGATACCAGACGTCCCAGTTTTACCAGGATAGTCCCGGACATTAGCCTTTTTTGTTGAATTGTTCTGGTGTCCCAAAAAGTTTTACCCAGGACACTAAATGTCCCGGTTTTTTTTAGAGGTTTATTAGTACTGAATATTTTTGCATCTTAAATATACAAAATATCTCTCTCTCTTTTTTTTTAATTTACGTCCTCCAACTTTAAGTCATATCAGATGATGAATGGAATAGGTGAAATGATGCTCAAATGAGCCCAGGATCCATAGAGCTTAGAGTTACCCGACATTCGACTTCCAGGATAAGGGAAAACCTCGGAAAAAACCTTATCAAAGTAACTCACCCTGACTGAGATTCGAACTTGGGACCTCTTGAATGTGAGGCAGACATGCTACCACCATGCTACCGAGGTGAGCTCCAATTTTATTGCACTTGTATTCCCTGGCATGGAGAAACATGTTTTTTCACATAATCAGGTAAATATCAAAAGGGAAATATTTTGCTATTTGATTATGTTGGTACCGAAGTGTATGTTTACTATCAGTGGAAGTGGTGTTCTGGTTTTTACAGACAATGTGGATTAGCTTGAATCTCATTCTATGTGCGTGCTTCCAAGGTAAACATGTGGATACTAAAGTTATTACTTGGTTTAATTTGTTTCTGCTGTAACTGTGAAGTAAATTAAGATGCCTAAGCAAAAGTGTATATTTAGTGATTCTCTTAAAGAGCAATTTCCATTTTTGAAGGAGAGTAATATTGGTAGTACTGGATCTGGATCTGAAGTGGAGTGTAATTTTTGCCACAGTGTGTTTAGTATTAGCCATGGAGGGAACTCTGATATCATGGATCATGTTCAATATAATGAAGTTCAGCTAATGGTACTGTGCTACTATCTGTATTAATTTATTATTTACCCTATTTGTATATGTAACAGGACTTTCGCTTTTCCGATAATATGTCAAAATGTCCTGGTGTTTTCATTTCAGAATCTGGCATCCGTATTAATATGTAAGAAAAATGCTGCCATATCAATGTTTTTGTTTCATGGTTCCTGTTCATCTGGGAGATGCACTGTTCTTATTATACATAAATGACTTGCCTGAACATCTGCCAACTAAAGGCACTGATATCACATTATATGCAGACGACACCACTTTACTTTACACAAACAGTGTATCTCGGATATGAGAGCCCCTAGTGGTCTACCGGGGAAATATACGAGTCAAATTGAGAATTTAATGTCAGGACGGCACGTTGACCATGGTAGCTCAATTGGTTAGAGCGACTGGACGGAAACCAGGAATTCTAAGGTTCAAATCCCGGCCATGGCATCGAATTTTTCATGTTGATGCTATCCACCACTTTACTTGTTTCAGCAGAAAATGCAGAGCAATTAAATAGCAAATGTATGGAGGTGTTACTAAGTCTGAAAAAATACTTTTATACTCACAGTCTTACCCCAAATATTAATAAAATAAATTACTTACTATTTTCACTGGGCAGGGGCTGTATCTATAATGGACTGAATTTGGCATACAAAGAGGAAAATATATCTAGAGTGCAAAACACAAAATTCTTAGGCACATTGATGATAATCTCTCCTGGAAAAATCACATTTTGACTGTTTAAACTTAACAAGACTGTGTTTTTGTTACATCAACTAATTAACATTTTACCTCCTCAAGCAATTCATAACCTATATTTTTCTTAATTTCATTCATATCTGGAATATGGGGCTATGTTATAGGGTTCTGCTGGTAAGACTCTTTTTGCACACCTATTTTCAGTCCAAAAGAGGGCTATTAGAGTTTTAGCTAAGCTGCCACAATCTGAGTCATGTAGACCATACTTTAAGAAATTCAAAATTCTACCCCTCTTTTGCATATACGTAAATTATTTTGTATGTAAAAAGGCACTCAACAATATCCCCTTGCCTAAATAAAGACATACCTACACAAACAGCAGTTTGGAAATAAAAATATTATTTATGCTGGATCAAAATACTTCAACATATTACCAAACAGACTGAAGTCAGCAATAGACAGAAATACTTTTAAAAAAGAGCTCAAAATGTATTTGTTAACCCATTGTTTTTATAATGAAGATGAGTTTCTTATCCATAATGGAAATTAATCCCATTTGAAGCATAGTTGAGTTTTTGACATAATAGTATGCACAAATTTACATTATCAATATTTAGGTTAATTTTATAAACTTGCATTTTTTATCACATGACTGATGTGGTCATACTAACAATTGTCTATATGTGTATAGTGTTAATTTATATTGTAATTATTTTGTATTATAAACTGATGTGGTCTATGTAACACTGTTATTGTGTATACTATATGACTGAAAATAAATAAATAGATAAAAACTTCATCTCAAGAAGAAATTTGATAACCTCCAAGACAAAGACTGTACTACACATCTATATTTTAATACCTATTAGTACCTATATTTCAGTAATCACCTCAGTTGTAAATATAACATATATGTTAGTTTATTTCCTATTTCTTATTACAATATCTACCTATAATCTTACATACTCCTTGTTTTGGAGTTGCATTTTCTCATGCCCCATTACATTTTACCCAGGTTGTGTATATAATGGAGCATTTTAAAACTTGGGATCTAGATTTTTGTTTCCCTTTATTCCTTATACTATTTTTCCTAGTTGTTCTCATTAGTCTTCCCTGTTTTCCAAAGCCATTTTTGTCTTAGCTTGCCAATAAATTTTCCCGGTTTTATTATGTTTTCTTCTGATCTTAGATTCAAGATTATTTTGTCTCTTATTTCATTTGATTATAATGTATATAGAAATCTAATGCAATTGTATACCTGAGTGAAGTTTTTCCGAGGTTTCCCTTAGTCATTAAGGCAAACGCTGGGTATACATATTTCACCTCAGTGCAACCTTGTGTTACTTCTTGAACTCGTTTTATATATTGTAAATATGATAATGTTTGTAAAATAAGACCTGAAGCTTTCCTGGCAATGAATATGTTTGAGATCTTCTCAGGAAACAAGCCAGCTGTAAAGATGATTAGAAATTGACGTTTTGGGAGTATGCATCTCTCCCATCACGATATTTATTAAATGTTATAACAAAAAATGTACCACTGGATATAACACAAATATCAACAAATTAATTGGGTCAAAGAAACGTAACTACTTAACTTGATGATCAAGCTGTATAGATCTGTGCTTCTTAAACCAATGGATTTCCATTTTTAAGGCCAGTTTCCAAGAGGAGCTGAACTGAAATCCAGCATCACGTTTAAGCATACTCCTCTCGGAGGAAATGGCCAAAGCCTGTTTCACTCTCCACTCCCAGTAACTGTTGCATTTTGCCAAGATAGTCATCTCTCAAAAGTTGGCTCTATGGTCATTATCAAAGCAATGCTCTGCCAGTCCAGACTTCTCAGGTTGCATTAAACGAATGCTCCGTTCAGTGTTCATTTATTCTGGTAGCGATGGTCCTTCTGGTTTTTCCAATATATGCTGTCCCACCGGTGTCATTCATTTGACCCAATTTTTTGGGCTCTATGGTCATTATCAAAGCAATGCTCTGCCAGTCCAGACTTCTCAGGTTGCATTAAACGAATGCTCCGTTCAGTGTTCATTTATTCTGGTAGCGATGGTCCTTCTGGTTTTTCCAATATATGCTGTCCCACCGGTGTCATTCATTTGACCCAATTTTTTGTTCAGTGATGCAAGTATTGGTAGTGTTTTGTCTTTGTTGATATTGCCCGCCTCGGTAGTGTAGATGGTAGCGTGTCTGCCTCATGTTCTAGAGGTTCCGAATTCGAATCTCCGTCAGGGTGAATTACCTGGTTAAGGTTTTTCTCGGGTTTTCCCTTATCCTGAAAGACGAATGTCGGGCAACTCTAAGCTCCATGGACCCCGGACTCATTGAGCATCATTTCATCCATTTCATTCATTGTTCAATAGGACTTAAGTTGGAGGGCGTAAATTACAACAACAAAAAATTGTTGATATTTGTGTTATATCCAGTAATACATTTTGTGGTTATAACATTTCTTAAAATAATCCTGATGATGGGAGAGATGTATGATCCCAAAACAATCGTCTTTCCATCTGGCTTATTTCCTGAGAAGATCTCAAACATGATATTTTTTTTAATGAAGCCCATATTCTGTATGGATTTTGTTGGTGAATAATTCTAAATCTGAATCTGATACATTATTGGACGGCAGGCAGCCAGGCAGCCATTGTTGGGGTTTAGATGGTAATGCTTTTACTCATGTGATACACATAACTGCAATAGTTTCTTTTTCTCATCTGTATTGTTGTCCATCCAACATAGGTCATTGTAAATATGAAATTATGCTCAAATGAGCCCAAGATCCATAGAGTTTACAGTTACCAACATTCATCTTTCAGGGCAAGGGAATCCCAGAAAAAAGCCTTTATGAAATAAATCACCCTGATCTAGGTTAGAACTGGGACCTCTTGAATGTGAGGCAGACGTGCTACACTCACACCACAGAGGCAGATATATTTCTCAGTGTTCACATTATTGCAATGAAAATAAATACCCAATGTAGTGTCAAGTTGATTGAGTCATTTAAATTTGAAGTGTAACATGAGTTAAGTAAGTTCTATAACTGACAATCAATTTTGCCCTGCTAGTTCATTGATGAAAACTAAGTTATATCTTCTCTTCCATGCTTTCCATTCTTCTTTCCGTTTTTTCCATCTTGGCTTTTACCTTCTCCAACTCTTTAGTTTTAATCTCCAACTCTATATTATACCATTTCCTCCATTCTTGCTTAAATCTCATTGCCAAACATTATTTCTTATAACTTCTCCTGCCTGCTTTGCAGCTGCCATGTCACTTAGTTCCTTTTTCCTCAGTTCCACGGGAACTGCTGTACTGCATGTCCATTCTGCTTTGTTGCCAGTTTAGTACCCCGAAAAATAAGTTAAAAGTGAGAGTCTTAACATACTAGTAAGTAATCTTTATTTCCATTTCAATAACAAATTATTATACATTTACATACTTATTACTACACTGAGTTGCTGGTTACCCTTGGGCCCAATAGACTCAAACTCTTGAGGTTGTCGAGCTAATGGGTCCATATTGGCAATTTGTCTAAAGTACTTCATCATCATTTTCAGCATATTTAATTAATTATCTTCCTCAACCATTTGGCTCTTACTTTGCCCAAAAAGTTCCCAATTTCAATTAAATTTTTCCAAGTTTTTACACTCATTATAGAATATAATCTATTACACTTTGACCATTTCTATTCATAAAAGTAAACTCCCCTAGACTGTCATTTCCTTTCACCCCTTTTCACATCATCAAATCATTCTCCTTGCAAAACTCTATTAGTTTCTTACCTTTGCTCCTTCTTTTCTCCCCCTCTTTTCTTAACCCATTTAATTCCCCTTCAAAATCTATTAACTGCAATTGATTTTCCCGCACTCTTGCATTGAAATCACCCATTATAACAAATCCTTTATGTATGCCTCTGTTTAATATTTCTCTCATGTTTTGTCTCATCTTAACAAATAACTGTGGGTCATAGAATTCTAAGGTATTTGGAGGGTTATACACAATTGCCACATATACACTTTCTCTCCCCCATACTCCACTTAACACACACCACAAAACTGATTTTTCACCTAATTCATTCAATATTTTCACCTTATTTTTAGGATCTTTTTCACTAATAAACCTACACCTCCTGTACTTCTACCTTTATCTTTCTATTTAGTGTCAGATTTCCCATAAAAATAAAAATCACTCAAAACCACATTATCTCTTAACAACCAAGTTTCCACCACACCTATCACATCAGACAGATTCTTAACATACTATGCACATACACAACCGACAACTTCATGACATACCTCTCACTTACACTATCATTTTAATTAGACTCTTATTAAGCAATATTATTTAAGTGATTAGACATACATAGAATTTGCTGTAAATAGCTGTTAAGTCTTTATTCTGAATGAATTTTGCATAACTCAGACTTAATACTAAAGCTTAAATAAAAACTTAACTGAAAGAAAAATGCAAACTTTCATTAAAACACACTATTTATGTAAAGTAAGACTTTTATGGTACTAAGAATTTTTCATTGTTATTGTTTTAAATTTTGCAGTAGTTTTATCCTACACATTTTTAAGTGCTGAGTTAACATTCCTTTGTGTTCATGACATTATGCAAAACATATATGAGTAGAATTTCACAGCTAATATAAGGCAACCCATATCTGTAGATTAAACTCTCACTTCTCCTGCTTTATCCCCTTGTACCTAAAGCATACTGTGTAAAGAAAACATCTCTGCAAAGTATTAATTTATAGATGAGTTGTATTTATTACACATCTGCTTCACTTATGTACCTGTTTTGAGGAATGTTTCGCAAATCATCGTTTGCATCGTCGGCTCTAAGTCGCATATGAGCCATTTATAAATTAACAATTATTTCGCTTCACTGTGGTGTTCCAATACAGTTAAAACTCGATCTCTGCAAATATTTTGATTACATGAACCTGACAGAAAAGCATAGGAAGATAATTTGTAGAATACAAAATATAAATGATACCTGCCTGAGAAGGTTATGTGAATGTAACACAAAGATTTTGTTATTTTAGGTCTAATATAAATAATGCAGATTTGAATTAATATATATTGAATTTTCAATATTAGTTAAAAAAAAACACACACACACACACACACACACACACACACACACACACACACACACACACACACACACACACACACACACACACACACACACACACACACACACACACACACACACACACACACACACACACACACACACACACACACACACACACACACACACACACACACACACACACACACACACACACACACACACACACACACACACACACACACACACACACACACACACACACACACACACACACACACACACACACACACACACACACACACACACACACACACACACACACACACACACACACACACACACACACACACACACACACACACACACACACACACACACACACACACACACACACACACACACACACACACACACACACACACACACACACACACACACACACACACACACACACACACACACACACACACACACACACACACACACACACACACACACACACACACACACACACACACACACACACACACACACACACACACACACACACACACACACACACACACACACACACACACACACACACACACACACACACACACACACACACACACACACACACACACACACACACACACACACACACACACACACACACACACACACACACACACACACACACACACACACACACACACACACACACACACACACACACACACACACACACACACACACACACACACACACACACACACACACACACACACACACACACACACACACACACACACACACACACACACACACACACACACACACACACACACACACACACACACACACACACACACACACACACACACACACACACACACACACACACACACACACACACACACACACACACACACACACACACACACACACACACACACACACACACACACACACACACACACACACACACACACACACACACACACACACACACACACACACACACACACACACACACACACACACACACACACACACACACACACACACACACACACACACACACACACACACACACACACACACACACACACACACACACACACACACACACACACACACACACACACACACACACACACACACACACACACACACACACACACACACACACACACACACACACACACACACACACACACACACACACACACACACACACACACACACACACACACACACACACACACACACACACACACACACACACACACACACACACACACACACACACACACACACACACACACACACACACACACACACACACACACACACACACACACACACACACACACACACACACACACACACACACACACACACACACACACACACACACACACACACACACACACACACACACACACACACACACACACACACACACACACACACACACACACACACACACACACACACACACACACACACACACACACACACACACACACACACACACACACACACACACACACACACACACACACACACACACACACACACACACACACACACACACACACACACACACACACACACACACACACACACACACACACACACACACACACACACACACACACACACACACACACACACACACACACACACACACACACACACACACACACACACACACACACACACACACACACACACACACACACACACACACACACACACACACACACACACACACACACACACACACACACACACACACACACACACACACACACACACACACACACACACACACACACACACACACACACACACACACACACACACACACACACACACACACACACACACACACACACACACACACACACACACACACACACACACACACACACACACACACACACACACACACACACACACACACACACACACACACACACACACACACACACACACACACACACACACACACACACACACACACACACACACACACACACACACACACACACACACACACACACACACACACACACACACACACACACACACACACACACACACACACACACACACACACACACACACACACACACACACACACACACACACACACACACACACACACACACACACACACACACACACACACACACACACACACACACACACACACACACACACACACACACACACACACACACACACACACACACACACACACACACACACACACACACACACACACACACACACACACACACACACACACACACACACACACACACACACACACACACACACACACACACACACACACACACACACACACACACACACACACACACACACACACACACACACACACACACACACACACACACACACACACACACACACACACACACACACACACACACACACACACACACACACACACACACACACACACACACACACACACACACACACACACACACACACACACACACACACACACACACACACACACACACACACACACACACACACACACACACACACACACACACACACACACACACACACACACACACACACACACACACACACACACACACACACACACACACACACACACACACACACACACACACACACACACACACACACACACACACACACACACACACACACACACACACACACACACACACACACACACACACACACACACACACACACACACACACACACACACACACACACACACACACACACACACACACACACACACACACACACACACACACACACACACACACACACACACACACACACACACACACACACACACACACACACACACACACACACACACACACACACACACACACACACACACACACACACACACACACACACACACACACACACACACACACACACACACACACACACACACACACACACACACACACACACACACACACACACACACACACACACACACACACACACACACACACACACACACACACACACACACACACACACACACACACACACACACACACACACACACACACACACACACACACACACACACACACACACACACACACACACACACACACACACACACACACACACACACACACACACACACACACACACACACACACACACACACACACACACACACACACACACACACACACACACACACACACACACACACACACACACACACACACACACACACACACACACACACACACACACACACACACACACACACACACACACACACACACACACACACACACACACACACACACACACACACACACACACACACACACACACACACACACACACACACACACACACACACACACACACACACACACACACACACACACACACACACACACACACACACACACACACACACACACACACACACACACACACACACACACACACACACACACACACACACACACACACACACACACACACACACACACACACACACACACACACACACACACACACACACACACACACACACACACACACACACACACACACACACACACACACACACACACACACACACACACACACACACACACACACACACACACACACACACACACACACACACACACACACACACACACACACACACACACACACACACACACACACACACACACACACACACACACACACACACACACACACACACACACACACACACACACACACACACACACACACACACACACACACACACACACACACACACACACACACACACACACACACACACACACACACACACACACACACACACACACACACACACACACACACACACACACACACACACACACACACACACACACACACACACACACACACACACACACACACACACACACACAACAACACACACAACAACACACACAACAGACACACACCCACACACACACACACACACACACACACACACAACAACACACACAACAACACACACCCCCACACCCACCCCCACACCCACACGCACACACGCACACACGCACACGCACACACACTTTTCTAAAAATGCTTTCTTCAGATTAAGGTGTCTCAAAGCATGTATTTCCATTGGAATCTCGATGTCAAATTTTTGGGTGGAATACAATACTTCTGCTACTTACTGTAAGTGCAAGCAGAGAAAATAAAAAGGGACTTCTTAAAAAGCCTTTTTTAAATCACTTGTCAAACTATAAAAACACCTTGGCTCCACTTAAAATTAGGACATGTTTCAAGGAATACACGTTCTCATCATCAGCTGATGTTCGACTGGTTTTTCAGGTGGCCGCCTCCCTTTCCTGGCGCTGTTCAACGAGTTGAATGACATCATCCACTATTTGTATTTCAAAGTTCATAGTTCTTTTTATTCTTAAAAATGTGTATATTTTCCCAAACTGTTAATTCCCAATACTTTTTTGCCGGTACCGAAGGTTTGACATCTTTGGAAATATTATGATTTTTTGACCAAAAGGGACTTCTTAGTTAAATTTTATTTCAAAATAAGCATCTACTCATGCATCATGTTTAATTAAATGGTGAATAAATACATTTTCTTAATGCATCTATTATGCATAAATTTAAGGTGCAACCTGCTTTGATTAATCCTCAATTTTGTGTGGTCTGGTTCCATTTCTTCAATTTACATGTGTTTCTCTACAGGTAAAGAAGATTGAGTTTCCAAACCTCTCACGACCTGCACCCTATACTCTGAGACCATTTGCTGGAGTATATAACCCCTTTCCATATGGGTGTTCCATCCTTTGTAATCATCCTGCAGATTATGAAGCCAAAGATGTCGTTAAGAAGGCAAAGGATACGTGGGTGAGTCTGAATGTGAAATAAAGCCTGAGCACAAACTATTGACAATTGATAATTTTTAGAGTTAATCTAATGTAAAACTGAATGCCTGATATAAGAGTCAGTATATTACAAAACCTTACATAAATTAACTGTAAAAAGTATAATTTATATCATGACTTTCATTTACTCAATAGCCTTTTTTATTGTAAATGCATGCAATTTGTCTCTTCTTTGCTGCACATTGAATACATTTTTGATGAAACTACTACAATATTTAAGTAATGTGCAGATAATTTTTCTTACATAGGCAGCAGAAGAATTTGGCACAGCACCACTTCCATATGCAGATGGTGAGGATGCTGTGCCAGAGGAACTGTTCCGACGTTATACAGAGACAGACTCACGGCCACTCACACCAGCACCCACTCTGGCTAGTGGTGGAACAACCAGAGGTTCTATTCGTCGCTGTGTTACTCCAGAACCTGCTGTAAAAGAACGCACACACCTCATATTGGATTTACGGAGAAGTCACAGCCAAGATACTCTCACTGGGTGGCAGAATACACCTCAAAAGCCAGCTGTTCAACCCAGTACTGCTTCTACAAATTACAAGAAAAAAAGCTCAGCAAAAAGGAAGGTGGTGACAGCTTCAGCTATTAAAAGTGATGAGGCTGTTGATGACAAAGGAACAGGCCAAAAGGTATATTATTATGTCTAGTGCAGGTCAAAGAGTAGAACATGAATTCATTGAGAGGGACTACTCAGCTATTGAAGAACTAGTTTGTTCAAAACCCAGTGCCGAAGCAATGGTGTTGCTGTCTGCAAGGCAGTAGACTATGTGTGATTCTTGGTGACAAGGTAAGATTTCTCTCATGCTAGGGTGTTTGGAATGGAGTTTCTGGATGAATATAGTGCTTCCTTGTCACAAAAACCACACACATACAAATATACCTACTGCTTCTAAGTGGTGAGGCATGACTTTCAAAGTGAAGGAAGCTCCAAGTAATAATTTTCATTAAAATAAGAGAGAATAATGAGTCAATGAACTAAAGCTACTCTTTAGTGCTCTTACTATAGTAGTCATATGTAGGCCCTTCTAGCATTGCAAGACTGGTCGCACTACAAGCAGACATATTCCTGCTTTCCCTCTCTACTCAGACATTCCAATTTTTTCTAGAGCTGGCCCACACCATGTGACTTGTTAATCTAAAATGGAGAAAGTATGCAATTCACACACTTCTGCCAATAACTTAAAACTTCACGAGAATTTCCTGTTTGTAGCACTATGTACCAATTTACATAAATTACTATTGCTAATGCTATTGAAATGTACTTACAGTTGTATTTAAAAGTGCCACATAAACAAAAAACAAAAAACTTTTTCCATACATTATAGAGACTTCACACTGACAAAATCTGTCAAGCGTTTCCTAACTATCAAAGAGTTGTGATTGCTACCAAAAACCTACAAAGCATGATATTTAAAGTTACAAATGTGTGAATAAAAAAATATTCAGTACTGAATGAGCTCATAGAACCGGTCACTCAAGTTGTCAAATTGTTTGCAGCACCACAGATGTTTGCAAATAAATTTTGAAAATCTATCCAGAGCAAATAAGATATTGTTTAGTATGAAATTTTTGTTTTTCTCATTTTTCTCCTGAAATTCTTTGGGAAGCAGTGCTTCCAGCTCTTCATTACATGATTTTCCACTGTTACTTCTGACCTTATTGGCTCTGTCTAAGATGCCATGTTAGCTGAAAATATAGGATGCAGCAGTCTAATGGTAACTTCATATACTGTGCTGTGAAATATAATTGGAATGTTTGCTGCTAAGCTTTTCTTTAAATATTGATTTTGACACACAGATAAAAAGGGAATTCTGTCATAATGGAATAACTCTTCAGGTTAGTGAAGTAACAATATGAATACAGAGCAGGATGGCTTCCTTGTAGCATGTGAGGCTTGCATTCAATTTCTGTTACAATCGGTCACTCCAAACACGAACTTTTGTGATTTGCCCTGGTCAGTATGCATATACTGTAGTGGTTTCCCTACTAATACAAATTTCTTGTCCATTCTTTCTTTTTACCTACTTCATCTCATCTGTTTGTAGTGGTTCATGATTGCATTTGCTTGGGTGGGGAAGTAATGATGAAAAGGTTTGAAGATTACCTTATTTGACGATCTTGTAGTCAAGTTCCTGATGTTCCTGAGCTGCTCTGGTGCACAAGATCTTACCTCTGGGCATGGTCATGAAGTAGAAGAAAATAATATTGCTGCTGAAGGAGGACCAAATAATTCTTTTCTTGCAAAAATTATGTTTTAATTCTTGCGAAGCATTTCTATATTCTGATAAAAATTAAATAATACTAATCTTGCTTGGGTGGGGAAGTAATGATGAAAAGGTTTGAAGATTACCTTGTTTGACGATCTTGTAGTCAAGTTCCTGATGTTCCTGAGCTGCTCTGGTGCACAAGATCTTACCTCTGGGCATGGTCATGAAGTAGAAGAAAATAATATTGCTGCTGAAGGAGGACCAAATAATTCTTTTCTTGCAAAAATTATGTTTTAATTCTTGCGAAGCATTTCTATATTCTGATAAAAATTAAATAATACTAATGTTGTCCTTTTACAAACAATGGTTGATGTATCAATTAATTATCCTTCTATTACACACATGCTAGAGGTGCATCCTAAATCCACAATCAAAATTGTTTCTAACCAATCTTGGAGGGACACTATAATATGTCTTTCATCTCCAAAAGTTGTTTGCAGAAGCTTGCTTTGCCAGTTAAATTTCCTCCTCTTTCTGTTCACATTGCTATTGTAACCAAATAACTCATCTTCTGCTGGTCGCCGTCACACATTATGTAATCTCATTTTTACAAATACCAATACAAAAAATGTTACACAGTATCACATTAACAATGCATCATCTTGTGACCCACTGGATTTCATCTTTCATTTCTTATTCATTTGAACTTTTCCCTATCGACCCTTAAACCATTAAACATATTTAAACAATTTTACAACTCTCATGGCCTAAATCAAAACAACTGTTACACTTTCAGGGTTGTAGAATCAGGCAAGAGAAGTTGGTCTGCTGCAGTAGGACAGTGATATTAGCACTCTGGAAAGATTTCTCCTTGGCACTTGGAGACTGCTAGGGCCTCTTTCTTACTGGAGCTGTGTCATTTATTTCTTAGACCCCCAGCTTGTGGGTGGTTAAGGCAGAATTGGTGTCATTTTGACATTGTTAGCGATCCTGTTCTTATTGCATATTATTGTACAGATCTAATCGCTCTTTAGATGTCCTCTTCATTCCAGGAGTCATATTGGAAGCACAAAGAGTCCAATATGGTCTAATGTAGTTCTGTCATTTAATGGGCCCCTCCATCTGACTGATCTTAATTCATCCTAACAATATTAATTTAGTTTCAGTGAACAATACCCTTCTGTTAGCAATGTGAATGAACAGAAGCTTATGTCGAGATTCAACTGTATTGGAACACCACAGTGAAGCGAAAAATTATTAAATTTTAGATGAGTCGCATTTTTTAACACATCTGCTTCACTTTCGTACCTATTTTGAGGACATGTTTCGCAAATCTTCGCTTGCATCTACGGCTCTTGTGCGACTCAAAATAGGTACGAAAGTGAAGCAGATGTGTTAAAAAATGCGACTCATCTAAAATTTAATAAGAAGCTTATGTGTTAAGACTGCTGATTATAACAAGATCATAATAAGAAGGATAACAAGAACTCTGGATGAAAACAGTCCCCAGAACAAGCAGGATTCTGCACAGGATTCAGCTCAATGGATCATCTACAAACCATAAATCAGCTGTTAGGAAAACTTGAAGAATTCAACCTTCCACACTATATAGCATTTGTAGACTACAGCAAGGCCTTCAACTCTGTTGAAGATTCAAGTATAATACAGTCTCTGTACTCACAAGGAGCAGAAGACAAATATATATGGATAGAATAGAATCTTTATTGTCACATAACGTTTACATTCTAAGCCTAGCTGGTAAACTGGTGAGTCGTCAAGTTATACATAAAAGAAATTTAAAAGAAAAACTAATTCTAATGCATATGTACATAAATTATCAATTACAAGTAATGCAGTAGTTATGATATTGTGTCATCCATGAATTCCTGTATGGAGTAATATGTCTTATGTAATAACAGATCTTTTACACTTTTATTAAATAGTTTCAAGATATTGAAGATCATTTACAAGCAAAGTTTTGCCAAAGTGAAAACTGAGAAAGAAGGGAAGCCATTTCACCTAGATCGAGGGGTCGCACACCAAAACACTTAACGAGCATCTTGGAAAACATATTCAGGACAATGAAGAGGGACAAACAATAAGGGATACACATAAATGGTAGCTACCTAACAAATCTAAGATTTACAGATGATGTATTGTTCGCAAAAACTCCTAAAGAACTACAGACTATGCTCCAGGAACTTGCACACAGAGCAAAGAGGCAGGCTTACAAATGAATAAAACCAAAATACAAATTATGACCAACAGACAAGAGACTCCCATTACAGTGAATGGAACAATGCAAACATATATAGCAGAATATGTATATTTAGGACAGCTAATCTCCATCAACCACAGAACAGCAAGAGAATTAAAGAGGAGAGCAGCTGAGGCATGGAGATCTTTGTGGTCCCTTCAGTTTATACTAGAAGACAGAATGCTAAGCAGACAACTCAAGCTGGAAGTACTGGTTGCATCTATCTGACTCTATTTAATGGAAGTCAGATGTGGTCCACCACAAGCAGGCACATGAAAATACTTACAGATATGCTAGAGGAAAATGGAGCACAAAATACTGGGAATAAAATAGATAAAATATCCAATGCTGCACTGTCACAAATGACATTAACAACAGATGAAGCATTAATAGTTAAGAAACTGAAATGGAAATGGGGAGGACACATCATGAGGTTCAAGGACTACAGAAGAACCTACAAGATCACGGTTTGGGACTGGCGCACAGAAAAACACCACCTTGTCAAAGATGGCAAACTTCTACACAGCACAAGCAGGACAGCAATGGTCTACTGGTCTACAACAGCTCGAGACAGAAGGAAATGGAGATCTATGGACAAAATACAAGTGCAAGTATAGGAGTAGGTGAGTGCAAGTGTGAGTGTAATTGAATAAGTGCAAATAGGAACAAGAGAAAATGAAAAAAACACGACGCAAACCTAACTCCAAATGGCTCCCTGTGCTGGAGTCAACATAACTACCCTAAGTATAGAAGGCCTTTGCTCTTCATGGGACATAATAGGCTATCTCTAAATTTAAAACTATGTGGATATACCAGAAGTCAAATACGTTATACATCCACAATGAGGGGTGTATAATTGAGGAGCATTGTTTCAAAACTCGATAGATGCACAAAATATGTTTCTGAGAAGAACGGTTTTTTCTATTTATTGGCAATACTAATTAGTTAGTACAGCAACTATACTAATCAATTCTCCATTCTGAAACTATCTCATTGCATGTAAAAAGAAACAAATACCATAATTTAACTAGTGCAAATTTGAGGTTTGAAAATGCATAGTTTTTTTCAAAAACCAATAGAGACTATTTAACTTTTCTGCGTGAGCGAGAAATTAACACATGAAGTTTTGTTATTTTTGTTATTTATTGTTTTTGTCACCTTATATCTATGTATTTATTTTTTATTTAGTTTCACCTTTTCATAATACATAATGTATTACACAGTAATAATGATTATTTGATTAGGTATAAGTGCTGCTACATTAACAATAACAATATATTATTTTGTTTTATTTATATAACAAACATATTGAATATAAAGAAATTTCAAACAATATTAATAAGTAAGATTTAACCTTTATTGGTATCTTCTAGTAAATCTTCATAAAATTCTTTTGCAGTTTCTGCAAATTCAAAAGATTTAGCTAGATTTTGATCCTTTTTCTTTTCTTTACTCACTCTATCAGGATGCATATAACTGTGCCGACGTATTGGGTAGATATGTGAAATGCTGGAAAATCTTTTACTCTTCTCCACAAAAGCAATAAGCATGAACATCATCACACTATTCTTGTTCTGACTAGAGCAAGAGTCTGAAAATAAACGAATGGTAGGAGTGTTGCTGGATCCTTTCTTCCAGTTTGAACAAGAAGTGGTGCAAAGCTGAGGCAACCTGGTTGTAGCCTTTAGCAGATTCAGTTTCCAACCATGTATACAAGGAAATGTTGCCTTTGTTCTGGGTTTTAGATGGAATCATTATGCATAGATTATAAAGTCATACCTGCCTTGCATAGAATACCTCGCTAACAGAAAGTTTAGGCAGTGGTTGATTCTGCTGCATATCAAAGCAAATAGTGATTGCCTCGTCATTTTCCTCTTTCAATAGATGATAAAACCTTTTTGAACGCAACTTGTGTAGTCTGTACATGGTTAGTTTGTATTTCTTTTCCACGCCTGCTTCTGTCTTAATCTTCATCAGTCCCATTTTGCATTTGGAGCATGAATAAATGTATGGTGTACAGAATAAAAATTGAAGAAGTTGTAAAGTATGTACTTATACAAAGTATAAACTTGAAAGAAGCGTAGAGACAGTGAAGCGCAACTTAGCACAAAAGTGAATCGAGAAGATATTGACACACTGCTTCACTCACACTGTTTTTTCACAGGACATGTTTCAAGAGCTTTTGCTCTTATCATCAGCTGGAACTCGACTAGTGCAAATTGTAGTGCTTTCCTCTTTCTCAGTATCGTCTATAGATGGCATGATGTGCTTGTCAAAGATGTCCGGTGCTGGAGTTTCAAAATTCATGACTCTATGACAATTTTTGTTAATGAAGATTTTTTCCCATATGGAAAGGTCTATGGGGTGATTAACGTATTTTATTAAAGATATTTCCAAGTTGATGTCATGTCTAGTGTTCAAAAAATGAAAAGCCACTGCTGATTTTTCTGTTTCACCATTTTTAATGTTTCTTATATGTTATTTAGTTCTGATGTCAATATTTCTTTTTGTTTTTCCTATATAAATTTTAGAGCAAGTTTGACATTTGATCTCATAGATTCCTGGTTTTTCTTTGGTAGTAATTGAACTTTTTGGGGGGCCTTTTAACAAATTTCTGATATTAAACATATTTTGAGGTGCAAGAATTATGTTGTGTTTTGAGAAGATTTTTTGGAATTTATTATAGGCTGATGGATGGAAGGTGAATTTTTAAAAAAAGAATTTCTCTTTTTCTCCTGTAGGTTCTAGGGTGGTGGTTTCTTTTATTTTCTTAGCTTTGTTGAGTCTGTTAACTGTTTTGTCTACTTAATTTGGGTTGAAACCGTTGGACATAGCTACTTTTTTTATGTGTAGGTATTCTTCTTGATAATCTTCTCTGTTTAGTGGAAAGTTGATCATCTGAAATATTAAACTGTTGAAAATGGCATATTGATGTTTTTTTGTGTTGAAACTGTTGTTCTTAATATAATTATCTGTGTGTGTCGGTTTCCTGTAATAGGAGGATGCTAAGAGCAAAAGCCCTTGAAACATGTCCTGTGAAAAAACAGTATGAGTGAAGCAGTGTGTCAATATCGTCTCGATTCACTTTTGTGCTATGGACTTATATTTTGACAATAAGAAGACTGGTAGATATCTTAATCCTCTTTCTTTGCAAAAGTTGTTCCACATTTTTCAGATATTAAGTTATGGAGGTAAATATCCTCTCCTTATATCGATATTTAACTGTATTGGAACACCATAGTGAAGCGAAAAATTATTAATTTTTGATGAGTCGTATTTATTACACATCTGATTCACTTTCGTACCTATTTTGAGGACATGTTTCGCAAATCATCGTTTGCATCTACGGCTCTTATGCGACTAAAGCTTTATCCAGCGGTGTGGGTAATTCTGGGGTTGCTGCTGCCATCTGTTGATTTAGTGATGAACTTAAATGTGGGATTCTCTTGGCGGGATTTCAAAGTTCATTAGTTGGTTTTTATGTTTTTCTATGTATATCCTCTCCCATATGACGAGTTCACTATGTTTTTGTACGTATTTTAGCAATTCTGTGCTATCTTCAATTTCATGATTTTCAGACCAGAAATGAGCTGCTATTGCGGACTTATCAATATTTTTGTATCTTAAGTGCCTGAAGTGTTCTTTCTTTCTAGTGCCTATGTTTCTTTTTGTCCTCCCTATGTAAATTTTTTCATAGTCTTTACACTTAATCTTGTAAATGCCTGACTTTTCCTCTGGTTTTATCTTATCAGTATTATTACTGTGAAGTAGGTTTTTAATGTTGTAATTGTTTTTTGGTGCCAATGTTATATTGTATTTCTTGAATATTTTTTGGAACTTTAGCTTTCAAATTATCAACGGTATTTTCCACGCGGTTACAAAATGGGCGGTTTGGAATGTTTGTAGTTAATTATTTCACTTGCGCATGAGAATACGAATTAGATTTTAAATCTTTAAAACATTATAGGTAATTCACACCTACAGGTAGCAGCAAGATTGTGCGCTTTCTTTTCCTCTTTTCCATTGTTTGGCTAGGTGATCAATAACGGAGACGGATCTTCTCTTTGGATGCTGCGAAGGCGTATTAATATCGGGATGTCCATCTGTGATTCCCGTTGCTGCTGTACTATGGGATGCAAATTTTTCTTCGCTCTGTATATTCTGAGCGACTATCAGCATGTTCTCGTATATCAGGTGGCGCTATTCGATAACACGTTTCTGTGCATGAGAGCATTCACTACCAATCAAGTTATCTTCCTTTCCTCTAACTTCAGGCGTTTTGGTAGTACTATCTTTAAGCTATCCGGATAGTGTGCAATTGAAAACTGATTTATTAACGTTCTCTAATTTCTTTTCTTGGAGACTGACATTGATGTAATACTCCACTTACTTCTGTCCTTGAAGAAGTCTGAATATTTAGATTCGATATGTTTTAAGTTTAAGCTCTCGGGTGTGCAGTATCCTACATCTAAATTTCATCCATAAATCCACTTAAGGGGCGACGGAGCAGGAGAACTTAAAATTTGTTTCTGTCTAAGTAAATACACGAAAGTAACTGCTTTTTGAACACTATTTAGCCCCCTTATGTTGATATAGAGCTAAAAAGATTATCTTAACAGCAAAGGATGTAAAAAAAAGCTAAGTAACAACAAAATTTGAACTCTGCTTGTTCACGTAATCGGGTTTCAGATACTCTCTTTTGTTCAGGATGTAGCATGACTGAGAAAGTTATTAAACTTTGAGAATATTTGCACAGCAGTACAAATTCTTATTCTGTCTTATTCTTACTATATTCGGGTTACGCAATTGAAAAATCTGTTTTGCTCCCATATAACTCTCTGGTACAGATTATTCTCGCTTGTTTACCTCTCCACTTCATTTTAATCGAGGTAAAGATTACCTTGTTACTGATTTTCTTGTAGGTGCATAAATATGGAAATAAAATAGGCTTAAGGGATAATCAGAACTTTTAAGTGGTGGTTGCTGTGTAATGTGTATTGTCACCCGAACGTCGGAATTCCCGATAGAACCGGCCGGCAGTAGGGCCAGACGGTAAACATTCAGGCCACGCCTACCCATTTATCTCGTGTCACTAACTGAAGGGATGATTAGGAGAGCGGTACGAGCCCTGTACCGTCTCTTTCCCCTCCCACCATAGGTCTGGAAACTTCGGGATAATTGTGCGCGCCGCGAACCATCCAGAAACGGCGATGTTCCCTATATAAGGCCTGCGGTTGGCGAGTCAGTTCAGTTCTTGGCGAGCAGCGTGAGGAGCACCGTGTGAGCGAACGGACTGGAAGACTGTGTACGTGTATTAGAGGAGTTGTACGTAATTGTGAGCGTGGGATAGACCTGTGACAGACGAACTGGTGGATTGTAATCGTGTGCGCTAAGTAATTCTATGTAATCGGCAGGTGTTCCAACTGTAATTCGGTGGAAATAAAGAACATTTTGAGTTTGTGCAATTGGACTTTTAATTTCACGAACCCACAAAGTCACAGTATGAAATTCCATTTTGTGTGCATGGGCAAGATATGAAAGTCTGATGTGACTTTTCATCCTCTTGTAAATCCTATTTTCACAAACTCTTATTTCTCTGCGTAATGTTAATGAACATAAAAATTACAGAACTTGCCTGATTGCTAATTTTCTTGTAGGCACGACAGTATGAAATCAGTTTTTTTCAGCGATAGGCAAACCTTTCAAGTGGGTAGCAAACCGCTATATAATAATTTTAAAATTCCATTTGCTTTGCATGGCCTAGAAATAAAAAAAAAATTCAATATAAACTTCCCTTCTAATAAAAGTATAGGTTTCGTAAAACTCAGACAAATAAGAAGGAATATTTGAATAGATAGAAGCCGAATTAAAACTTCAATGCCATGACTGGGATTTGAATGTTTCAGGCTGACTCTATCTATTTAAATGTTAGCCTACACACGGCTAGTGTGGAAGAATGACTAAATTTTCAACAAGGAATATCTTAGAAACTTTTCATTTCCCAAAATATGTATTCGACAGAAATTATGTGTATTAAAGAGCCTTACCTTCTTTGTAGCAAGATTTTGTTTATCTATTACAGTTTACCAGTTACGCAAAAGGCGTTTAGAATGAAGAGGACTTCTGAGGACATTCCTAAAAAATTTAAGGTATAGAGCTCATTTGTCTTGAAGATATCCCAAATATAAAGTGTTTTATACGTTATTTTAATAAATATAATTAAAGCCATTTTTGAAAACTACAATTTTTAAATGTTTGTTTAATGTGTTAAAACGTCTTTCTTTAATGCAAAGAGTAACATGATTTTCTTGAAAATTTTTGTGTCTCGTCATTGGAAGTTGCAGAACATAAAAACTAAGGTAGCAACTTTACCTTTTTTTAATGACTTAAACTGTTCAAAAGCACACTCACACACACACACACACACACACACACACACACACACACACACACACACACACACACACACACACACACACACTGAAGCAGCAAATAAAATGGGTGGCGCACAGTTCCACGTTGACGCTACAGTTTGAGCAATATTGGTTAGCGCAGGGTAAAGCAATGTGGTTTCTCTCAGTACGCGTGGATATGTATGAGCAAGGATGGTTCTAATGACACTGGAGGGTCCGTTTCAAACTTGTTTAATGACTGCTTCTTTTTATCATTACATCAAACTTGAAAAATGAAATGAAATGTGTAGTGTTAAACGCCCGCTTTTACTATATACGGCACCGCAGGCGGTGACACTGATGATACGAGATGGAGATGCAGCATAGGTGGAATGAGATGGCGCGGAAAACAGCAGAAAACCCGCCCCAGCGCCATGTTGTCCACCACAAATCTCACTTTGCTGTCGCCTGGGATCGAACCTGGGACTCCCTGGTGAGAGCCAAGCAGTCTAACCACTGAACCACGGCGCGGCCACATCAAACTTGAAGTTTCCGACCAAGGGTTACCAATATATCACGGTTTAGAGTGACTGAAGGTGGAATGCTTATTACTCGATAATATTTAATTCGTTACGTATAAACCGACAAGTATCTTCTCCCATCGCTTCTGGTCTCCATCGGCCAAGACAGAACCAAAGAGAACCGACTGAATCAGCCGCTAGCCGCGGATCGTCTGTCTTCACACTACGCACAGCTGTGCGTGGGTGTGTAACTTTCACTTCTGACGCCCTGTCTTTTCACAGAAAGGTTCCCTTTGAGACTATTTTGTCCATTGTGACTATCAGTCTCGGTCATGCCATTATTAAGGATCCAAAGAATACCCTTCTCAAACAAAGTCAAGTGCTATCCCTTAGAATTCTGTTTCTCTCGTGTTTTTGTTACACAATTCAACCAACTGCACCCGTCCGTGTCGTATAAAATATACAATTCTCCTTTGAAATCCATTACGATTCTTTACTCATGGCAATTCTTAATTTCGATATCAACACACACGCACACTAACACACGCATGTATTTATGGTTAAATACAGGGCTATTCAAAAAGAAAAAAATAGATTTCAAACATGTAGTTCTTCCAAACTACAAAAGATAGAAACATCATTAATACGTTCATGAAGAGAGAAAAGTTTAGAAGTTTATATCATACATTCAGTATGAGATTCGTATGTTACACGACAAATGTCAAAACGACATTTCTTGACACAAACGAATCAACTGCTCTCCAGTTATCTAATTCACAGCTTCAACAATTCGACGTTGTACATCCTCAAGAATGTGTGGCATAGGAGGGCTAAAAGCAATGTCTTTTACGTAACCCCATGGATAAACGTCACACGGAGTGAGATCTGGAGAACTTGGACGCCACCGGCGGTAAAGTTAAACTTCTGCTCCTCCTCTCCCAATCCAAAACCTTGGAAATGCGTTATTCAGGTAACGTCGGACGTGGTAAGAGAAATGAGGCGGGGCACGATCTTGCATGAAAATGAAGTCATATGAATCGTCTTCAAGTTGGGGAAACAAAATAAAATAAAAATATTTTTCTAATTTCAAGAATGTCTAGATAGATTAGTTCTGACACAGTTTTCTCCATGAAAGAGGAAAGGCCCATAAGCTTTGGTTACAGATATCGCACAGAAAGCGTTCACCTTAGGTAAATCTATTTCATGTTCAAAAACTCCCCTAGGTTTTTCACTTGCCCCAAATTCCAAGGTTATGGCGATTAACTTTACCGGAAACTTGAATAGTGCATTCATCGGAAGAAATTAATCGTTGAGAAAAATGATCTTCTTCCATATCATCTAATATGCCAATGCAAACTTCGTACCTTTTGTTGTGGTCATCAGTATGCAATGCTTGCAATAGCTACAGTTTGTATGGCTTCAGGTGCAGACGATGTTTTAGAACTCGGCATTTCGTTGGTTGAGGAATGTTAAGTTCCATGCTTGCTCGTAATGTGGATTTCTTTGAGCTCCTTTCCTATATTGTACAAATACTCACGACACTCTCGTCCGATGTACAAGGACGTCCCGTGCTTTTACTTCAACGAGTTTTCGATGCCACTCGTAAGTTTGCTTATGAAGCGGTGGTTGTTTATTAAATTGACGGCGAAATATTCGTTGAACTGCACAGTGGACTCCAGTGCTGCTAATTGCAGCACTTAAAATGATTTCTCTTGTCACCGCCATTCCACTACAAACAACAAACAACAGCGCCAATGCGGCTGTGATTGGAACTTCTACCCCCCGCGCCATTTCAAATATAAACTTTTCTGTCTCCATGAACTTTGGAATCATGTTTCTATCCTTTGTAGTTTAGGAGAAATAAATGAAATCTGTTTTTTTCTTTTTGAATAGCCCTGTATTTATCGAAGTTTTTGGTGGAATGTAGTCTTCACCTAGTTAATATACTATCAGAGGGAAAAATCAACAAAGTTAATGACTTCCCATTTGGGAAAAGCGGAAGTGCTGACAAATTCAGTCGCATGTCAAGGAATATCTCGGATGTGGTTGAGTCTACACAAACGTATTTGAAATATTGTATGTTTTAACAATATCCACATTCTTCTTATAAGTAAGGACTATAATACAATGAAGCATACAATTAATATAATTTTGAGTCGAAGTAGTGCTCAATGCTCCACACATTACTAGTGCTTATCTAGAACTTGTTTCGTTAGAACCTTCCTAACATCTCAGATAATGTCGACTATTAAATGTTCATTTGGTGAGCTCCTTGGAGTCGATAGGGGGCTCTCTGTTGGTATCTTGTTGAACTTGAAGTATGGGTTCTCTTCAAAGGTGGTGTCGAAATTGAACAGTTTTCCTTGATATTTGTTTATGAATATCCTTTTTCACGTGGTTAATGCATTTGGACCCTAAACACTTTTTAATAAGTGGGTTTCTCGTTGTATTCCTGTCGTGATTATCAATCCAAAACCAAGAAATAGACAAACTGGCGGTAGCGTACGGTCTTTGTTACTTCGTTACTTCATTTTTATCTTTGCTTTAAGTGGTTCCTTATCTGAACTTGAATATTCTAACAGCATTCGAAAACAATTTCTGTGGTAGAAGACGCTTTACTCCGGAGAACGGTAAATTCTTTCTCTCGCTACACAAAGGGAAAGCCAATAACCTTTATTGTCCGCTATAAGGGTATCAATAGATTTGAAGAAGTTGTGCGCTAACTGCGCCGAAAACTGGCAGACTTTCCTCAGTAGCTATGCCTATATTTATTGGTAACTAATAAGTATAGAGGTTTATAATATTTTATACATATTTTCATAGTGTTTCCCGTGATACATTTTTACAAACATAGTATGAAAACCATTGATGTTTGCTATTGAATAATACATAATTGATAGTAGCTCCTGAAATAATACTATCTTTATACAAGAATGGGTGGGCGGAAATAACGCTACAAACCTCAAGCCTGATAGAGGACTCATTCACGACCAATACAGAATATCTCCATAAATAGAAACTCAATTTAAATTCTTGCAAATAAAACTAATTTTAAAATTTGACCGAACTGTTCTCTTGAAGATGTCCTAATTCGCGCTTTGACGTATACCTTGGCAATTAACGTGTTTATGCAAACGAAGCTATGGCCGCACCGTTGCTCAGTGGTTAGACCGCTTGGCTCTCACCAAGGTGGCCCGGGTTCGATCCCAGGCGACCGCAAAGTGAGATTTGTGGTGGACAACACGGCGCTGTGGCGGGTTTTCTCCGAGACTTCCGGTTTCCCCCGCCATCTCATTCCACCGGTGCTCCATCTTCATCTCATTTATCATCAGTGTCACCGCCTGCGGTGCCGTATTTAGTTAAAGCGGCGTTAAACACTACACATTTCATTTCAAACGAAGCTATGACAGCAAGTTTTCCTCGTTCCCATAAACTAGATCTATAAAGCATGTTGGAACCCGATTGTCAATACACAGTAATATCATTGTAAACCTTCTGTGATCATTGGAACTCAAAATAAGCTCAACACGCAGCAGTGACGAATACAATCGATATCTTTCGTTTCTGAAACTGTCACAATTACTCGCACTTGGTCTGCTTCATTAGCAACATTTCCGGTGGTGACAGGCTAAACCACAATGAAACATGTCTTTGGCATGAGGTGTTTCTGAATGCTTCTGGGATTCCAATTGCTTTTAAATGGGGAATTGTTTTGCTAACAAACATGCGTAGTTGTCTGGCGCTTGAGTTCAATTTAATAAACTAAGAAATCTAAATTTTTAAAAATATTTTGCGTTATATACACAAGACGTTCTCTAAGGACAAGTTTACCTTTATGCCAAGAATGTCAGTCGTCCCTATTTTTACAGCTATTAGCAATCCACATTCTTTACTCCAGGATGAAAGCATCGGCTCCAATTCTGTATCTACTCAAGTCTGTAGCATAGAGCATGTGGTTGCACACGTACAAAATCACTAATAATACAGCAGATGCTATGCCAAAGCTGAAAATGTATACTGAAACAACTAAATATAACCTATTATGTTAAATTAACTTTATACTTTCTGATATTTGCGATACATCAGTTGGAAAAGGCCTTTAAGTAATAATCGGCCTACGGAAAGTTGGCTGGACTCATCTGCATACTAATCTTTTTCTACTGTGCTATAATATTCATGTATAATCTTAATTTTATGTCATGTTTAACAGTGTTATTTTGAGTTTACTTGACAATTCCACTTTTTAATTTAATACATATTTTTTAGCGTTTCTTTGTGGATAAACTACAGGTAGGTTCTGTTTAAACGCAACAAACGTACATTTGATGTGGACAAAATAAGAAGTATATACACTTGATATAAAAATAGGGAAATTAATTCTCAGAGTTTAGCTTAGAAGTTTAAAAACATTTACATTTATGGTTCATTGATGCAGCGCAACAAAATATATTCTGTAATTAATATCATCTCCGAATAGTATCTCATTGTGGCAAAGGCCCCCTTTTATTTTCACAGTTCCAGTGCTCTAATATGACTCTTCTAACGAAGAAAATAACAAAACGTGCTATTATCTTTGACAAATAGAAGCTGTTTGTAGATATTGTTACATGCTTCCATGGTTTCTGTGGAGTTGTGTAAGAATGAATGGGGTTAGGATTATTTCTTACCTGATATGGACGTTTGGCAAGACGAGTTTGCATGGCTTGCTTTTTGTAGTAGAACACATTTGCGAAATGTACAGTAAGATGCAATAAAACTGTGAAGTGACACAGAGATTAAGTTAATTACACCTTTTAAATATATTCATGTTTTAAATATTATTGTGACCAGAGGATACCGCACACTTCGACTCCATGCGGATCTTTTCGGTTTAACACCTCCAGGAGACATTAAGACATTTAAGACCTCCAGGATGAAATGAAGGAGTCATAGAAGGCTATAGACCGCAAGCGGATCAGTCGACAGAATACAGAAGTCCCAAACGGTTCCACAGTACGGTCATTAAGGCAAACTGCTCTGTAAGGGGGTCCATCTATCACAAACAGAGAAAATTAACCCACCTAAGAAGGTTTAGAGAAGGATGCCATTTGGCAAGGCCTAGAAGAACATGCAAAGAAATCATCCATGCAAAGAAATGACATTTAGAAAGGAAGGTTTCTAACCCTAAAATTATACAACCTTCCCGACATTTGTATTTATGAGAATTTAGGAAAACCTGGAGAAAAGTGTCCGCCTCGGTTGCGTAGATGGTAGCGTGTCTGTCTCACGTTCAAGAGGTCCCGAGTTCGAATCTGGGTCAGGGTGAGTTACCTGGGTAACGCTTTTCAGGGGTTTTCCTTAAAGACGAATGTCGGGTAACTCTAAGCTCCAGGGACCCCGGACTCATTTGACCATCATTTCATCGATTTCATTCATCGTCCGATGTGACTTAACATTAGAGGACGTAAATTACAAACAAACAAAACAACAACCTGCAGTAAACCTCAGTCAGGGAGAACGTTTCCAGCTGGATTTGAATTGCGAACTTCGATTGAAAGCTTCACTCATTACCACGGAGCCATCTGGTTTGGTGCACACAGAACTGATCCCCACATAAAACATGAAAGGGGAGGGCAAATCATAGGAAATGAGGGAGATCTACCCAGAAGCAAAGCTCCGTCTAACACGAGGGAAACCGTAGGGCTGGCCACTCCGTGGCTCTTTACATAGCTCAATACCTCATGTCTAAGAATCCTCCTCGGTGACGGAAGTGTATACGCCACTTACCCCACCTCAAACCCAGAGGGAAAGACTACTAACACCTTGGCAATGCCGACGTTACCTAGTACGGTGTCTCCTAGATCTCCAGCTGGAGGGCATTAACCCTTTCAGTCATGGTAGCCAATATAATGGACATAGGCATGTCTTTCGTATTTGTAATGCCTTTAGTGTTTTTTTCCTATACTCTTGTTATACTGGCCTCTACCGGTTTAACATATGTACCTATTTGAGATATTCTGAATTATACATTTTGTTGTTGTTGTAATTTACATTGTAGTGTTTTCATAAGAAAAGAAGCAAACTCCATGCAACAGCAGTCATATGATACCCCGTTATCATTGATTATTTTACCCCCACACCGATTATTTTACGTGGGCCCTCTGCGTCCCTTACCAAGGCACATTTGACTGCAGTTGCCGAGACTCGCATCCACGAATGCCGATTTTGAGTACATGGTCAGTGCACTGCGCGTCGCCGTAGCGATCATGACTATTCAAGTAAGTTGGCCGAAGTTGTCACAGACCCCCTAGTCTAAACCGGTTTCAAAATAGAGGAGGAAAGGCATAAGTAGCAAAATAATTCCTGACTGAAAGGTTTCAGGTGTCACATAATCCCGTCTGCGCATCATCGCCCAGACATATTCAAATATCTCATGGATTTCGAAGATCGGCACCTAACCGGAGCGTTGGAGGTAATCGACTCTTACAGTGCCACAAGTTATCACAGATTGTTTTCTCAGCGGAGAATCGGAAACCGTCTTTTAAAGTCCAATGCTTAAGGTTGTCTAAGTTGGTCTGTAGACGACGCTCTACAAACGGTGTGCGCTGAGATGTACAGTAGGCGGCAAAGTCGTCTAAAAATAGGCATGATGAATCCCCCGGAGGTACACACTTCGAAATAGAATTAATCACAATAGCAAACAACGCAACACTTAGTACTGATCCCTGTCATACACCGTTCCCTTGAACAAAAAGATTCGAAGAAACCGAGGCAAACCTTACTCGGAATACGCGGTCTTTCAAGAATTCCTCAAGGAAGAGTGGTAGGCGTCCACGTATATCCAGGTCTGCAGAGTGAGTAGCAACCCTGCCCACCAACATGTCTCATAAGCCTTTTCAAGGCCAAAAAATATTCCGACGGTTTGACAGTTTTTAGGAAATCCTAATAATAACAATAATAATATGTGTATAAGGTGCTCAACTGAAGCGGTCATAGCACCCTTACAAAAACTATTTCATGGCAATAGCCAGATTAAATTATTGAAAACTTTAAAAACAGATCAAAACAAAATGACAATAAAATAAACAAGCGCAAACGGGTAAAAAAATTTAAAAACACCTATAAATAAAATACCAAAAGGCATAAAAATTATTGGTTTCAATAACTTGCCATGAAAAAAGCTACCTGCCCAGTGCTGGTCGAATCAATTTGTTCCTTTCCTTTGGGGCTGGTCTAGCACCTTCTGCTGGTTTTTCCTGCCTGTTCCTTACTGTCGTTTGGGCAGCGAGGACAGGATCTACCCTCTCCACAGCCTCAATGGAGGAGGACGGCTTCCGTACTGCTAACTTCTAATCAAGTGTCTCGAGACCATTGGAAGCTGCGACCGGCGAAGATGAAAGTTGCCGATCGGTGTCCTCTCCCGATGATTCCTCAGATGTTGTTGACGGAGGAGATGTTCGCCGACTTTTATGCTGGCTGGCTTTCCTTTCACTGGTCTTACTGTTTTTCTTAATGAAGTCCGTTCTTTCATAAGAGGTCTTAAATTTCCTTGGTGAGACATTATATATTACCGGTTCTCATGTCCTTGAAGTAGATGCTTTCGACGGTGACTTGGCTGAATCCTTCTTCTTAGGAATGGACATTGTCGGCGCGCTCACTGTTGTTCGTGCTGGTGTTTGTTGCTTTGACTGTGATCTTGGTGTAATTGATCTTTCAGATATTACTGCCCCGTTTATGTCGCTGGTTTGTGTTGCAACTTCCCGTCTAGGTATCGTCTTAGCTGTAACTGCACTATAAGTAACAGTCCTAGGGACAGAAGGTTGGCGAATACGCAAGAGTTTTCCGGCTTCCACGAGGGACGCCCCCTCTCTTACCCGGATCGCTTGGATCGCCTTCTCCTCCATAAAATGGGCATATTCTCTGGAGTTAGATGAATGATTGCCACTGAAGTTAACACATATTGCGGGTGAAGTGCATGCATTGTCATGCTTGACTTCCCCGCAGTCAACACAAGTAGCAACTACATTATATCAATCACTCGTGTGGCCAAAGCGCTGGCATTTATAACACCTCAATAGATTGGGTATATACTGCCTCACTTCAATAGCTTCATACTCTGCCTTAATCCTTTGTGGAAGATCTACCCGATTAAAGGTAAGAAACAGGGTACGAGTGGGCACTAGTTCACCTCGTTCTTTGCGGTGAACTCGATAGACACTTGTAACACCTTGTTTTCTTTAATCTCCTCATTGCACATACCGTCCAATACGCTGGTATTTACAACACCACTTGAGGAGTTCAGGGTCCTATGCAATTCAACGCGCACCGGATAGCTCGCAAGCATATTGGCTTCCAAGAATTTTGCAGTCTGTGTCGGAGAAACTGCTTCGACTAGGAGCGTGCCATTACGAGATAGAGTACACGACTTTACAGGACCAGCAATATTATCTAAACCCTTCTGAATAATGAACGGGTTCACGGTAGTATACTTATGACCTTCTTTAGTTCTACAGATAACCAAATAGCGAGGACCACAAGACTGAACTTTTTCTTTTGCACGTTGAATTTTAGGATTTGCCATAAAATGTTGAACGTGTTTCGTCCCCCAGTGCTCTCCATCTACCATGGAGCCTAACAAGCTACACAGGGGATATAGTGGGCTCGCCGTCCCACTCACCTTGGTGTTCGGTAGAGTACCTAGTCCTGGCCAATTGATCACGGGTGGGTTAGTACCTAACCTCCCATTTACCGGAAGCACAATCCAAAGTAGTGTATTGGAAATGCGCACCCACCCCGAATTCAGAAGACTGGAACCTTTCCACCGACACGGGAGTCCACGCACGGCCTACACGTCGGTGGGTGTTTTGTCTGAACCCTCACCACTAAGAGGGACCCAGAACGAGGGTGTCAGGGTTGGCTCGGGACCCCGGGATCGCCAATTCCCGTACCTACAGCAGTAGGCCCCTGGGGGAGCTCTAGGGGTGCCCTCTTAGCACAGCAGCTATACGGGTTGCAACACTCTCAACTACAAAGAGGAAATGAGTATATTTAAATTCATGGTGGAATAGAAACAATCCCAGCATTCGCTTTGCCATCTAGTAAAAACCATGAAAAACACATGGTTAGAGTAACAGACTCTAGAACTACAATCCAGTAGCTCCCAAATATAAGCTTTCGCGTTATAGTGAAACCGTTGGGCTCGGTAATCCGTGACATGTATTAATTGTAAAAAATATACTGTTCTACACCTACACTTTACCCGCAGTAGTATATATTGCACGATGTATTGCAGTACTTTGTACACAGAGAGATATTGAATGAACAAATATTTTTTATGAATGAATGCCAAAATGTGAGGTAGGATTAATAGCCTCACGATGTTAGGCCGATTTGTAACCATTGGAATCTGCTTCAATCTAGAGCATAGTTCTAGCTCAGAGTATGCATCTGTGTGTAATGAAATTAAGGATGATACCGGAATCTAAATTTGAAACGTTTAATAACTTTTAAGCATTAACTTAAATCGAGATGTTGCCGACCAATGGAAACTTTATATACGGAATTAACGTATTTGAATCTTATCTTATGCGATAACACGTGATTCTATCCTTGTGGCAAGAAATGACGGCTCATTCATTTACGTCTTGCCCCATACGCAACCAGTCCAGAAGTGTCCATGCCCAAAATGACCTACTCAGCTACAAAAACTTTCCTAATAACCCCCCCTTCTGCTAATGACTCTAATGCCCCTATTATTAGCTTCCAATGCAATGTTGCGCTCTATTTCTACATTACTGAACTTTTTGCTTTCCATCCTAAAGTCTCGCTATACATTTCTAAGAAATATGTTCCACATGTTCCACAAATTCCAAGTTAGCCTGCCATAGCCTGCAACTTTGGATAGTAACTTTGCCCTCACTGATGTAACGTCCGAATCTGCTTAAAACTAGCCCTAGCTTATTACCTTACTCAATGACATTTTACCCGGAGCCAAACTTTACTCATAATAAACTGTCAAACCCAATATTATTAAATATATTAAAATATTTATTAGGGTCTAACACAAATGCACAAAATATTCATATTTAATTTTATTTTAAGTCTTAATTTCTTTAACTGATCCATAATTTCGGTATCAAATGAGTCCAGAATTCAAAGAGCTGCTACCAAAGCCTTATTTTGTCTTATCAAGGTAAGGAGAAGAGGATAAGATATCCAAATAACTCACGTGAACGGAATTTGAGATTAAAGTTTTTCAAAATTCCAGGTACATGCACTATCCATTACGCCACAGAGGTAGAATTTAATTTTAGAAGTAAACAAAGTTTAAAATATATCTGGTGAATCATCCGGCTTAAAGTTATCAACAATACAATCGATACGATGGTATGACGTGAAAAATGTTCCCCCTTGATACCGGAATTATTGCTTTGTAAGGTTAATAACTTTGTATTATGAAGGGAGATTAATAATTGCAAAAAAGAACTTCCTTCTATCGAATTCAATGCATAATACAAGAAACCCAAGGTAAATTCAGCCAATTGATAAACAATTACCAGCTATGTGATGAGACAAAGTAATTAGTTGGAAATCAGAATAGCTAACCAGCACCAGTAGATAATCAGAATAGGATTTAGGTGTTCGGGTGAACTCATTTGACAAATACCTAAACCATTTGCACAATGTTCAAGTATCCAGAACTTAGTACGTTCAGAAATCAGAGTCACATGAAAGTGAACATATATGAATCCTGAAAATTAGAACGGGAAAGGATTATTATAATTCAGTAAGTAGAATAGTGAACGCAATGTTTATGATACGTATAAAAAGCCTACATTTTGTCAACGTATTATGTAGGAACTTTGGAGGAGGAGTCATGGAACAGCAAGACTTAAGTTAATAAAATAGCGTGTATTTCCAAAATTGTGGGTTTTCTGTCCTTTACTTTTACAGAAGTGGCTTAATGTGAACGATCACCGCCAGTCCTTAGCGCCTAAAGACCGCGTTCGGGTTATCATGTACCTGATGATATTCGAAAGAGGATTCGCCCCCTTAGTATTGCTGCAAAAAGGATTGTAGGGGGGGTTAAGGACCTACAAACCTAATCAACAACTGGGGGTGTAGCTACTGAAAGGATAAGGGAGCAGATGGTAGAGCAAACAGGTCAAAGGATAGTGACATAGATTTAAATTAAAGTGATTAGTTCTCAGCAACATTTACAAATATATTCCAAATATTGGGGAAGTCAAATCAAACAAAGCTCTTCTTTATCTGGAAGAGATAAAGGGGGCAAACAAGACAGACATTAAATCAATTAATATATAATAAGTATTATCTTTTATGTAGATTAGCGCATATATATTCCAAATATTGGGGAAGTCAAATCAAACAAAGCTCTTCTTTATCTGGAAGAGATAAAGGGGGCAAACAAGACAGACATTAAATCAATTAATATATAATAAGTATTATCTTTTATGTAGATTAGCGCACAGTTCTAAAGAAGAGGTGGCTGGTTCACTCTGATGTGTTAAGTTTTGTAGAAGTATTAGCAAGTTCTATGATGAGACTAGAGCAGCAGCATCGACCCTCCAACCAACTAACAATGATCTGACTAGCTAAGTGACTAACTGATAAACCCCTCCTTACTGGCTGTAATCATTTAAATAGAACTGCCTTCCAAAATGTCTGCTATCATACGAGTTAGCGGTTCCTAACAGAGGATTTACATCCTTTGGTGTAATATTGTGCAACCCAAGAATGACGCTTCTTAAATTTTCTGTCGAATTAGCAGGAAACATGAGCAGGCAGGTCAGTGCCACTGCTCACTCTGATCACTGAGTCATCCAACCTGTCTCAACTTGTTAATTCCAGCTAAAGGCTGGAGCTTACCACGAAATGAAATGTGAACCTCCAATAATTATAATATTTCCCAAATCTTGTTCAGACCTTGTACGCAACAGTATTTCAGTGTTTCATTGCAGTTTAAGCTTCTCGTTGTTCATGTGGAAGCAGTTATTGTAAAACGGAAAATTACTGATTAGCCAGTTCTAGTGCTTCAATAACTGCAGTTCCTAGTACTAAGACTCAGAAACATTTAAATTATTTATCGTTAGTCAGCAACTCGCGTCAAGTAGATGGAATATTAGCCTCCATTAAATTTATGAGTCAACTTAACGGTGTTGCCTATGCGCTCACCCACTCATTCATATCTTCAGGGAAAGTTTCCATAGCTCACCACTGTATCAGCCGGTAGCAATTCATCAATGACTGAGATATAGCATACTTCAAGGTTTTGTACATTGTGGTAAATACGTTCACGAAAGCTCGGTAGCAGAGAAACTTGTATTGTGATGTTACAGAAATGTGTTGTGTAAAAGATTGTGCAAATCTGCGTTATCTCCCTGAATTAGCATCCCACCGATTTTCTGAAATAAAAAAATGGGGAAAATAAGCTGAAATGTTGTATTAACGAATTTTCCTGCGCTTGTGCCAGCTATTTTACAAACGCCTATTATTCCATCTAGAGTCCTTCCAGGCTTAAAGTGGCGACGTACGTAAACAGTACAGTTGTTTCACTCTGCCGGTAAACACGCGTTAACAGTCGCTGCTGTCAGATGTATACGTCTGACTCTTATTGCAGCCGTTATAAATTTCGTTGCAGTTCATCTTTAAATGCTTTGAAAGTTAATTATAATATTTACTAACCGGTTTCATCACTTGAATGTATCAAACAAGTGATAATGTAGGCGATGTAGCAACGAACTAATCCCAACCGCGCTTCACTATTTCACTCACTTCAGATGTTCTACGGCGTCATGTTGACATCTATACGCACTTTAAGGCCAAAGAGGGTAACTTCGTGTTAATTGAGTAGCCTAATATGGGGTGGTGCGCATTTCATGGTTCCGTGGTATCTCAGCTGCATAGTGCCGAACCTTGCTAGAAATGTGATGGACTAAGAAAGTTTTGGCGACTAAGCCTCATGCGGTTACGTCAAGGCATTCCTGCTTGAGATCGCGTCATGGTGAGCTGACGAAAGAAGTTTGATCATTAAAGTTATTTGCTGCTGTTGACATCTGTGTATTCAAATATAATGTGACTTTGTGGGTTCGTGAAATAAAAAGTCTAATTTCACCACTCAAAAATGTTCTTTATTTCCACCGACTTACAGTTAAACACTTGCCAATTACACAAAATTACGTAATGCACACAATTACGATTCACCAGTTCGTCCGTTATCGTTCCGATGCACGTACACGGCGCTACTTCACTAGCACGTCAAACACTGACTAACTGTCTCTCTGAAATCCTTTTTATAGGAATGTCAGTGTTTCTCTAGAAGTCTCTAATTACCGAACGTTCCAGACCACCGGAGAAGGGGAGAGAAACATCCAGGGGCGGGTGACATTCCTTTAACCACCCTTCAGTTAGTGACAGAGACTAATGGGAGGCGTGGCTCAGCTCCCTCCGGTTTCCCCACACAGCTGTGCCGTCATACCTTCCGCTAATTGGGTGACACTGCTCCCTCCTCAAAGCTGGTCGTCCCGAACAGCACCATCGTAGCGGGCTAGTCGATCCAGGTGTACCACCAACATCTTTCCTCGGGGAACCTTCTGGATGCGGTAGACCACGTCGTTAATCCTCTTCACCACCCGGTACGGTCCTTGCCATGGCTGCTGGAGCTTCGGGCAGCGTCCCTTGGTCCGGGTAGGACGGTACAACCAGACCAGGTCACCTTGCTGGAACCCTTGACTGTTGGCTTGCCTGTCATACCTGGTCTTCATGCGGTCGCTCGCCTTCTGGATGTTCTGGCGAGCCATCTCGTGCATGTCGTGGAGATGGTCCACCAAGTTCTCCACATACTCGGTCGCTGGCTGTTTCGCTTCCGGAGGGCTTCCAAAAGCCAGGTCACAAGGGAGGCGTAACTCTCGGCCGAACATTAAGCTGGCTGGCGTCATCCCAGTTGTGTCGTGTGTAGACGAGCGATAGGCCAGCAAGAACAGTGGCACCTTGACGTCCCAATCTCGCTGATGGCTGGCCACGACTTTCCTCAGGTGTTCCTCTAAGGTCTTGATGTACCTTTCGACCATGCCATCCGATTGGGGATGTAGAGGCGTAGTGCGAGTCTTGTTCACCCCAAGCCTTTGTAGTGCCTCCTTCATTAGGTTGGACTCAAAGTTGGTACCCTGGTCACTGTGTAGCTCTAACGGCACCCCAAATCGACAGAACACTTGCTCCACGAGGCAGTCTGTGATTGTCTTTGCCTCTTGGTTTGGGATGGCATACACCTCCGGCCACTTGGTGAAGTAGTCCACGACCACCATTAGGTACTTGTTGCCTCGGTCGGAAATTGGGAACGGTCCAGCAATGTCAATGGCGATCCGTTCGAATGGCGCTCCGACGTTGTACTGCTGCATGCGACCCCGGCTCCTAGTCTGAGGGCCACGACTCGCCGCGCACACGTGACACTGACGGCACCATCTCTCAGCATCTGCTCGGAGTCTCAGCCAGTAGTAGCGCTGCCGTAGTTTGTCAATTGTTCGGTTCGCTCCCAGGTGTCCTCCCGAAGTACCGGCGTGCACTTCCTCCAGGACTTCCGGGACCTTACTCCGGGGAAGTACCAACTGCTCTCTCTGCGTCTTCCCATCGGGTGATTCCCATACCCGGAACAGCACGCCCTCTTTGGTCTTCAACGAGTCCCATTGGGCCCAGTACGACTTGTATGTGGCGCTCCTCGGTGCGATGTCCTCCCAGGTTGGTCTCGTCCCTACCTCCACTTCCCTCAAGAGTGGCCCCAAGTCTGCGTCCGCCAGCTGCTCCCTCCTCAGGCCTGCGCTATCCCAGCCTTCAGCAGGCACTGCCACAACTACTCGGACTACTGCGGCACGCTCCTTCTCTTCCACTCTTGTGCACTGGCCGCACTCTTCTGGACAGGGTCTTCGGGACATGGCATCTGCGTTACCGTGGCTCCTCCCTCTACGATGTTCCGAGGTGAAGTCGTACTCCTGCAGCCTCTGGACCCAACGTGCTGTCTGGCCTTCCAGGTTCTTAAAGGTCAATAGCCAGGTTAGGGCGGAATGGTCAGTCCTCAGTTGGAATGGCTGACCGTACAGGTACTTGTGGAAGTGCTCCAATGTCTTTACTACCGCCAGTAACTCCCGTCGGGTGACGCAGTAGTTCTTCTCTGCCTTGGATAGCGTCTTGCTGTAATAGGCTATCACCCGCTCATGGCCGTCCTGGATCTGCGACAGGACACCTCCAATGCAATGGTCGCTGGCGTCGGTGTCCACAATGAAGGTGCCACCCGGTTGTGGGAAACCCAAAATTGGAGCACTGCACAGGGTCTCCTTTAGGTGCTGGAAAGCGTTTTCTGCGTCCTCCGTCCACACATAAGGCCGGTGTTCCTCTGTCAGGCGGGTGAGGGGTTTCGCGATGTTGGAGAACCCCTTTATGAAGCGCCTGTAATAACTGCACAGCCACAGGAAACTGCGCAATTCTTTCTTATCCTTTGGGCGAGGCCAATCTCTCACAGCCTGCGTCTTCTCCGGGTCTGTGGCCACTCCGGTTGCTGAGACTATGTGGCCCAAGTAGTTAACTTCCTTGCGGAAGAGCTGGCACTTCTTCGCGTTCAGCTTCAAGTTGGTCGCTTGCAGTCTCTGTAGCACCTTACTCAGATTCTCGAGATGATCTTCAAAAGTCTTCCCGACGATGATGATGTCGTCCAGGTATAGCAGGCAGGCATCGTAAGTCAGCCCTCTCATCACTGACTCCATGAGGCGCTGGAAGGTAGCTGGTGCGTTGCAGAGGCCAAAGGGCATAACCGTGAACTGCCAGAGCCCTTGGCCCGTCGAGAATGCAGTCTTCTCCTTGTCTCTCGGGTCTAGAGCTACCTGCCAGTAGCCCGACTTCAAGTCCAGGGTCGAGAACCACTGTGCACCAGCTAGCGTGTCCAGGGTGTCGTCAATCCGGGGTAAGGGAAAACAGTCCTTCCGGGTGACGGCGTTCAACTTTCTGTAGTCTACGCAGAAGCGCAGCTCGCCGTTCTTCTTTGTCACCAAGACTACAGGGGAACACCAAGGGCTGTCAGACTCTTCAATCACTCCCCTGGATCTCATGTCCTCCAGCATGTCTCGCACCGCCCCTTGCTTCGCCAGCGGAACGCGTCTATGTGGTTGCCGAATAGGCCGGGCGTCTCCGGTGTCGATGCGGTGAAGCACTTTGTCCGTGCGGCCGTAGTCACTATCACCTTGGCTGAAGACGCGCTGATACCGTCTTAGCAGTTGTCGAACCTTCTCCAACTGTTCTGTGGTCAGGTGGTCGGCCGCCCTCTCCACCAAGCCTTCTAGCCGGGGCCCCAGGTGTTGCTTCGGCGCCGGCTCCTGTGTCTCGTCGATAGCTGTTACGCTCACCACGGGCTCGCACATTCCCAACTCCGTCCCGGCCTGGACGTCGTGATCGGCGTCCGTAGGATTTAGCAGTCTCACGGGCACCTCCTCTCGGCACGGCAGCAAAGCCCTGGCTACACACAGTCCGTTTACAGGCGTCTTCTGGTCCAGCATCATGTTCCTGGTTCTCTGGCCCTCCAGTCGCGCGGTCACCACCACCTCGCTCCTCGCGGGGACAACCACGTCTTCGTCCAAGACGACCCTGCAAATTCCAAGGCGCTCTTCGGGTTGACGGAGGATAACCTCTTCTCCGTTAAGCCGCAGGACCTTCTTGCCGACGTCGACCGTCGCCTCATGGCTCCTGAGGGCATCCAGTCCCAGAATCACCTCCTCAGCCACCTTCGCGACGAACACCCACAGACGCACGGCACTCCGTCCCAAGTTCAGCTCCAGCAGGGCCTCCTTCTCCACTGGCAAGGTGTCGCCCGATGCCGTGACAAGCTGGTATGGCCGGCTTGGCTTCCTTGTCGGCAAACCCTTCGCCACGTCAGGTCTGATGATGGTCACGGCCGCCCCGGGGTCCACCAGCACGCGGCACGGCTTTCCTCTTATCCAACCGTCCGCGATGAGGCTGTCATCCATACGCCGGCTGACGGCGCGCAGTGTCACTCGAGGGGATGGTGGTGATGGTGGTGATGGCGCCGACGTGCCCCTCTCCACGACGGCCCTTACTCGTTTTCCGGCTGCTCTTCCTGGTGTCGGCAGTCTCTCTGCAGGTGTCCGGGCTGTCCACACCCCCAACACAGGCCACTGGGTGTTCGCCGGCGTCCCTCAGGTGGTCTTCTGTCTCCGGCGTAGCGGACACTCCTCGTTCTCGACGTCGGGGTGGATGTTATTTTGGCCGCCTCCATCCTTAATGCCGCTGTCAGCGCCTCGTGGATGGTTTTATATTCCCCGAGCATTAGGCGCTGACGAATCTCCGTGTCCCGTACCCCGTCGACAAAATTGTAGGCGGCTTCCCGGGATACGAACTCCAGTGGCAGGTCAACCAAGGCCTTGCTAGCCAGCTGCTCGATCGCAATGGCGAACTCCTGCAGCGTCTCCCCCGGCTGCTGTGACCTTGCCTTTAGCTGGCTGCGGTATGCTGCGGCTAAGCGGTGGTTCCCGAAGCGATCTTCCAGGGCTTCCCAGATGTCCTTGGGCGCCGCCGTCGTCTGCACCGCGTTTAGGACTTCCGCGGCTCTTCCTTGGAGGCTGGCTATTAACTGTGTGGCCTCCTCCTCCAGTGACCATCCGTTGTGCCTGGCCACTGTGTCGAACTGACCTCAAACGTTAACGCGCCGTCATACTTGGGAGGTTTGACGCGCGGCGATGTTATGTCGCGTCCCGGTGCGTCGGCCTTCAAATCCTTCAACCTCCTGCCGACGACGTCCTCCACCATGGCGCTCAGGGACTTGGTGCTGTTGTCGGCCTTTCCTTTTAGCTCATTAACGCGGCTCGCGAGGTCTCCGACGCGTTCGTCCACCTGGCCGATCCGCTTCCCGAGTCCCGTGACGTCCTCCCTCACGCCGGCCAACTGTTCCTCAAATTTCGCGGCGAGGGCCTCGTTCGCAACCTTCATTTCTTCCATCTTCTCCGTGAGGTTATCGTTAGCCGTCTTCATTTCTTCCAGCTTTGCGGCCAGGCTGTTATTTGCCGCTTCCGTTTTTGTTGTTAGTTCGGCCTTCATTTCTTCCATCTTCTCAGTGATGTTGTCTTTAGCCGTCTTCATTTCTCTCAGTTCCGCTAAAATCTTTTCTAATGCTGCCTCCATTGTTGTAATGTTCGGTGATGTTGTTTTCCCGCTTCCTGACACCAGTGTGACTTTGTGGGTTCGTGAAATAAAAAGTCTAATTTCACCACTCAAAAATGTTCTTTATTTCCACCGACTTACAGTTAAACACTTGCCAATTACACAAAATTACGTAATGCACACAATTACGATTCACCAGTTCGTCCGTTATCGTTCCGATGCACGTACACGGCGCTACTTCACTAGCACGTCAAACACTGACTAACTGTCTCTCTGAAATCCTTTTTATAGGAATGTCAGTGTTTCTCTAGAAGTCTCTAATTACCGAACGTTCCAGACCACCGGAGAAGGGGAGAGAAACATCCAGGGGCGGGTGACATTCCTTTAACCACCCTTCAGTTAGTGACAGAGACTAATGGGAGGCGTGGCTCAGCTCCCTCCGGTTTCCCCACACAGCTGTGCCGTCATACCTTCCGCTAATTGGGTGACACTAATAATGTATTTATTGTTTTAAACACACCTCTGCTGAAGTAGTAGTATTAAGATCAAACTATCATTCTATGCCCGGTCCTTTGCCTTCCTTCAATTACAAAAGGAGCCGGAGGAACTAATAATATTTTAAAAGTGGCGAGTTCCCTATTATGGGGTACCATGGAGAGCTAAATTAGCGGTACCCCATATTAGGACCTACTATTATACGTTTAATATCCATGCTAGAAATTAAACTTCTACTGCCAGGAAATCCAAATAGGGCTGAAAAATCATACTGGTCGAACTTTTACAGTTTACCAGATAGGGAATATCTTTGGAAAAGCCTATCTACGTATAGCCACAGCAGAAACAGCTAGTAGTGGGTTCCGCAAAACGGGAATATATGCATTCAACCGCAACATTTTCAGGTCATAAGATTTTACAATTCATGAAAATGAAACGTGCAATCAACACGATGAAGCTTTTGAATCTAAAAATGTAGCACAAGTGACAGATCCACCTGCTTCCCAGAGGAGATTGATGGTGGCGGCAGACATCAGCCCAATCCCAACACTAAAGCAGCCCGCCTCGGTAGCGTAGATGGTAGAGTGTGTGCCTCAGGTTCAGGAGGTCCCGAGTTCGAATCTCGGTTACGGTGAGTTACCTGGATAAGGTTTTCTCGGGGTTTTCCCTTATCCTGACAGACGAATGTCGTGTAACTCTAAGCTCCACGGACCCCGGATTCATTTGAGCATCATTTCACCAATTTCATTCATCGTCCGATATGACTTAACGTTGGAGGACGTAAATTAAAAAACAAACGCACTAAAGCAGAGGGCAAGTTCATCAGAACAAGCGAATTCATAACGAGGTGGGACATCTTGTGTAATTTCAAGCTCGCCATACATAGGTCAGCTAACTGAAAAGAAGTCACAGAAAGCCGACAAGACACAGCCAAAAGCCAGATGGATCTTAGCATTGCAAACCAAAACGACAAAGGAAACCAGAAAAGGAAGTGCACTGTTGAACCTTTGTCCTCCAAAGACGAAGGCAACTTTGTGCCTCTGGAATCGTAAGGGGAGTGAGGAAACGAGAGTGACGATGATGATGTTGATGATGCTGATGATGATACGGGGTGCTATATTGTGCAAGCTGTTTTTTTCGGAGGACCGAGAGGGAGAAACGGGGATAAGGTGCTGCAAATGTTTCAATTGGGCACACACGGTTTGTGCAGGTGATAGTTTCAATAGGTTCTGTTGTGAACAGTGTGTGAGAAAATGAAATAAATAAAAAAGAACAGTCTAGTAATGAGGCACCAAAATATGATAACAAGCCGGGATGTTAACCTTGCTTTCACTTCGGGTATAAAAATCATATATAAAACAGACATTAATAAGTGTGAACTTTTGTGCTTATACTGCTGTAAATTAACACAAAAAAATGTATCCCATACTAGGAACCTCTACCACCCCATATTAAGCACCACCGCATATTAGGAGTCACATTTTTTATTTTAGAAAATTGCACTTTATTTGCGTAACAGTGTATTTAATCCTGAGTATCACATTCTATAAGAGAGGTAAAGAGTTGGAATATATAAATATATTATTTGTGTTATTACTGGTCGTACATATTAAGCAACTTTTCAAGCATCTTTTTGCTTATTTTAGCCTAAATGCAAAAGAATGTGAGAGTATAAGCTTTAAGTGATAGTCAAGCACTTTAAGGATTTCTTCGCAACGTCGGGATTGCTATTGAAAGCCGTTTAATTCTTATTTTGAATTGATCAACCCAGGAGTGCCGGATAGCAGTGACTTTACTTTCCCTGCTACGAACTTGCAGGAAGCAGGGGAAGTATTGTTCTCCACCCAAAAATTCATTATGGGAAAATACTTGCTTTCAGACTTCCTACACGAGAAAAGAAATTTTAGAAATAGATTTGTGTGTGGATCCGTGTTTATCCGTGAACAGCATAACACATAAAAATGTCGGTTAAATATAAAACTTGATATTCAAGTTCAGTAACACCTCAAGCTACCCTTTACAAGAACGTTTTTCGAAAAGTTGGCATTTCTTAAAATTAGCTCTAACGATTTATATTGAAACATAATATTTTACATATTTGTAAGGCAAATTAAATCTGTATCTTGAGTTTTCTGGAAATTTCCTCATTAGTCCTCTTCATTCTGTATGACGTTTGCTAAACCGCAACAGATGTTCAAAATCTTACTCGAAAAAAAACTCGTAAAAGCACAGAATTTATGTAATGTACATGTTTGTCCAGTAAACCATTTCGCGGATATTTCATGTTATTTGTTAGAATTTTCCAAATACTTATACTTTTTCTCAAAAGAGACTTTGCTCTTTTCTTTATCTCTTGATCATGAAAACAGAACGAAGTTTCACCACTTAGTGACCATCTTTCAAGAGCACTGGAAGGTCGATATGCTTAAAAGGCTTATTTTGTTTTGTTTTAATGTTAAAATTATATACAACTTAGGGGATTACTACGAACAGCTGATTCTTTATGTAAAGGTTAAAATAGCATATGTAGCTATTAATTTCCTGGAAATGTTTAGAACTGGAGATGATAAAATTTTAGTTACCTTCGAAAACCATCACACATTTACTTAATAGGTTATTTATACATAACTTTACCCTTTTATTTTCCTGTGACTCATGTGGTATCACAAACGACGCAACATTAGTCATATAAATAAAGCAAAGTCACATTTGTAGAGACTAGGTTGTATACTTGGCTATAAGGTGCTCTATCCTGCTTCCAGCTATGACGCAAATCTCAGAATTAAGAGAGCCTGTTTCAGAATATTTTTTAAACCCCCTCGTCTTTCCTTCGTGAAATCTGAGAAATGTACAAAGCGAATAGCTTTAGCATAATGTAGGAAGAAAGCAGAGGAGGTAAAGAGGGTTGTAAAATAAAGGCATTTAGTTTGATGAGGCGAATTTAAAATAAGAAGGAGACGAGATAGTAGGTAAGCAGAGAGAAGGAGGGTAGTATGCAAGGAAAAAAAGCAAGCGAGCAGGAGCTTCCAAGGAAAAGGCGATGCGGCATTTGCATCGTAATGAGGTCGACTATGATAGCAGGATTACCAACAGGCTGAAGGCAGCGACGCCAGAAAAATGGAATCAGTGTGCGGGGGAGCTTAACACACTCAAGCATAAAACAAGAACTACGATAGGTGGAGTGAAGAAAAAAATAAAATAACAGGAAGACTGCGTAGGCTCCGTTGTGAGACATGGAGTCTTTGTTTCTGGCTACGCAGAGCTGCATATGTGCTTGTCTATTTTTCAAACGTTTGCAATTAAGGAGACCGAACTGTGAATTTTTGAAAACCCAAAATATTGTACTGAGTTTCTTTTAACTTATTTCCACACAACGGCATAAAAAGGGGGGTTAGAAAAATATAATACATTCATATAAGCAAATGTATATGCCAAATTTCAACAAAATTTGTAAGAAATGAAACTATTTTTTCATAAAGGAGCACAAATTTTAAATTTTAAAAGTTAGAAAGAATATTTAGTTACTACCACCTGGTGCATTAAAACTTCCCGTTAAATGGAGCTATATATAAATACTCACATGCTTGTTAATAGGCAAGCTCAATATTAAACCATGTTTTCACACACTTTTTCAGCATACCTCTATACTCAAAATGCTCCTAACCATACGATTTTCATTAATTTCTTTGAAGAATTTTGTACACCCATAAAAATATATTTAAGAAAATGGCCTCACCCAATTTAAAAATAAGGTTTCAATTTTATGAAATTATAAATACACAGAGTATAGGAGAACACAAATATCACACATGTTCTACAATAATTGGGGGTTAATATCGTGATTCTTTGGTCCAGGTACGGCGGTACAACCAGACAAGATCACCTTGTTGGAACCCTTGGCTGTTGGCTTGTCGTATCGGGTCTTCATGCGGTCACTCGCCTTCTGGATGTTCTGACGAGCCATCTCATGCATGTCGTGGAGACGGTCCACCAGGTTCTCCACATACTCGGTTGCTGGCTGCTTCACCTGCGGGGGGCTCCCAAATACCAGGTCACAAGGGAGGCGTAGCTCTCGGCCGAACATTAAGCTGGCTGGCGTCATACCAGTGGTATCGTGTGTCGACGAGCGGTAGGACAGCAAGAACAGTGGCACCTTGACGTCCTAGTCTCGCTGATGCCTGGCCACGACATTCCTCAGATGTTCTTCTAGGGTCTTGATGTAACCCTCGACCATGCCCTCCGACGGCGCGTGTAGGGGTATTGTGCGGGTCTTGTTTACTCCAAGTCTTTCCAGTGCCTCCTTCATCAGGTTAGACTCAAAATTGGTGAACTGGTCATTGTGGAGCTCTAACGGCAGATCAGTTGCTCCACAAGTCAGTCGGTCATTGAACTCTGGTGCGTGAACAGTTGTGTTATGGTCGTTGACCTTGCAAGTTGTATTGTGTATGTGACGTAATTCTGGACTCTGAAGGTTGATAAAAGTGTGTATCTACGGAAATAAAGAGCAATTTTTAGTGGTTGTTAACCTGGACTTTTAATTTCGCGAACCCACATAGTCACAATATACAACGTCGGATACAAGCCATCTTTTTGTAAGCTCGTTTACAGGAAAAAAACGTTAATCTTGTATGTGAATATGTTTAAAATACATTGTGTGGATCATTTTATAGGAAAAATGAAGTGATACAACAAACATTTAATGTTTCAACGCTCATGCAAGTTAGAATTTTGAAACGTGGCGGAATTATTATTGTTATTGTGGGTAATAACTTGTCACATTTCAGCGAGATATCATATACGTGTAGATTTTCCAAATTCTACAGTTGCATTACCTTAAACCATTCTTGCATTCTGAGTTTAGCAATTTAAGCTATTTTATATTAAAGTATCTTATGCTGCAGTTTTAACCATTTTAAAACAACTGTTCAGATGTTCCTCTTAAAGAAATGTCGTTTGAATTATTTTTTAAAGAAGAAAATTTTGATGAATTGTGAATTTTGCCTTTTAGAAGGAAACACATACTTATCAAACTTGGATGAAATTGGTGGCCTAACAGATATGCCTGACACTATATGCCCATATAGTAAGATTTAGTTAGAGGTTATTGTGATAACCATTTACAAAGTTTCACTCCAATAACTTAAAGATACATTAGGAGCAAAATTTTAAATATTGAAATAGTGTCTATAATAATGCAACCTAGAAAAATGCAGTGGATAACTTATATTAGCTGCATAGTGTATTTTTTATAAAATAATGGTTATTGTTACTTAAAACTTATAGTTTAGAAACTGATTAACATACGTGCACCAAAGTTTCCAGAAAAAGTTTAAGAAATTTCGGAAAAGGTATTATAACATTAAAAAAAGTCTAAAATACGACACTAAACTCTCGGTTTGGAGTAATGTAAATCACAAATCTCTCATTTTCACTCCGATATAAAAAATATGTGCAGAAGGTGTTTCATAAAGAGTAGGCCTTATTATTAATGAGATAAAACATGACAAATGATCATCTTAAACTTCATTGTTTTCACCAAAATCGTTAGTTCAATGCAAACGTACAATCAGCCTTTCATTTACACAAATGCAACACTTCGAAACGCCTCTACAATGTTCCTTTAAGTCACTATAGCACGCACTATTTGTGCTGAAATAATCTTTCTGATCTACATCCAAGTCCACCTATAACACATAGTTACACACCATTTGCGAACACAACTCCTATATTCAGCGTAAACTGCTTCGCTGCAGGTTACACAACTCGGCATCCCGCACTCAGCTGCAAGCACCACTCTGCTGTTACTACTACTCACTGCCACATATGACTGACTGACTCATTGACTGACTGACTCACCGACTGCCGATTGATAATTGTCGGACTTGAATCGGTTTTTACGCATCTTCTGGAACTATAAGCCACTGGAATTGCAGTAGCGAAGATCGTTTGGTACCTATACCCCAATTCGGGCATTTCCGGGAGGAAGGATGAGGTGAGAGGAGTGAGAGAGGGTTGCTGGCCCCAAGGAGTCACTACAGCACAGAAGGTGCTGTACTACTTTGAAAATCCTCGGCGGTCCAAAGTACCTTGGCCCCAATGCAGTCATGAGGTCGGTTCGGAGAACAGAGGCCGACTTCCCCAGAGCAAGGAAGCGTTAAATACTGCCTTCCCCAAGTTGATTTCGGAGAACATTAAGGCTTCTCGTAAACCCTCCTGGACATCACCGCCAAGACTAACCCTCTCTCCCATGTGCATCGGAAGTCAGTTTTCCGCCGAGTTCAACACTATCCATCATGCTCCCTGACGAATGAGATTCAGGTGCTCAATCCATCGTCCTTCTAGTAATGTTAGGCGGAGTAATGTTAATGTTAAAGTTAGGGGTCCACAGCATCCGCACCATAGCAGCTGAAGGGCAGCTATCCTTCCTGTATGGTATATCTCAGTTCCCAAAGGACAGTTATCGCTGTAGGTCCCCACAGGGGCCTACTGCGGTAGGTACGGAAATTGGCGTTCCCGGGGTCCCGAGCCACCCGAACACCCTCGATGTGGGTTCCTCTTAGTGGTGAGGGATCAGACAAAACACCCACCCACGTGTAGGCCGTGTGTGGAGACCCGTGTCGGTGAAAGGGTTTGTCCTGATGGTTGAGGGATGCGCATCTGAGCTCGTTCCAGTCTTCTTCTGAATTCGGGGAGGGTGCGCATCTCCAATACACTACTTTGGTTTCTGCTTCCCTTAAATGTGAGGTTAAGGACTAATCCGCCCGTAATCAATCGGCCAGGACTAGGTACTGTACCGAACTCCAGGATGAGTGGGACGGCGAGCCCGCTACATCCCCTGTGTAGCCCTGTCAGCCCAGTGGGCTGACCCCTTGTTAGGCTCCGTGGTGGGTGGGGAGCGCTGGGGGGATGAAACTTATTTCATACATTATAGTTAAACAAAATATTAATAAAAATATTCAGAAAAGTGGAAAAGAAATGGCTGAGTCTTGTGGTCCTCGCTATTTAGTTATTTGTAGAACTGAGGAAGGTCGGAAGTTTACTACCCTGAACCCGTTCATTATTCAGAAGGGTTTGGATAGTATTGCTGGTCCTGAGAAATCATGTACTCAATCTCGCAATGACACGCTCCTGGTCGAAGCAGTTTCTCCGACATAGGCTGCAAAAATCTTGAAAGCCAATATGCTTGCGAGCTATCCAGTGCGGGTTGAACTGCATAGGACTCTGAGCTCCTCAAGTGGTGTTGTAAACACCAGCGCATTGGATGGTATGTCCAAGAGGAGATTCAGGAAAACTTGGCGAAACAAGTTGTGTGACTAATGTATATCGAGTTCACCGCAAAGAACGAGGAGAACTAGTGCCCACTAGTACCCTGTTTCTTACCTTTGATTGGGTAGATCTCCAACAAAGGATTAAGGCAGTGTATGAAGCTATTGAAGTGAGCCAGTACTGAGGTGTTATAAATGCCAGCGCTTTGGCCACACAAGTGATTCTTGTAATGGGGTTGCTACTTGCCTTGACTGCGGGTAAGTGAAAAATGATAATGATTGTACTTCACCTGAAAGATGTGTTAACTATAGTGATAATCATTCATCATAACTCCAGAGAATGCCAGCCTTTTATGGAGGAAAAGGCAATCCAAGAAATTCGGGTAAGAGAGGGGGTGTCCTTCTTGCAAGCCCGGAAACTCTTGCGTATTCGTCAGCCTTCTGTCCCTAGGACGGTTACTTAAAGTGCAGTTGCAGCTAAGACGGTACCTACACGGGAAGTCGCAACACAAACCAGCGACATAAACGGGGCAGTAATATCTGAAAGATCAATTACACCATCATCACAGCCAAAGTAACTAACACCAGCACGAACAACGGTGAGCGCGCCGACCAAGCCCAGTCCTAAGAAGAAGGATTCAGCCAAGTTACCGCCGAAAGCATCTACTTCAAGAACATGTGAACCGGTAATATATAATGTCTCACCAAGGAAATTTAAGACCTTGTATGTCAAAACTTACGGCCTCAAGGAAAATAGTGAGACCAGTGAAAGGAAAGCTACGCAGCACTGAAGTCCACGAACATCTCCGTCAACATCTGAGAAATTATCTGGAGAGGACGCCGATCGGCGACTTCCATCTTCGCCGGTCACAGTTTCCGATCCTTTGGACAGACTGGATTTGAAGTTACCAGTGCGGAAGCCGTCCTCTTCTAATGACGATCTGGAGGAGTTGAATCCTGTCCTCACTGCCTAAACGAGAGTGAGGAGAAGGCAGGAAAAGCATGCTGAAAGTGCTAGCCCAGCCCCAAAGAAAAGGAACAAATTTATTCGACCACCACTGGGCAGGTAGCTTTTGTCATGGCAAGTTATTGAAAGTACTAATTTTTATGCCTTTTGGTATTTTATTGGTAATTATAGGTTTTTACTGTTATATTTTTAACCATTTGGGCTTATTTATTTTATTGTTATTTTGTTTTGATCGGATTTTTAAATATTGAATAATTTATATCTTGCTATTGCCATGAATTAGTTTTTTGTAAGGGCTCTGATGACCATGCAGTTGAGCGCCCTTATATACAAATAAATACATCAATCGCTTTGGGTTCGAGAATTCATTCCGAGTCCTCTCGAATGCTAGTTTCGCATACCTCGCTGGTTACGAATAAGGTGCTGTACATCGCAGTTGTCCCGAAAAGCAATACCATTTGACCATGAGACATAGGTCAAACTAAATCAAGCTGTAATTAGCATCAATGCCAGTGCACTATAATTAGACCTGGACGAATAGCGGTAGGATCTATAGAACGAGTCCTGAACGGGTAATATTCCATACAGTATATCAGGCTACTTCAACCCTAATGTAAACAATCACTCCAGAATAGAGAGAGACAGAGGGAGGGAGAGGGAAGGAGGCAACAATAGTAGAAAGGCTTCCCTGATTGGTTCAGAGAAGGTAATTAATGTTATATTTTATTTGCATAGATACCATAACCACCTTTTAAAAGCACAGTACTATGGGTAGTTTTGTGATCACTGTTCCGCGCGAACTTTTTGTTAAATGAGAAAAGGGTGCAAATGCTTGGATTCTTATTAGGGTATAGCCCCATGTTTTACCTTTATCCGACACATGCAGATGGGTTGCGTACCCATGAATTTTTAAAGGAGTATTTGCAACAGACTTATAAATGCAGTCACTCACTTGAATTGCTATTCTCTTATAAGTATCTTTCTTACAAACGATGATTCTTCTACCTACTTTATGTTATACAAGTTAACATTTGGAAAAATTATTTTAGTGCAAATTTTCTTGCAGTACCTATCTGCAAGGGAATAAGGGAATATTACCTTAAGTGATAGTGATAATCCTTTAATGTTGCTTAAATTTCCCTCTCTTTCATGACCAAGAGATAAGGGAAAGAATGACAACTTCTCCTTTGAAAAAATGTAAGTATTGCAAAGTTCTCACAAATATCGAGAAATGCCTCTGATATGATTCACTGCACGAACAAATGATTATGACATAAATTATGGGTTTTAACGATCTACCTTTTTGTGTAGTACAATTTTATTTTGCTATCTCTTACGATATAATTCACAAACCAATGAAGACGACTGCTGAAGACATTCCCAGAAAATTCAAGACATAAACTTGTCCTAGAAGTATCAATATTTTCAAAACATTTCGGATGTAAAGATATGTCTTGGGTGGAGGATTTTCCTGAAAATCTTCGTGGAGCATCCTTGAAAGATACTAGACTTAAATATCAAGTTGAATATTTAACAGACTTCATTTACCAGTTATGCTGTTCCCACACACACACACACACACACACACACACACACACACACACACACACACAAACACACACACACACAAACGGACTTTTTTCTAGTAATGCTTTTAGGATTCAGGGGACCTCAAAATCTGTATTTCCTCTGAAATCTTGGTATCGATTTTTTTGCTGAAATGTAATACTTTGCTTATCCTTAGCAAAGAAAGTAAACATATAAATAGGTCAGACAGAAGACAGGTGTAATTATATATTGACACCATTAACCTATTATTGTTCATTACAATGTAACCTAATGTGTGTTTATAAAGAACAAGTTGCAAACCTACAGACAACAGACATTTTTTTCGGGAACAACCAGTTGGTCTCGAGGTGAATGCTGATTAAAATGTTATTGTTTATAATGCAGAGTTACTTCTGATATAATCTGATATTTACGAGTGCATGTCCTATATATCTCACATACGTCACAAGCTCACAGAGAGAGCTTGGATTTGTATGCAAAAATATGCACAAATGATATGCAAATAACAATGCATGCTTGATAACTAAAATCATAAGTTCATAATTTGGTTATTTTTTTAAAGAAATATTTGTTACTGTACTTCACAGCGTTCAGATGCTACAGTACTACCTGGAACTTTCTGTCAGAGGCAATACTTCATTCAGATGATAAACAAAATAATACTTTTCCATCGTCACTAAAATTGCCGCTCCCTCACTCCGTAATATATTTAATCTCTGTTTCATATAACCTTGCCCCGCTGACATGTATCACTCCGCGTGCAACTACCTTCCCCCTCACCCTAATTGGCTAATGCTTTCGCGCCATACACCATAAAAATATGTAGTGTTTAACGCCCACTTTTACTGCATACGGCATCGCAGTGGATTGCACTTATGATATATGAGATGAAGATGGAGCACCAGTGGAATGAAATGGCGGGGGAAACCGGAGATCCCGGAGAAAATCCACCCCAGCGCCGTGTTTTCCACCACAAATCTCACTTTGCGGTCGCCTGGGATCGAACCCGGGCCGCCTTGGTGAGAGCCAAGTGGTCTAACCACTGAGCCACGGCGCGGCCTCCATACGCCATAGGCGGTACCTTCCCATCATATTTAAACCTGCAGTAAAAGTTATATTAATTGCCAGGAAGATAGATAAAATCATACAAATAAGAATATGAAGGCATGCAAAAAGACAAGTTTATAATGAACCTGAGCAAGTTGATAATGAATGAGCAATGAAACTGAAACAAGTTTATAATGAAAGGCCTTCGGCCTTTTCCACTGGGATTTTTTTAATCCAGCACGCATACCTTGCAAAAATGTTTGTCTTTCAGTCTTAAAAGTCGTGTCACGCCATACTTGTCGTGAGTACTTCATTTACCCAAATCTCGCCAACGTATATCCCGGTACGTCTGATTGCCCTTAAATAGCGTGTTTGCCACACAGCAATATCGCCCCTGGAGTGGTAAGTTTTCCTGTTGTCTCAATTTCACGTCGCAATGTTCCTGCGGACCTAACACTCACACCTGTAAATTCAGAGCACATGTGTTCGACTTCTCTCACTGACAAAGAGGGATTCTTCTCTCTGAGTGCATTAAACACATGGAACACAATTCTTTTGTAAAGGTTTTCCCTTGCGATGCTTCAGCGAAAAACTGGCGGTAGACTCTGTCATTATACATATAATAAGTACACGCGCAATAAGCGATCAATAAAATAATTTAGCTCTCGCACTCGGCACAACACACCTTCGAATGGCGATATATGACTAATCCAGTTCAAAACAAGGTCAGTAATGAAAGTAATATAAGCAAATATGTCACCACTACCCCTAAATCACGTGCTATCGTGTCATGCGCTTGAGAGCAAAGGAAGCTCCTCTTTACTTCGTTTAAGAATTAACATGCATTTCAGATAAATGAACTCTGCTGCGTAATATATTTAATTCTAACACTTACGAAAATATAAATTTGACAATTCTCTTCCAACTATATATATAAAGATATATCACCATGTTAAATAACGAACTAATTTTACCGCACAACAGTCTATACTGCAATAACAGCAATGAAAGGTGATAAGGTCACTTGACCGTTAAGAGATACGGGGCAAGCTTATGTGAAACAAGGATTACAGTCAGAAGTTTTCATTTCTAGTAGAAAAAAAAGGAGAACTGTGGCATGTGTGAACCAACTATGATGTTTTCTTACGCAAGAATTAGAAAAATATGCCATGACCTATTACATTTTAATAAATATGCATGTAAAATCAGTTTTTTCACACAATATGCAATTATATGCATTTTAAAACTGCATTAGTGACACCTTAAAGGTAAGAATCGAAAACAATACTGCTAATGCACACACATTTAAACTAATTAAAAACTCTATACATTTTACAAAAAAATCCGTTTTCTTATTATAAGCAATTAGAGAAAGTAAAACTTTTCATCATGGAACTGACTGGTGCTTTAGCCGTAATTTTAACGATCAACTCTTTTGTCTAGTACGTTTTATGTATTTCTTGCGATAGAATTTACAAATCAATGAAGACGACTTCTGAGGAGATTCCCAGAAAATTCAAGATATAAATTTAATTGTTCCTAAAAATTTGTCCTAGAAGTACAAATATAGTGCAGAGTACAAATATACGATATAGCGGGAGTTTTGCTGATGATGGGAAGATGGTGTTCTCGAAGCCCCGCGTAAGGCAACCTTATGGATGATGACGACGACGACGACGACGACGACGACGATGATGATGATGATGATGATGATGATGATGATTTGTATTTAAGAGCGCTACACTCCATTGTCATCAGCGCCCTTTCAAAAACTGTATTTCACTTTACTATCCTTCCTTTCACTTTACCTAATCTTTAACTTTGCTTTGGCTTTGCTGCGGCTTTGCATTTGCTTTACTCTGACTTTGCTCTGGCTCCTCTTTGGCGCTGCTTTGGCTTTGTATTACCTTTGTTATGGCTGTGCTCTAGCTCTGCTTTGGCTTTGCTTTGGCTTTACTCTCACTTTGCTCTTTCTGTGCTCTAGCTCTACTCTGGCTCCACTTTGGCTCCATTCTGGCTTTGCTTTGGCTTTGTTTGGACTTTGCTCAGCCTCTGCTCTGGTTTCGCTCTGGCTTCTCTCCGGCTTCACCCTAACCTCACTCTTAACTCCACTCTAAAATCACTCTAACTTGGCTCAGGCTTTGCTTTGGCTAGGCTCCAGCCTAACTTCGGTCCCGGTCAGGCTTCCCTCTGGCTACGCTCAGGTCTCACTCTAACTTTACTCTTTAACTTAACTTTGGCTTAGCTGTGGTTTCCCTCTGGCTTGGTTCTGGCTAGGTTCCGACCTTCCTCCGATCCCACTATGTCTTAGCTTAGTTCGCTTAGGCTTCGCTCAGGCTTCGCTTAGGCTTCGCTTAGGCTTCGCTTAGGCTTCGCTTAGGCTTCGCTTAGGCTTCGCTCTGGCCTCACACTAACTTCATTCTGTACCTTAACTCTGGCTTGGCTCTGGCTTCCCTCTGGCTAGGCTCCCTTCACATCTCCGGTCCCGCTCTGGCTCGCTCTGACCTCACACTAACTTCATAGACTAACTTAACCCTGGCTTGCTTCTGGCTTCGCTCTGGCTAGGCTCCAGTTACCACTCTGGTCCCACTCTGGCTTTGCTCTGGCTCCGAACCTGCTCCGCTCTGGCCAAGCTGTGGCTTGGCTCTGGCTTGGCTCTCGTTAGGTTCCGGACCTTCTCCGGTCCTGCTCTGGTTTCGCTCTGGCTTCGTTCTGGCCTCACACTAACTTTATACTGTAACTTAACTCTGGCTTGGCTCTGGCTTCCCTCTGGCTAGGCTCCAGTTACCACTCTGGTCCCGCTCTGGCTTGGCTCTGGCTTTGCTGTGGCTTTTCTCTGACTCCGCTCTGACTTTGCTCTCAGTTTGCTCTGACATGCTCTGGCTCCGTTCTGGCTTTGCTCTGACTTTGATCTGGCTTTGCTCTGCCTTTGCTCTGGCTTCACTCAGACTCCACTCTGGCTTTGCTTTCTATTTACTTTGACTTTAGTTTGATTTACTTAATTTGACTAACATTGGGGTCCAACACAGATGTGGACCTTGTCTGGGCCTTTGGCATTAGCTCTCACCACTCAGAGGCACCCAATCGAGAGATTTGCCTCGGGACTCTGGGATCGCCATTTCCTATACCTACCGCAGTGGGCCCCTGGGGGGGGGGCGACCATGTGGTAAGGGATTATTCTCACCTGATGCCCTTCATCGTGGCTTAAGTCGTGGGTTGTATTCTGCTCTCCGTGATTACGGAGACGAAGCCGCAAGTTGCTAACCCTTCTTGGTCCAATTTGGCACCCCGATGTATCGACGTGTATAAAAAAGAATCTCCGGATCTGCTCCAGTCTGAGCTATGAAGGCTCTTGAATTTTCATATGTGGTCGCGGGAGAAAGGATAAATTTTCTAAATGAACTTCGATACCAATAAATTCTTTTTACTTTAAAAATATCAAGATATTCAGTTTAATTTGTATTATTTATACATTTTTTCGTATAAAACTTGACAATAGTATTGTGTACCTTGATTACAATTAACAGAAAACGGATATTAAATGTTTTACAAGGTTTCGTTGCGGCACTGAATTTACGGCTGTTCACCTTAACGTTCTTCCATCAAAAGACGCCTTCTTTCCTAGTTGTTTTACAAAAATTATTGATTTTTACTTCTCTCGTTGCCATCACTACCAATCAAACTTAATTTTTACTGCTCACACATTACATAATATAATTTTTAAAACTATAAATGATGAAACATCACATCATTTCATTTACATGTTGCGTCCTCTCATGACCTACTGAATTTTAGCAATTTGCTTTCTTATTCATTTTAACATGTCCATATGGATTCTTCAACCACATATTTAAATAAGTTTACAGTTCTTGGAGCCTAAACTAAAACAACGGTTACAACGACCAGGATAAACTGTTAAAAAATGGCGAGAGGCGAATGATCGCGCTTTCTTTCTTGATGATCTAGATTTATTGTCAAATTAGCACTGCTATATATTACTGGTGCTGCAAAACTTAGGTGCGCACATGTAACGTATTACACGTGGCAAGTGCAGTCAGCTCCGCCTTATTTACAAGATTAGAGCACGCTGAGAAAGAGAATAATACGGTTTCCTTTAAATGTCAATAAAATGAACATTTATTCATATTTGTTAAAAAAATCAGTTCTTCAGAGGATAACATTTACAAACATTATTATACGTTTGTAGAGGAAATAATGTATCCCATCCAAGAATTGAATTTCTAGTTTTCATCAGTAATAGACATTTAGGAACCCTCTGAGTCTAAATATTTTTAGGAAAAGGTTCGTGTGCCTATATGTAACTGTCTGCCCACCACAAGAAGGCAAGCGGGGCATGAAGAGGGAGAGGTGTTTCAACTGTTTATCTGCTTTGTCAGTGAATCTGCTTACTACGAAATGAGTATATGAAAGCGTTTATGAGAGAGCACATCTAACGCTCGTTTCAGTAACTACTGTGATGCATGAGTGAGTTATGTCACAACACTGTGAACCTAGCAGCCATATCATATCTGGAAAGCGAACATAAGCACAGCAAAAGTCATTACGTTACACATTCCCCTAACTTGCCTTCTTGTGGTGGGCAGATAGCAGTTCAAGTTTGTGAGTCTGGATGTGTTTTGCGTGATTCTGTAAACAGCAGAACACAAAAAAGTTTCAATAAATAGAAATTTCAAAATTTCTGCAAAATTTAGATTTCTAAATAGTGACTTTAATGATTTTGGTTAAATACCATTGGCTTAAGATATTTTCATAACAAACGAAATTTGCATCTGAAATGTTCTGGGAATGTCCTCAGAAGTCCTCTTCAGTCTTTATGACTTATGTACAGCTGGCAAACCATAGAAAATATACAAAACCGTATTGCACACACACAGAAAAAAACCATAGAGCTTGTTAAAGCACATAATTTATGTCAAATAAATTTTTTTGGTGCAGTGAAACTTTTACGAAATATTTCTTGTTTATTAGTTTAAATTTTCTAATATTTATACATTTCTCAAATGGGAAGCCATTTATTCCTTTTATGGTTCGGCCATGCAAAGAGAGCCAGCTGTTAAAACGTTTGTCTCACTCTTTAAGTCTACTTAATTCCCATATTATATAGCACCTACAAGATCATTAACAATAAAGTAATGTTTATTTCGATTAGCCTAAAGTAGGCAGCGCAATAAGGTTTTAAGAATAGTGTTTAGTTGAGTAAAGAAAGTAATGTATGTAACACATCAGGTTGTTCAGTTTAATTTGATGGGTTTGAAGGAAGCAACTTTGCCCTGCAGTGCATACAACCTTTGCAGATCTATTGCACATCCCCAATCCTATTAAAACTGATCAACAGGCCTTGCGTAATAATGAACTGTATCAGGATCATAATGGTTAAAACGTGCTTCAATTTTGGAAAATCACTCCCCAAAACCAGAGCCCTCGGAGAGCAAGTACTGTGCACTTCAACACAATAGATGGTTAGGTGTGTGTTGACACCGTCTGTAGACAGGATCTACATAATGTTGCACAAGTTTACACACAAATCACAAGCGAAAAGTCGGGATTCACTAAAATTATTCACGTACCTCGTGGTTTACAAATTAAGCAAATTATACAAACTCAAATATGACTCAAATGAAAAGAAATTCATCATACAAAATGAGATAGAGCTTGCTAAAATAATTACAATGTTAACATGTATAAACAAATAATGGAACATGAACAATATCATTCTTTTATTTCAAATAAGACAGCCAGTTCACACATAAAATTATAATAGGATATTTATAAATACAATAATAGTTCATTGATTGAATACAAGATTAATAAAATAAACCTTGAAAAATAAAGAAAGTGGAAGTAAGGCACTAATAGTGCTTTAAATTTTTTGACTTAACAAGGGTGTGACCTCACCAAAGTATTTTTCAATAATTAACATTATTCAGGCTGTCACATGATCATTACTTGCAATATATAATGAGAAAGTGTTCACAGATATCGTCAATTATGTTTACAAACATAAATCTCTCAATACAACAGGACTGTACCCTTGAACGTTACTCCCATAAATATATCAGAGTTTTAAATTCAGCAATTGTCTACTACAAGACACACAATGTTTCATCCAATACCTCCGTGTACATACAGTATTCTTGTGTTTGTACACAATTCTCTTTATCGTGACTAAAACAAAAGAACATTACTGGGTGTAACTACAATTAAGTTGTTCGGGTTAAGTAAATCTTTAGTAGTGGCGGTTATATCATGTTAAAAAGACATTCTAAAGAAATGCCTTATCATTTTCAATTGGAAAATTTAGAATGTATTTACCGATTATTGATCCTTGGCAGATAGGTTTTCTGTTTTGAAAACATGATAACTTCCTGTGGGGCAGCTTTCGATATTCTAAAATATGTGAAGTAGTTTATGTGTTCCAAGTACATAACCATAGGGTTAACAAACTAGTAAAAAAAGCAGATGAACTTCGTAAATAGCTTTAAAAATGTAATTTATGAAACGTATCAGTAGAGCACATCAGATTATTAGCTGTCAGTGCCTCACACTAAAAATTCTCTATTTTGTCAGACTACTTATGAAGCGCATTAAAAACCTCTTCCACAGAAGTTTTGAAGATTTGATCACAAACTAGTCCAAGTAGTTCTGAGAGAATGACAAATTGCAAGTTTCTTTGTGCTTCAAAAGCATAATAATTCAAAATAATTAATAATTTGGAAATAAACATGTATACTATTTGTAATACCTCTGCCTAATTTCAATTGATGTTAATTGTAGTTTCCAAGTAACTATATGTTTTCCTTAACATTTACTTCCTTCGTTTGGTTTCTCATTCATCGTGTATGGTTTGTTAAATTCTTATTATACTAACTCCTCCTGGGCATAAGAAAAACGCAGAAACTCCAACAGGTGAGAACCAAAGATACTTAACATATAAAATAACCTCAAATTAATTTTATGTGTGTCACATAACCTCAAAAACGACAACGTATGTCATTGCTCAATCAATCGTGCGTATTTCATCATTACAACAGTGGTAAGCTAATTCCTTAACACAATCAAGTATACCTTAAGATAAACAAACATTATTTTTAAAAACACCTTATACCCGCAAACATATGTATAACCAATCTTACAGAAAAATCAGATTACAACATTATCTCAGCATCCTGGGAGTATTGCAAAGTTAATGCTGATATAGCAAATACATATTTGTAAGAAAACCGCAGTTCCAGCCATAGTGTAAACCATCTCGTATATCTGTAACAAAAATGATCAATGCTTAAGTTAGAGAAACCAAAAGAAAAATCGTGTGTGCTAAGTAATAAGTTGCAGGCGATCATCCTGTATAAACGTCATCAAATCAATGTACTTATCCTAACATTCCCTAGTAGAGTACAGAGTTCAATTCCTGACTGTCACGGTAGGTAGGTGAAATCATGCATTCTTTGAACAGAACTAAATAAAATAGATGAGAGAATATCGCTTAGTATTACAAGTATTAAGTCGGATGATATGTCTGGTGCTGACTTTACTGCTACATCCAACAATATAGTTCCATGAAAACTCAAATTGTTAACATAGTTTGCTTACTGTGAGTAATGCTTAACAACGGAAAATAGGGGGCGATTGGTAGAAGTAGCACATCTTTCGTCCTCTAGACTTCATTGCATAGGTAATATTTTACTCTACCCAAGTTAACAAAACATTACATCATGACTCAGGGGTTAAAACAGGTTTACATTTATTCAATTAAAACAATAAATTGAGTGACTGAAAATTATATTAGCATGCTGAATCATTCTAAAGCATAACATAGCTTTTGAAATACGAGATATTTAAGCGTCCTTGCTTGTCTAACCAGCTCACAAGAAAGAACAGCATGTAAATAAGCACGTCTTGTTACAAGATAATTCCGGAGAAACTGTGTGCATGCGCATTGTGGTAGCGTGGTGATAGTGTCTGCCTCAGGAGCAAGAGGTCCCAAGTTCGAATCCCGGGGTTTTCCCTTACCCTAAAAGACGAATGTCGGGTAATTCTAAGCTCTATGGACACTGCGCTCATTGAGCATCATTTCGCCCATTCCATTCATCGTCCAATATGACAACGTTGGAGGACGTAAACTTACACAACAAAAATAACATACGTATTTCAACTGTTTTGTTTTCCTCTAAACAGAGATGAAATATTTCCAGTAACTTGTTAACTTATGAACCGTTTATTTCATGCAACTTAGTAATGAGATTATCACATTGCCAGTACGAAGACGTTGTCCACTTCTGTGTTGAGCTCACACATAGTAAGGGGAGAGTCTTTTGATAGGAACAACCATATCCTTATGTTTATTTCTTGTTTTCTGTCTAATGCGATAGTTGACAGGTGAATGTTCTTCTCCTATCTCATAGGGTCCGTAATAATGCTGTAGCAAATTTGTAGTCCGTCCTAGTTTTCGATTTGGGGTATATAACTTCACGAGTTGACTAATTCGAAATGAAACGGTAAGCCTCCTGCGGTCATAAAGTTGTTTTTGCTTACTCTGTTGCTTGGTTTTGATATGTATCGCTAACTGGCGGGCCTTTTGAACATATTCCAACTTCTGTCTGACAAATAAATGATCAGATGTGGCCTTCAACTGAACTCTATCAGGAAGAGCTGGATGCCTTCCATACATAAAAAAGAAAGGAGTTTCTTTAGTCGCTTCCTGACGGGTGATATTATAAGCGAATACGACATGTGATACACATGTATCACATGTATGTGATAGTCATTTGGTTCGTGGAGGTATAGTGGGAGACCGTGTTGATAATTGTTTTGTTTGCACGTTCTATCAAGTCATTACATGCTGGATTATATGCAGTTGTGAAGGTAAATTTCACACCTAACAGTCGGAGCAACTCTCTTGTGATATCACTGATAAACACAGAAAACCTGTCTTATAGTGACAGGGGCCTACTGCGGTAGATACGGGAATTGGCGATCCCAGGGTCCCGAGCCACCCTGACACCCTCGATGTGGGTTCCTCTTAGTGGTGAGGGGGTCAGACAAAACACCCACCCATGTGTAGGCCGTGCGTGGAGACCCGTGTCGGTGGAAAGGTTTGTCCTGGTAGCTGAGGGATGCTCATCTGAGCTCGTTCCAGTCTTCTTCTGAATTCGGGGAGGCTGCGCACTTCCAATACACTACTTTGTTTTCTGCTTCGCCTAAACGGGAGGTTAGGGACTAACCCGTCGCCAATCAATCGGCCAGGACTAGGTACTGTACGGAACTCCAATCAAAAGATGGCGTAATTGAGGAAATCATGTCGCATAACTATTTGAGTAGATCTCCAAACCTAGAAGTCAGACGTTTATAACCTGCAGCACTTTCATAAATTATCTTAAATACATTCATGGTAAGGTGTCATTAATTTACTTTATCTAAATTTTACAGAACTTTTAATCTCCACTTAAGTACTTTTATGATTTTATAGCACAGTTTCAGGCATATTTTTGGAGAGTTCATTGAATATATGCATATCATTTTAAATTGCTTTCTTGGTTCAATTGGGTTTACTTGAAATAATTAAATTATTTGCCTTTAAATGCGTTATGGTGTTGCAAGTATGAAATGAAGGGGTGTTTTCTGATTATCACTAATAAAATTTTAAATATTTATTAAATATTGCCTGCATATAACCGAAATGAAAGCTTTGGTTCAACTTTTTCTGTTGCTAACTGAAAGTATCTGACGAAACTTGAGAGGAATTCGTCTTCTTCTTACCCATTTCGGTGCACCCTGGTAGCAAATAAACAACGATGAAAACAAAACACATTATCATGCGGGGGAGGGAAGGGAGCACACGGGTACGTGTCTCATGAGTAGTTAACAGTTACTATAAGGTCTACGATACAGTGTTAATGAGTATTGACGATGGTCTCTATAGGCTTGACAAGCAAGTGCCTTTCGCATGGTACATTAGACTAAAGAAGGGGAGGCGCTTACAACCCCTTAACTCCCCATCTGGCGGTATTATCACGTTCTCCTTAGGGTGGTGTCCCTCCTTGCAACGTTATTTCCTACAGCGTCTTAAGAAGATAACCCTTCCTACTCTGAGTCTTCGCCAGGAAGCTTCTTTTAAAGGCTTTTTATAACTGGGCTTACATCGAATCCTTCCATCGTGCCATAATCTACTTGTCAATTCGAACATGAAGCGACAAAGCAAGGGCTTTAAACAGCACCATTTATTCAGCAAAAAGCCAGTAGTCTTGTTTTTGTATCCGTTGTCTCTTCTTCATTTGGTGTAAACGTAAAACAGTTTCCCCTCCTCTTCCACCATAAACCTGTATTCATTAGGAAAAAGTCCTGATCACCATTTTATCTGCTTTGCAACAGAAGCTGTAAAATGCCTTAATAGAGATCATAATGATATTAGGTACATCATTAAGCATACAGGTAGTGTGTAATATCTAAATTTCTTGACGTAAGCATTTCGGAATCAAAATGCCAGTTGGTGGCTACATTTGATAATAGTAAATGGACCGAATTTAATGTCACCTCTCATCATGTTCGTTAGCTTATGAGGAAAACTATTAAAAGTACTCACATACACTGAAATTTCTGTACTTAGTGACAACTCATATTGCTTTATGCATTTCATTAACGGTATCAACTTTGAACAGCAATAAATACAAGATAAAAACATACTCAATCAGTATCCATATAATTATTTAATTTTTTTAACTAGGGCTACCAATGTTAGAGCTTAGAGTCACGGAATATACATCTTTCAGAATAAGAGAAAGCCTCGGTAGAGGCTTATCTAGGTTAACTCATCTTTAACCAAGATTCGAATTCGAGACCTCTTGAATATGAGGCAGATGTACTAACCGCACATCACAGAAGTGAAGTCATAACAAGCTATGCACCAATGCAGGTTCTGTACGTATATATTGAACTATAATATTTCTATAAACCATGTAATATGATAGAGAGCCTAGTGGTAGATATAACAAATAAGGGAGACTTACCAAAAATTGCCAAAAATTACGTTTTTAACTTTGTGTGTAAATTTATGATTTCACGTTTCCTCTTTAATTTGATATATAATTTTAATTATATGTTTAAACAAATTACTGCATCTGACAATATTTAATGTGAATTCTGCAGCATTACACTGAAAATTACGTAACTACTATACACCTATGAGTAGAGTAGTAAACTTTATCTCATCTTTTAGGGAAACATTTTGTCTAAAAGTTCTTATTTTAAGCCATTTGCCATTTAAGACATTTAAGCCAATTTTAAGGTGAACTTTAGCCATTTAATTTAATTTTTTTAAAACTGAGTGTGTTTGTTATCCCCAATTTTGCTTTGAACAGCCCCCTGACTTAGTAACATTTTATGGCATAAATACCTTCCTTAACAAACAACTTATCTCATAAAACTAAGTGAACCTATAAGACTCGCATCAACGCACTGTACAATTTTTCAAACTAATATCTGAAACAGTGAGACATTGGGTCATGAACTGAGGAGCCTTTATATGGAGAAATGGGGCTTCCAATCTTCGCTCATTGGGAATGTATGTATGTTGCAGTCATTAAAATTATTTAAGAGCCAGTCAGTATGAGAATGCCATATTTTCATATAAACTCAGCTCTCTACACTTAGAAATATTTTCTTTCCCTCGTTGTTACTTTTAGTTCTTGCCAACCGTAAAACCGATCTTGCGGTGCAAAATCTTTGTCAATTTTTTCAATAATCTCAACAGTCTACACCCAAACATAAAGTTCACTATGAAATTAGAAGACAATAACTGATTGCATATTCTAGATGTCCTTGTACAACGAGTCAGTGTCAGCAACACCATCAAATGCTCAGTCTCCAGAAAGCCTACCCACAGATATCACCCCCGCCCCTCCATAAAAAGAGGAATGATAAAGACGCTCTTCCACAGAGCAGAGCACATTTGTGATCCGGAGCTACTTGACAACCAACTCAAACACCTGTATAAAACGCTCCGAGGAAATGGTTATTCTTATAAAGAAATAAAGAGAATACATAACCACACCAAACACTTTACAAATACTGACGCCAAACAGGATGACGAAGAACCACAAAAATGGACCAGCATTCCGTACATTCGAGGTGTATCAGAGAGAATTTCACGAATACTCAGAAACTACAACATAAAAACCAGCTACAAACCCAACAAAAAACTCAAGTCATTCCTCCGCCCAAACAAAGACAGCAGTGACCCCCTTCTCAACCCAGGTATCTAAGACTCACCTGTGACTGCGGGAAGAACTACATCAGCCAGACCGGAAGATCAATAACTACACGCAAGAATGAACACATCTGAAGCCTCAAGCTAAACCAATCGGAAAAGTCTGCCATAATTAACTGAACACGCCATAATTAACCACCACCACATAGATTTCGACTCCACAGAACTAATAGCAACTTGCAGCAATTTTACCCATAGGCTGGTATACGAGAGCATAGAAGTATTTACAGAAAAAAATAGCATGAATCAAGACGGGGGCAAACAGCTTCATGATACCTGGAAGAACCTACTCGCAGGAACCCCCACCATTGGCCAACCATCGCCCAATCAACGGTCAGGGGCAGGGAACACCCCTCCGCCAGGTATTTAAGCAGGCAGGAACAGACAGTCAGCGCACTTCCCTCTGCAGTCACTCCTGAGCCAGAGTCCAGAGGCAACAAGTACTTGGGACCGACAGACGTACTGACAAAACTGCAGGCCCACAAGGTCAAAGCCAAGGGTCCCGACTTCAGTTGGGACGCGGGGCCCGCCTTAACAGGCGCGTCGCAAGGCGTCCGACCTTCTGTGGGGTACCGGATGGTACCTGCAAACGACTACAATAACATGCCAAGTACCAGCCGCCAGGTAAGACCCGACAAAATGAGTCATGTTAGAACCTGTACCTCCTCATCCTCTTCCGGCCCACGGGTAAATCTCGTGAAGGCGAAAGCACAAGCTCGGAAAAAACAGAAGAAGGCCTCCCGCCTTCTTAACCAAGAGACACCTGTCCCGGTCTCCCCGGTCCCCAAACCAGGGAATTCACCCAATCCAGTCGTCCCCCTCCAGGGCGTCTCAACTCCCCTACCGGAGAGCGACACAGACGCCGAAGGGTTCGTTACCGTGCAGGGAAGGCGCAAAATACCCGTCGGTTCGAAGCCGGAGAGTGCTGCTCCCAGCACCCCTGCAGCGCATACGGATGCCAGGAGCACCTGCACACAAAGGGCAGCCAGAATCCCGCCAATTGTGTCGGACCCGTTCCCCAAACACATTAAGGTCAAGAGGGAACTGAGGACCAAGCTCCAGGCTGACTTTCAGGCCACCCGTTTCCCAAGCCGGGTGGTTATAAAGACAACGACCCCGGAGGACCATGAAGCCACTAGGGAGGTGATGTGCGGGGCGGGGATTCAATTCCACACGTTCTCGCTGCAGCGACCAAACCTGGTGAGCAGAGTCATCCGTGGTCTTTGCTCAGACACCGACCCGGAGGACATAAAGGTAGGCCTGGCGGAAGAACACGGCATTGAGCCGCGTACCGTGGTCCAGCTGACCAGGTCGATCAGCGAGGAAGGCAAGGAGCCCGTAAGGACCCCTATGTGACTATTCCTCATAATAGTGGAGAAGGAGGGAGATGGCCTCTCCAAAATCGACGAGGTGTCACACCTCTACAATACCAGGATAAGAGTAGAGCCGTACCATGGCAGAGAGGGACCAGCCCAGTCTTTCAGATGCTTGGGCTTCCACCACTCTAGCTATGCGTGCGAGAGGAGGACAGCCTACATAAGATGTGCAGGCCAACACCATGTTAAAGACTGCCCGAATCCCAGAGAGGATAAAAAGTGTTCCAACTGCCGAGAAGCCCACATAGGCATCTACAGCGGTTGCTCCGCATGACTGCGAATAGTCCAGGCAAGTCAGGGAAGGATCACAAACAGGGAGCCAGCACAAGTTCGGCCTAGAGTCAGTTTTGCTCAGGCGCTGCGCAAGCACGAACAGGTGCTGCAGAAGGCCGAGGCAAGCCAGACTCCAGCAACGACCCAGTCAGAAAGTTCAAAAGCTACAGCCACAGAAGCGCCGGTTGCATCTGCAGCCAAAGCACAGCGGCCTCCTCGCCAGAAGAAGGCCACTGCAGCCCAGCGGGAGAATCCGCCGGCAACTGCGGCAGAAACGGCCGGGCGGTCCACCCCAGAATTTTCGGGGAGACAGATCGGCCCTGCCGCCACTGCTCTGCCCCCTCTTCCAGCTCCAGCCACAGTGGCTACAGTAGTCAATGAGGGAGAGGGACCCCTTCCTACGACAGCTACGCCAGTTTGGGATACTGCCATCCCAAACGAGGACCTGGCGGAGTTCCAAGAGCTTTCTGCCTGGTTCGCAGGACTAATTCAACGCTCCCTCCCCATTCTAAGGCGCTGCAGGGAGCAACTAACAGATCCCCGCATCCCTGCTATGCAAAAGCACAGCATTATGCAACAGAGTGCATGGCTCCTCTTCCTGACTCCAGCCCGTAAATGGCGGTGAGAAGAACGGAGTCCGGGAAGAGAGAGAGACCGGGCATCTTGGAGTTTGTAAGTGACCACGGGATTGACATCCTCATGGTATGCGAAACGCACCCACATGCTGGTGTAAAATTTAACCTGCCAAGCTACGCCGTCCACCGATCCAATAGAGTCGGCCGGTGGGGCGGCGGTACAGCTATATTTATAAAAAACCAACCCCCATACTCCCATTATCATCCCTCCGCTTCAACACTTGGAGGAGACCGCCATAAGGCTCTCCTTAGGCGGTTCAGGCCTAGTGCTTGTAGCGGTGTATGACCCGTCCAACCATCCCTTCTATGAAGCGGATTACAGGGCACTCCTAAACCTAGACCACAGAGTGTGCTTAGCTGGCGACTTCAATGCCAAGCACCCAGAATGGAACAGCCGCATCCAGAACGACAGAGGAAGGAGCACCTACCGCCTCATCAGCAGAGACCCAACTCTCCATGCGCATGGCCTGCGGGGTCCAACGCACTTCCCGCCTGGTGGCAGGGCGGACGTCATAGACTTCGCAATCACCAAGAACATTCCATTTCATCTGGACCTCACGGCGGCAAACGCTCTGAATTCTGACCACACCCCAGTTGTGATCAATTTAGACCTTACCGTCGCAGCCCTGGCAACGGCTGACTTGGTAGATGAAGTCAACTGGGATGCCGCCATCCTTGATATCCAAAACTCCGTGGAACCCCGCCCTCGAATCGACTCTGTGGAGTCACTCGAGGTGGCAGCCAAGGAATTCTCCACATCCATCATCAAGGCGGTCCGTGCTCACACATAAGGCATTCCAATTGAGACACCAAACCCCACAGATGTCCCAGGATCATCAAACAGCTTATAAGGGCTAAAACGCCGTAAGAAAGCTGTGGCAGAGATTTCGCCATCCCAGGGTAGGAGAAGTACACCAGAGGTTCAAATTCCTGGTAAGACGACTCCTAAGAGCACACCGCAAAGAGGCCTGGAAAAACATGTTAAGGCAAACCAATCTTCAGGAGAGAAAACCGTGGCGAATAGTCCGTAGCTTGCGGAAAGACAGAAGAGTACAACAGCACCCCTTGCACGGCCCTAGAGGTCGACTAGTCTACGAGTGGAGAGAAACAGCAGATGCACTAGTCTATCTGTAGGCCTAGTTCCAGACCAGGATTGAGCCAAAGGACGACGACCATGCTGACCTCGTGGAACGAGGGGTGGAGGACTTCCTGGAAGCTCCGCCCCCGGACCAAGAGAAGTTCCATATTCCCATAGTTACCCCTAGAGAGCTAGAAACCACGCTTAACTCTCTAAGAAACAACAAAGCCCCTGGGCAAGACCGTGTCACAGCGAAAATGCTCAAGCACCTTCCACGCAAAGACGTGATTCACTTACCCGAATTTATAACGTATGCCTGCTCATGCGCCACTTTCCAGTTGTCTGGAAGGACGAGCACGTGGTGTGCGTTTTAAAACCGGGAAAAAATCCGGTCTACCCGTCCAGTTACCGCTCTATCAGGCTTCTACCAGTTTTGTCGAAGGTATTCGAAAAACTGCTCCTCTCCCGGCTTCTTCCTCATCTAGAGGAAAGGGGCCTAATCCCGGAACCCCAGTTTGGCTTCCGTTCTGGCCACTCCACGACCGAACAGCTACTGCGGGTTGCAGAGAAGGCCTCCCTGGGATTCCAGGAAATGTCTAAAACGGTAGCAGTGCTGCTCGACGTGGAAATGAAATGAAATGTGTAGTGTTTAACGCCCGCTTTTACTACATACGGCACCACAGGCGATGACACTGATGATACATGAGATGAAGATGGAGCACCGGTGGAACGAGATGGCGGGGGAAACTGGAGATCCCGGAGAAAACCCGCCCCAGCGCCGTGTTGTCAACCACAAATCTCACTTTGCGGTCACCTGGGATCGAACACGGGCCACCTTGGTGAGAGCCAAGCGGTCTAACCACTGAGCCACGACGCGGCCTACTCGACGTGGAGAAGGCATTCGCCACAACCTGGCACGAGGGGCTCATTTACAAGCTCCTAGAGCATGAGATCCCCCTTCCATACATTTCCTTGGTAGCTGGTTTCCTCGGAAACCGAAGCTTCCTAGTAAAGGTGGAGGGGGCGCTGTCCACAGAGCGGCCCATTGGCGCTGGAGTGCCGGAAGGCAGCGTGCTGTCGCCGGCGCTCTGCGCAGCTTACATGGCCGACATTCCAACGCACCACAACACCCAAACATGTCAGTATGCAGATGATCTCATGATCTTGGCAGTAAATGGGAACACACGGTACAGCTTACGGCAAATCCAAATCCAGCTCCGGGCCATTGGCGAATGGAGCGCAAAATGGCGAATGGAAATTAACCCGGAGAAGAGCTCTGCAATTCTCCTGGCGAAAACCAGAGCCAACCGGTTGCAGCAGAACTTCGTTTTACAGCGCCGTAGGATCCCATGGGTGCAAACGACGAAGTATCTCTGAGTGACACTGGACCGTAAGTTAACTTACGTTCCGCACGTCAAGGGCAAGGTCCAGCTGAGGCACGTCGCACTCCTGAGCCTATACCCTATTTTCCGATCAACAATGCCCATCCGACTCAAACTCCAGCTGTATCGGGCGATCATTCCGCCTATGATTCTGTACGGCTGTGAGATCTGGGGAACAGTGGCTAATACCACTTTCGTCCGGCTCCAGACGCTGCAGAACAAGGCACTTCGCATCATTTACGATACAGGCTGGAGATTCCCTGCTCATATCCTACATGAGCACTTCCAGATCCCGTACGTTGTCGATGTCATCCGCGAGAGAGCACGATCAATGTACGACAAAATCCAAATTCACCCCAACCCTTTAGTGAAATCCCTGGGAAGGTATGTCCAGAGGGATCAAAGACGCTTGCCGTCCTTCAGACTACCAAGAGACGTCTTGGGGCCCCTTGGTTAACCCAAGAGAAACCCCAGATATCTCTGGGACCAAGTTTTTCGCCTGATGGATCAAGCGCTACACAACCCCTAACCAAAACGGAGCAAAAAATTAAATCGTGTCTCCCAAAACGGGGGAACGATTAAGTGCAGCTGCCTATGAGACTTAAACAAAGGCATCCCATTCCAAATTTCAAACAAACTCAAACACCCACGCAGAACATGAAACCAATTACTAGCTCATTTCGCAGGTTTTGCCGCAAAGCGGCTAGGTACTGCGGCATAAGACACCAGGATGGGGAAAAAGAAAAATAGCCCCGCCCGACTAGGACTACCTCTGGACCTCTGGAGTCAGCGCACTTGTGCCCTGAAGAAGCCCACAACATGATGGGGGAAACGTCGGCAACAAGGCAAACAACGACGTGGCCTTCTCCGGAAGCTCAAGATATCCGCATCTTTATCATTTGCCTAAACATTTCACCAAGTAATCTTACGATGGTCATAAATATAATTTATCTTTGGAAATTTCCAATCAAGTAGAAATGGCAACTTAATATATTCAGTAATAATATTTATTAATTAAAATCGTAAAAGGAAGTAAGTATGCGTTTATCACTTTTATTTGCAATTCATTAGTTTGTAAAAAATGTAACATTTAAACAAAAAATTTAAATGTGTTTTAAAATTTCGAGTACTGTATTTCAAGGAGATTACCATGTAGACTATTAAAGGCATATATATGCATATATATATTATTTTCCGATGAGGTGCCCAAGGAATTGGATGTAGATTTAGAGGTATAATACAAAATGCATCACTAATATCTGGCGGAAATATCAAACTAATTACTCAAGAAGTGCAGGACTTCCTTAATTTGAAAATTGATTCCATTAAAGAAAATGTACCAATAAACTTGCACAGAAAATGCTAATAAATCTCAAGAAAACAAACCTATTTTAATCGTCTAAATAACATTCAAAGGCTATGATTTCAAACTTAATTTGCACTTTTGATGTTTTAAATGCTTACCCGTATAAAAACAAGGTAACAATATATTTTTAAATTTCTTTTTATTATAAATCTGGACTTTTAAAAATGTTTCCTGAGCAGTTCAGTACAATATTCTACATTTCCACATATCTTTCGGCACTTAAGCGTAAAACCCCCTATTCTGTTTCTGCAAATTTCGAGGAGGAATGATGAAACAAGTTATACAGAAATCGAGAGCTCCAACACAAGCGGGGTCCTTAAGTCTCAAAATATTAGATCATGACAGTAGCCCTACCAAGTGTCTCTCTGAAGACCCATCACACACACACACACACACACACACACACACACACACACACACACACACACACACACACACACACACACAACGCTAGGCAGTTCCATAAAGTAAGCTCCACCGTCATACACCTCGCCCGCCTTATCCTTCAACCCTGAGACAAAAGGAAGAAGTTAAATAATAGGAAGTGATTTACGAATAAAATAATTCATCCTATCCTTCATCACCAATCAAGGAAGTTCAAGATCAACACCCAAAGTGAGAATGGGCGTCCCAACAAGAATCGAAAGCTAAATCTCTCGAATTCGAGGTTCGCAAAAACTATTCAGCAATTGCGCTTTCTCAACCTTCCTTTGTTATTTCTTTCTTTTCGTATTGAAAATAGTTTTAGAAGGGGTTTTATATAATAATAATCAACCAAAGTATCGATCACACTTCTCTAAGGCTGTAAAAACATGAAGGAGAAGAAGTATCGATCACACTTCTCTAAGGCTGTAAAAACATGAAGGAGAAGATGAGAGTTTTAGAAGTGTACCATTGTTTTACCATTTTAAGCCCCACCTACGGCGCACCATCCCGAACCAATATTCCTGTACATGTTGTCAATTCTACAGCTGCTAAAATCGAAACTTTCCTTAACCTTGAAATACTATTATTACTGTATATCTCACTAAATTCTAAGGTTACTATTCTTATTATAAGTTTTAGAATTTCATCTAGTGTTTAGCAACGTCTGCATAGATGAAAACATTGAATTCCAGGAGCGTTTGTGCTGTGTATATTGGACAACTGGCTTTCGTCGCAACCTTCATTACCTTTCTACACTTAGCCTCAATAATTGCCTTTAACTTAGCATGAAGTTCATTGCCTATGACCTAATGACAAAATTTTACGCTGCGTTGCCAATGATTAGCTTATTACATAGTCGTTTGAAAAGTGTGGTAAAAACCAAGAATATATTTTTCTTTCGTGGACATTTCACTTTATTTCTCGGCGTAGTCTCTATTGATGGCTATACACTTGGTCCAGCGATATTCCAACTTTTTTATCCCGTAGGAAAAAATAGGTTCCTTCAAGGTCTGCAAAATACTCGTTGACTGTGACTACCAATGCTTCATTTGATGAAAATTTCTTACCACAAAGCCCAATTTTGATGTTTGGGAACAGGAAGAAGTTTCTTGGGCCTAAGTATGGTGAATAAGGTGGGCCAGGAACCAATTCAAAGCCCAACGCATGCACTTTTGCCTTTGCGATCGCTGACATGTGCGATGGTGCATTATCCTGGTAAAAAAGCACCTTTCTGCGTTTTACTCTCAGTCTCTTTTCAGTCGATCCATGTTGCAAAGGATCCATCAATGAAGCATAATAGGCTCCAGTTATGGTTCTGCCTTTTTCCAAGTAGTCTATGACGATTAATCCTTGAAAATCCCCCCCAAAAACAGTAGCCATCACCTTACAAGCTGACAGAGTGGTCCTTTCCTTCTTTGGTGCACTTTCACCAGCATTTGTCCATTGTTTTGACTGCTGTTTTGACTCTGGTGTGTAATGATGGATCCAAGTTTCATCTACGGTCATAAATGGGCAAGTAAGATCTTGAGGATTGCCATTAAACATCGCCAGACACTCGGTAAAAGTGTTCTTCCGGATGCGCTTTTGGTAGACTGTGAGCAATCGCGGCACCCATCTTGCATATAGCTTTTCCATTGCTATTTTTTCATGTAGGATTTTGGGCACTCGCTCAGTTGAGATGCAGCGCAGACTCAGCAAACTCACGAATACTGATTCAGCGGTATTCTGTGTGGTGACTTCAATTGGGTGGCCAGAGCACGATTCATCTTTTGTGGTTCTACGACGGCGTTTAAATTCTTTGATCCAAAAGTAAATTTTCTTCAATGTTGGTGCAGAGTGGGCGTGAAATTCATCCATTTCTGTTTGACTTGTGCGGCAGTCCAGTCCTTCAAATGAAAATGTTTAATAAAAGCACAAAGATCTGTTTCTTTCATTTTCAATAGCAGCTATCAATCTGACCAGCTCAGATAACTGTCAAGAATGAACTGTATATCGTAGCACATTTAAATTTTATGTACATTCTTTTGACTGATCACTTATTACCCACAAAGTTGCAACAAATTTTTTCAATCCCTTCATGGAAATTTACCAGACTTATCAAACAACTCTCGTACGTGATGTATTGATTTTAATATATGATAATTGTCAATTGCCTATTATTTATCACACCATCATTCAATTATGGATATATCAACCTTCCCCAGTTCCAGTTTCAAATTGCAACCATTAAGTTTTCCCTTGTTTGGTGATGAAGGTTCTTATCAGCAGTACCAAAGAACTGAAATATAAACCAGATATTAAGGCAAGGTCACTATCCTAAAGCAAGGTACTAAATAATATGTATGTTTCATAACACATCTTGAGGTCTGTTGGATCTAAAATGTATTTTAGAAAAAAACATATGTGTGAGTATATGTCTATGTTGATACCGGTGATGAGGGGAGACAGAGAATAATGTGAGTTACATTTTCAGTACAGGTGACCCCCAATTTAAGGTATATGGCTTACAATACCCATACGGTGTGGGATATTCAACCATGGGACCCATCGCGTACTGTGATCTGTGAAAGATTAGTTGCGATTGCCACCCCCAGGAGCGAAAGATGAAGTGAAGGAATCATAGGACGCTACAGATTGCGGAGAATTGAGAAGTTCCTAACAGTGCCAGTCTTGAAGTCCCATCCTACTACTGGAGCTATGACAAGTGGATGATGAACAGCTTGTCAAAATTCCACACTTCTAGTGTTCACGAGAAATGGTCCTTCCTTTGAGTAAGCATCAGTGCTTTTCCGGGCACCGCATACGTAACGAAACCTAGAAGTACTTGTGAAAGACGAAAAGCAGGCGGAAAGAAACGGAAATTTCAAAGCAAATCGTGGTAAATATATCATCCTAGCATTTACCTACCAGCCACGGAAACTCATGAAAACCCAAGGTCAGAGTGGCTAATTCACAGAAATCGTAGCACAGGACTTCCGTATACGAGCCTCAAATGTAACCGAGTACCCTCCTCACTTGATATATGAATTCGCTTGACAGATATATAAATAAGCAAGGTCACATTTCCTGTACGTAATAAATGTACGAAAATGTCGGAACTTTCACGTTACAGTTAAAGGACAGGTCCTTAACCTTTAATGAACATTACGCAATGTTTGCAAATTTTGGTCACATTACTCCCGTTGGATATACAAGTGAACCCCAAGACATGTTGGTCGCTTTAACGTTTGTCATGATGTCATACTATGGTGCTGAATATTGTCCACGGCACTCGGGGTGTTTGCACAGGTGCTGATTATTTCTCGAATCTTAAACTGAGGTACATCATGGAATACCAGTGTACATTTAGTACTGAAAAAGAAAATCTGCCCACACCCTCTGCCAGAGAGATCTGTGCAATTCGCAGCCTCTTCCGTTGTACAACCTAACTCTATATCCCAATCCTATTATTCTTGGGTTTGGAACGTAATGCCTCCGTCATATTACATTGGGACAATTATTGTTAGTAGTTTCCAAGCAGAAAATAAACAACATTACAGGTTTACCAACATAATTTCATCATCAGTATTATTATTATTATTATTATTATTATTATTATTATTATTATTATTATTATTATTATTATTATTATTATTATTATTATTATTATTATTATTATTATTATTATTATTATTATTATTATTATTATTATTATTATTATTATTATTATTATTATTATTATTATTATTATTATTATTATTATTATTATTATTATTATTATTATTATTATTATTATTATTATTATTATTATTATTATTATTATTATTATTATTATTATTATTATTATTATTATTATTATTATTATTATTATTATTATTATTATTATTATTATTATTATTATTATTATTATTATTATTATTATTATTATTATTATTATTATTATTATTATTATTATTATTATTATTATTATTATTATTATTATTATTATTATTATTATTATTATTACTATTATTATTACTATTATTATTACTATTATTATTACTATTATTATTACTATTATTATTACTATTATTATTACTATTATTATTACTATTATTATTACTATTATTATTACTATTATTATTACTATTATTATTACTATTATTATTACTATTATTATTACTATTATTATTACTATTATTATTACTATTATTATTACTATTATTATTACTATTATTATTACTATTATTATTACTATTATTATTACTATTATTATTACTATTATTATTACTATTATTATTACTATTATTATTACTATTATTATTACTATTATTATTACTATTATTATTACTATTATTATTACTATTATTATTACTATTATTATTACTATTATTATTACTATTATTATTACTATTATTATTACTATTATTATTACTATTACTATTACTATTATTATTATTATTATTACTATTATTATTATTATTATTATTATTATTATTATTATTATTATTATTATTATTATTATTATTATTATTATTATTATTATTATTATTATTATTATTATTATTATTATTATTATTATTATTATTATTATTATTATTATTATTATTATTATTATTATTATTATTATTATTATTATTATTATTATTATTATTATTATTATTATTATTTTTTTTTTTTAAGTAAAGTTTTGCGTACACAACAATATGTTTTGGCAATGGGTCTCGTAACGAAAATAATATGCTCTACAGAAGTGTGTTTAGTTTTTGTATGCGTATGTCCTATTCATTCTTCGCAGGTCAATAAAATTAAGTATATGTAGTAGTATTAATTAGTCATCATATATCCCGTACCTGTTGTGCTCGTGGATAAAGGAAGTAAGAATAACAATTTACGAAAAATCTTCCATCTAATGTATGGTTTCGGGTGAGGGGATTATCTTACAAATCTTCCCGTGAAATCTTTGAAGACGCTACACGTAAGCATTTATGCTGCTCATGGACACACAAAAACACACAATCACACGTAACCTTTTCTAATAGCACCTTTTCGTGTTCACAGAGTCTCAAAACTTGTGTTTCCGGCAAACTCTCTGATTCGAAATGTCGGTTTGAATGCAAGACTTCCTTTACTATACGTAGCGGAGAACGTAAAAGTAACTGCAGAGGTAATTAAATTTGCAGTACCACACCTTCACATAATGTGTTTTCATTATAGCAGTCGTCTGATAATTATGCGTTGAACAGTGTATTTGAACGTGAATATTTTTGAAGTTTGTAAAAATCATTTTGCTTTTTATGACCACATCTCTGGTGGAAGCGTGTTTCCTATAAACAAATGTTTCTAAAAAATCATTTCCTCTTCAGTATTCTTGAGGTACAGATTAACTCCTGGGCAATCTGAGTCCTGTAAATATCATCCACCGGGTGAATGCTTTCGTCTGGCCCTTGCCGGCCGGTTCTATCGGGAGTTCCAACGTTCGGGTGACACTGATCCCTCCTCAAATCTGGTCGTCCACAACAGCACCATCGTAGCGTGCCAGGCGATCCAGGTGTACCACCAACATCTTCCCCTGGGGAACCTTCTGGATACGGTGGACCACGTCATTAATCCTCTTTACCACCCGATACGGTCCTTGCCATGGCTGTTCGAGCCTCGGGCAGCGTCCTTTGGTCCGGGTAGGGCGGTCCAACCAGACCAGGTCACCTTGCTGCAACCCATTGCTGTTGGCTTGCCTGTCATACCGGGTCTTCATGCGGTCATTTGATGCTCAAAATGTGCTCCGTTAGACTCTTTGCAATGACTCTTGGGTTTGGAATTCTCCTAATGGGAAAGTTATCCCAGGTATAACGCTTTATGAGTGCTGCAGTCGGTTTTAAGCAATAAGCATACCCTTGGTTTGTAAAGACTGTCGTAGTTCTGAATGCATTCGACGCATTTGAAGCGCTAACAGAACTTGCTGTTGTACTAAGTTTCGCGGCAGGTAGTTTGACTGTTTACATACCTGAACATCCGCTCCAAACGCACGCCAATGTCGCGGGGTTGATAAGCGTAAGCCCGCAACTTTATTGCAATAGACACGCAGGAATCCAGTCCTTTCATATCATTTGGTGGCTAAACGAATAATTCTAGCTAAATATGGTAAATAAATAAATAAACTCATCTTTTGTAGCTCTGCCTCGTTATCCTAATTTCAAAAGCAAATTATAATGGTGTGACGGCATACTCGCAATCAAAACTTTGATCAGTTTTATTCTTTATTTATGCAACTATGCACTTTAGAGAAAAAATGGTACGGGAATTTTTGTTTCAGCTTAATGTCAGGAAGTTGCTGTTGATGTCTGCGTATTCATTCCACTAATACATAAACAACCGAAGGGTGCATCTCCAAATTATGAAAAACTTAAAAAATAAACAAATAGATTTTGTGCCAACCATTCCCTGTTTTCTTTCCAGAACTGATAGAGATCTTTATGATCATATCCAAGTGATCTCCCCGTACTTCATAAAATTCTTCTTCTGCATTGATAAGCCAAACATTTTCAACAAATACAGTGTTAATAACATTAAGTTACAGTTTGAGAGGCATCTCAGAGGATGGAGATCACTCCTGAGACGAAACGTTTTATTCAGCTACATACGAGATCTATCTTGAGGTTTACGAGACGGTTTGTTCACATCAACCACTTTATAGCGATTGGAGACAAACAAAATGGCAGTGGCGCTAGGGTAAACTGTTACAAAAATAATCTATAACTGCATTGTGTTCTGTTTAGTAGGTATATATGTATATAGGGGAGGCCGGGGCAAGTTGACGAGCCGGGCAAGACGGACGAGTTAGTTTAATTTCATATTAGGAGATAGCGCCACCTTACGGATACTACTAGCACTCCATATTACCACGCACTAATAACTTGTACAGTAAGACCGCTGCTGCCATTTAGTGGTCTGATGGATGTAGTTGGTGTTTTTTCTCTGACGTGTTGTAATTTTCAGGACCTTCGCTTTAAGATCTCGTGGCCTTATAGCTAAGGTATCGTTATTCTATTCGTTACTATCTTATATAATATGCTTTTCGCTGTCACTGTTTATTAATACTTATTTCCTGTTAATCCTATCGTAATAATCAGAGATTTCTAACATTCCCTATCGCAGAAAGTTGACTGGAGCAAGTTAAAAATCTCGTATTTTGTCCTTACAGCCTTTTAATGTTTTCTTTTTGTGTTTTAATGTATTTTATTTTGTTTTGTGATTTTCATACTACTTGATTCCCAAACTATTGCATAATGCGCATCAGTGAAATAACGCAAACAGGCAATGTGCAAGCGTCCTAACAAGCTCACATATGAAATAAATGTTGGTTATGAAAGAAGCACTTAAGGTGGCACAAGAACAATTAAAGCAACAAACGAGAGGCTCGAATTTCATGAAAAGGGGTTGTTAAGAAAAAGGAATTTGATTCCTGTACAAAAAGGATGAAGCTCGAACTTCTGACATCCATGTCATCAGCTCAAACTTACAAAGAAAGTACAGTGCAGTGTCCTGTTTCTGATGAGGAATATTTGTTTGTGACGTTTGTTAAGGAAAGCTACTGATTTTGAGTTTTACTAATTATTATGATAATGTTCTACACTAATCTACTTAATCACTATTATTAAAGTGAAAATACGTAACAATGTATAAAATAATTACTGTATTGTGATATTCTTTCTAAGAATAATATATTCAATTTTTATCACAATATTTATCTTGCCCCATGAACCGGGGCAATATGACATATTTTATGCATGATTATTTAAAAGTGGGAAAATAATGACAATGTCAAAATAAAAAACATATACAAATTGGTATAACACAACAAAAGGTCATTCTAGTGATGCGTGCAAAGAAAACGAAATTGCTTCAAAGATGAATTACTTAAAAGTGGTTAACTCTTTAACATCGTCAAGTCGCCCTAGTCTCCCCTATATGTTTCCATACTTCTTTGCATTGCTTCCCAAGAAACAAGATCAGTTATTCAAAGTTGTTAAAGATATGTCGGTTTTTATTCACAGAGCAGCACATTTTTTAAGATTTTAACAAAATTTAATGGTTTAGTTCAAATAGGATGATGTATAAAATGGGTGAAGTGATGCTCAAATGAGCTCAGGGTCCATAAAGCATAGTTACCTGACATTGATCTTTCAGGACAAGAAAAAATCTCAAAAGAAACCTCCGCCAGATGACTTACTCTGACCGAGATTCTAAACTCGGGAACATTCTACTCCACACCACAGAGGTGGGCTAGCACTTAGAGTGATGACAGCTTCTCTAGTACAGAAAACAAATGAACATTCATGTGTCATAAAAATCATCTATATTTTCTTTGTTTTAAAATGTGGCTTATCTGTGGAAAGTGCAGAAAATAAATGTTTTTCATTGATGTGATATTAAGCTGTTTTGAACTGATATATTAGCATTTTAATAATTAATGTTATTACAGAATTTTATAAACAGTTAAGAATGAAATACAAATATTTAACTACTGAAAGGTAATTTTGTTATTGTTTCTTAAGTCAGGCGTGCAATTTAAATAAACAGATAAATAAATAACAAATATAAGACTAAATAAATAAAATAAGAATAAATAATCTACAGATATGTGATTTGAAAATGTTTCTCTGAAACGAATTCTATAACACGTACCTGTTATTTAAATGCGCAGTTGTTCAGCATCACAGGATCACACACTTGCATTTGCATTCCTGTAATCGATGTTCCTTATTCCACAGATGCATTTCTTTCAGAAGATCCCGGAACTCGCTGGGGTCAATTTGGTTGTCATTATTTCTGTCAGCTTTTGCTACCAGCTGCTGCACATCTTCCCTTGTGATGTTGTGGGCTCCTAAACACTTCACAGTGCGGTAAAATTCGTCGACGGTTATAAAACCATCGCCGTCGTAGTCAAATATTTGAAACCTCTGCCTGCTGTTTAGGATTATATGCTCACCATACATTTCTTGTCTGAGCTCAATTATAGAATATACGAACTCGCCATATTCTACGGTTCCACTTCCATCCATATCAAATCGATTGAACAAGATCTTCAGTTTTTCTTCGCTGAGCTGAGGGACCTTCATCGCCTCCAGGGCCGTAACAAATTCCCTAATGTTGATACTTCCTTTATGATCTCGGTCCGCAGCCTGAAATGCCTGTTTCATTTGCAAAAGCTCTCGATCCGAAAGTGGTGTTGGCATTTTTACTCACTTTACTTCAGTATAGAACCTGACCAACAAGCTGATCTATAGCGTAATGCGATTTATAAACAACACTAAGTTTTGTTTAATAAACTAAAACAAATGAGGAGCAGTGTGCATTGCTTACTATAATAGAAACACCTCAACTAGGCAATGAATGAAACTGGACAAATAGTTTAGCAGGCCATGTCGGTATATATACACGCTTTTTAATTGATTAACTGGAATATTCCATTCCTTAAATGATGACTGATAGAAAAGATGATAAAGGCGTAATTAGCCCTTAACTACTACACTTATTTCGTTTCCCGTTAATACTACACTGGGTAAATTTTCACCCGCACCTTATATTTGCATATATATGCGCAAAAATTGTTAATTTTGACAACTTTAATTGGAATGTATTGAAAATGGGAATGTAGCATTTGCGTATAGCTGAAAAGTGTAAATTTTTATCTATATAGAATTAGAATTATTTATTTCTCATCCTTCTTCTACATACATTTTCATTGATACATTGACATTTGTAACATTTCTTTCACACAATAACAAAATGACTTATTCACATCTAATATACTCTTCTTACCTACTTGCCTCGTGTCTCAATACACATAACCCCTGGTTTTCCGTGTATTGATGCCCCTCCTCTCCCTTGTATCCCTCGTTCTAGAGTTCCAGCCCATAATGTTAGTTATTCTTCATAAATCTTAACCATTTCTCTCTAACTTTCCCCAGATATTCACCTATATTTCTTAAATTCTTTTCTCCTTTTACCAATAACATTTTCTTTATAATTAATACCTCCCCCTCCCTAAAACTGTACCACTTTTTTGCCAAATTTGTTCTCTCCATATATTTATTCGTTTACCAATCTGTATCCTCTTCTCCACACATTGGGCATTTCCCTGTATCCTTATCATATCTAATACCTTTCAAATTTCTAACTCCTCTCCTTGCCCAGGCAAATCCTTCTCGCCCTGACTTATTACACAGATCTATGTACTTCTCCGTCCCCCATATTATCTTTATTTCCCTATATGTCCTCAATGATCTTTTCTCCCTTACACTGGTAAATATAACTTGGCTATCTAAATCTTCCAAACTTAATTCTACCTCTTTCCAAAAGACCCTATAGTAATATTCCTCATTTCTCCAAATATGTCCCATACCTATCTGTTACATCAGTTTTCTTACTTTTGGCGCCCAAGACTCTCCCCAATTTGCTTCTCATCTGCAAAAGAAAACATTCCTTGATAATATTGCTTTTCTCCACATTGGCAACTCTGTATAGATATTTCAATACCCTTGAGGCAATTTTAAACATTGTTGAATGTCTTCCCAACTGTAACTGTGCTGCCCCATTGGGTGAAGCTACCGGTAAGCCCAAAATGTATTTACAGAAGGATCTGTTAATAACTTCCACCTCTTCCCATGCTTCATCCACTCCCCATATCTCTGCCCCATGCAACATCTTATTTTCTAACATGGCAATATAGATCCTTTCCAGCCATTTGACATTAATGTCAGGTAATTTCCTTAAACAGCCTCTTACAATACTCATGGCCATTTTACCTTTTGCTACAGCCAAAATTTTCTTTTCAGTCCATTTATCATCACAGCTCAGTCTTATTCCAAATAATTAAATCTCTTTACGACCTCTATTTCTCTTTTTAATCTATATAAACAGTGCTTATGTCTGTTTTAAGCAAAAATAGAAAATAATGTTAAAAAAACTTTTTTATCCATGCTCTTCAGAAATTTGGTTCACTATAGTTCTACATTACTTATTTAATTTTCTCAATCACTTCTCTGCATCCTATTCACAGTTTTTGTACACAGTGTTACGATGATCTGTACAAAGAAAACAGATAAAGCAAACCCATAAATGCCAGTAATTCTTCAATATTTCTATCATTAGTCCAACTTTGCTGGTTGGAGTATTTAATGTTCTGATTTTGAATTTCTATATTTGTACAGTTCACAATATGCTAAGCATACTATTATCAAAAAGAGTTTCCAGCTTTCAGTAATGGTTCCAACATCTTTTGATTTGACTTTAGGTTCAATTTTTAACCTTAGGAGTCTTTTGCCTTGCAGTATATTCTGCTGACCATAAATAATTATTCTTACCTTTGTATTTTTTGGAATGACCCAATATGACGCCGTCGCAGTCTGCAGCTGTCCCATTTTTCTGCGCTTCTGTGTAGGGTGATTTCTTCTTCAGAAGAAGAAGAAAAGAGAGCTTCATCTTCTAACACTGCCGACCCTCGTAACCATAGTCGTTAGAGCGTATGTCTAGCGTTCCGCCGCGTGGGGGTCGCGGGTTCGAGTCCCGCCTTGGGCATGGGTGTTTGCGTGTATAGTTAATAAGAGAAATAAGAGAAAATAAAGAAAAAGAAAAAATATAAAAAAAAACACTGGATCACACTTTGGTGCATCATCCTGATCAATCACATCGTCCTCAACGTGATCTTCTTCGCAGGAATCCATCATTTCTGAATCATCACTAAGTGCACTGTCGCTAACTTCCTCATTCAAGATAAGTTCTCTCATTTCACTCGCGCTTATTTTTTTACCTTCGTACTTATAGTCAGCCATTTTGAATACAATTTCTATCAAATATATGAAACAAGGCAAATTACACTACTTTAAAATAGTAATGCGAACACTACACTGGGTGAATAATCACCCTTGTGCACAGGAAACTTACAGAAAACGATGCCGCTGTAACCACGAGCTGAGCTGGTGCGTTGCAGAGGCCAAAGGGCATAACTGTGAAATGCCGAAGCCCTTGGCCTGTCGAGAATGCGGTCTTCTCCTTGTCTCTCTGATGTAGAGCTACCTGCCAGTAGTCCGACTTCAGGTCCAGGGTCGAGAACCACTGTCCACCAGCTAGCGTGTCCAGTGTGTCGTCAATCCGAGGTAAGGAGAAACAGTCCTTCCGGGTGACAGCGTTCAACTTCCTGTAGTCTACGCAGAAGCGTAGCTCGCCGTTCTTCTTTGTCACCAAGACTACAGGGGAACACCAAGGGCTGTCAGACTCTTCAATCACTGCCCTGGATCTCATGTCCTCCAGCATGTCTCGTACCACCCCTTGCTTCGCCAACGGAACGCGTCTAGGTGGTTGCCGAATAGGCCGGGTGTCCCCGGTGTCGATGCGGTGAAGCACTCAGTCCGTGCGGCCGTAGTCACTGTCGCCTTGGATGAAGACGCGCTGGTATCGCCTCAGCAGTTGTCGAACTTTCTCCAGTTGTTCTGCGGTCAGGTGTTCGGCAGCCCTCTCCAGTAAGCCTTCTAGCCGGGGCCCCAGGTGTTGCGTCGGCACCAGCTCCTGTGTCTTATCGATTGCTGTTACGCTCACCACGGGCTCGCGCCTTCCCAAATCCATCCCGGCCTGGAGGTCGTGTTCGGTGTCCGTTGGATTTAGCAGTCTCACTGGCACCTCCTCTCGGCAAGGCAGCAATGCCCTGGCTACACGTAGTCCGTGTACAGGCGTCTTCTGGTCCAGCATCATATTCCTGGTTCTCTAGCCTTCCACTCACACCGTCACCACCACCTCGCTCCTCGCGGGGACAACCACGTTCTCGTTCAAGGCGACTCTGCAGATTCCAAGGAGCTCTTCGGGTAGACGGAGTATAACCTCTTCTCCGTTGAGCCGCAGGACCTTCCTGCCGACGTCGACCGTCACCTCGTGGCTCCTGAGGGCATCCAGTCCCAGAATCACCTCCTCGGCCACCTTCGCGACGAGCACACAAAGACGCACGGCACTCCGTCCCAAGGCAGCTTCAGCAGGGCCTCCTTCTCCACAGGCAAGGTATCGCCCGATGCCGTGACAAGCTGGTATGGTCGGCTCGGCTTCCTTGTCGGCAAACCCTTCGCCACGTCAGGTCTGATGATGGTCACGGCTGCCCCAGTGTCCACCAGCACGTAGCACGGCTTCCCTCTCACCCAACCGTCCGCGATGAGGCTGTCATCCATACGCCGGCTGACGGCGCGCAATGTCACTCGAGGGGATGGTGATGATGGCGCCGACATGCCCCTCTCCACGACGGCACTTACTCGTTTTCCTGCTGCTCTTCCTGGTGTGGGCACACTCTCTCCAGGTGCCCGGGCTGTCCACATCACCAACACAGGCCACTAGGTCTTCCCCGGCGTCCCTCGGCTGGTCTTCTCTCTCCGGTGTAGCGGACACTCCTCGTTCTCGACGTCGGGATAGCTGTTACCTTGGCCACCTCCATCCTTAATGCTCTCATTAGTGCCTCGTGGATGGTTTTATAATCGCCGAGCATTAGGCGCTGACGAATCTTCGTGTCTCGTACCCCGTCAACGAATGTGTAGGCAGCTTCCCGGGATACGAACTCTGGTGAGAGGTCTACTAGGGCCTTGCTAGCCAGTTGCTAACTGCCAGGGCGAACTCCTGCAGCGTCTCCCCTGGCTGTTGTGACCTTGCCTTTAGCTGGCTGCCGTACGCTGCGGCTAAGCGGTGGTTTCCAAAACGATTCTCCAGGGCCTCCCAGATATCCTTGGGCGCCGCCGCTGTCTGTACCGCGTTCCGGACTTCCGCGGCCCGTCCCTGGAGGCTGGCTATTAACTGTGTGGCCTTCTCCTCTGGTGACCATTTGTTGTGCTTGGCCACTGCGTCGAATTGGCGGCGGAAGACTTCGAAAGTGTTCGTGCCGTCGTATTTAGGAGGTTTGACGCGCGCAGATGTGTCGCGTCCCGGCGCGTCGACCTTTAAATCCTTCAACCTCCTGCCGATGACGTCCTCCACCATGTCGTTCAGGCACTTGACGCTGCTGTCAGCCTTTACTTCCAGGTCGTTAACCCGGCTTGCCAGGTCTTCGACGCGCTCACCGAGCTCCGTGACGTCCTCCTTTACGTCGGCCAACTGCTCTTCAAATTTTGCGGCGAGGACCTCGTTTGCCGCTTTAATTTCCGTGGTCAATTCGGTTTTTATTTCCTTCAGTTTTGCGGCCAGGTTGTTATTTGCCGCTTTCATTTCCGAGGTCAGTTCGGACTTCATTTCCAACATCTTCTCCAAAATCTTTTCCAATGCCGCGTCCATGGCTGTAATGTTCGGTGATGTTGTCGTCCCGCTTCCTGACACCAGTTGTAACTTTATTTGTTCATGAAATTAAAAGTCCAATTGCACAAAGTCAAAATGTTCTTTATTTCCACAAAATTACAGTTGAAAAACTTGCCAATTACATAGAATTAAGTAGCGCACACAATTACAATTCACCAGTTCGTCCGTCACAGTTCCACTCTTCACTCGCAGTTACGTACACTCCTACGATGCACGTACGTAGTCTTCCAGTCCATTACCTCACTGGGCGCTCCTCACGGCTGCTCAACAAGAACTGAACTGACTCGCCAACTACAGGCCTTGTATAGGGAAGATCGCCGTTTCTGGAAAGTTCGCGGCGCGCACAATTATCCCGAGGTATCGGGACGTCTGGTGAGAGGGGAAAGAGACGGTACAGGGCTCGCGCCGCTTTCCTAACAATCCCTTCAGTTAGTGATACGAGACAAATGGGTATGCGTGGTCTGAATGCTTCCTTCTGGCCCTACTGCCGGCCGGTTCTATCGGGAGTTCCGATGTTCGGGTGACAATATCCTTCATGTTATGCATCACCAGTGGCCACCGCCTATTTTACAAACGGGTGTTAGGTAATACAAAAAAGAAGCCAAGAAAAACAGCTTCTTCATCCACAGTTTTTTCCATCAGTATTTTAGCTTTCACTGGTAAAAGTTTTTCGCTTCTTTATTTAAAATGTTCTTTGCTATGCAGTTTCGGCCATATTGTTATGACTAAAGGCCGGAAGCGTGTGCGTTTTTCCATAGGTATACTGAACATTTACTGTACTGTTATTGCATGCACATGTAAACAACTACAGGCCGATACAGCCTGGCCATGACAACTGCCACACTGCCAGAGGAAACAAAACAGTCGCGCTATAGTACGCCTTGACCTCCCGTCTACTTGCAAGGCAATGCTTCACTAGTTCACAGACTACTACGTGACGTCGTTTTCGATGTCTGCAAATTTAATGGTCATGCTGTACATCTGACGTCAATCATACTCTGTGTCCAGCTAACTTGTATCCCATGCGAGCGCACATCTCTCTCGCCTTTAGTTATGACATTTGGAATAAAACTCCTACGTACCAATTCCAGGACTCTTGAACGGCATGTCTGTGTATGGCCTGAGAGAACGGCGACATAAGTGACAGACGAGACGAATGATACTTTTCTTGGAAAAGTAACTTTGGGAAGGAAACGTTCTATGCCTAAGAGTAGGGTATCTTTCTGGCATTTTCTAATTATGAGCACCGAGGAGAACCTCACAAAAGCCTCAAGGAGGACGATCCTGGTGGCATTTGAATGGGAGACATCTCGTTCATGGGTCTTGGAACCTAATTCACGTTGCAAAAGCATTATACATAAAATGATTCATTAAAATCCTTTGCCAGGGATGATACTTGGATCTTTGCTGTCTTCACATGCTTCATTTCTGCACAAGTCTTAACTTTACATTACTTTAAAGGTAGCTTTCTTTGATATTTACTTCTGAAGTACTAAACGGACTATATTTTCTTTTTCTATCAGATGATGGTAAATTATTCATCGTAACATGATACGATCGGATGATTTATTTAGAGTAAAAACTAACAATAAATAGCACTGTTTACGCTGATGTGCAAAGTAATGTGATTATGCGATATCGTTGTAAGTTTACATTACTTTATGACTGCATAAAACTGTAATTTTTGTGTGTAAAGCACGTCTATATTTGATTTTACTACACTGAAATAGACATTCTGCATACTTCTTAAATTCAGAGAGTTATACATATATTATGCTGTAAATATGCTACGTAGCCTAAACTTCATCTAATTGTCTCTACTGGTTTAAATTTCAGATCACATCTCGGATATTCAAATTGTGTTATTGTTTCTTTATTTTTGATATCTCACCAAAAATAATGACAAAGTCGAAATATATACAGATATATTTTAATCTTATGTTTACAGCACAGCATATTTAAAATTTGCCACAGGTTTTCGAGTGACTCTAGCAGTTTGGACTTTAAAGAGTTTCTTAATTTATCATATGTTGATTTTTGCAGTAAAATTTGCAATTTGGTTTGTAAACTAAAATGGTATACTTAAATGCATCTCGGAATAAAACATGTAAGAAATATTATTCACTATGCTTCTATAAACGTGCGCCCAAAATGTGCCCGATATGAAAAACTATGTGTAAGAAGTGTTTTTTTTTGTTTTGTTTTTTTTTTTTCATTTTAACTCCAGGGGTCATATCGGCGGCCGTTCTTCTTTTGGAACATATCGCCTACTGGCGATGGCGTTCACTCGTAAACGTTGGGTTGCTGGTACTTTGGGTTTTCAATCAAAAGATCACGCACACATTTGCACTCCCGTGCCTACTTCCAGGCTCGGGGGAAGATGAGGAGTTATCTTGGTTGGAGAAAAATTCCCACCACCAGCCGGGAATCGAATTCTGGAGCCCTTGCACAGCGGGCAGGTGCTCCAGTGACTGAGCTACGGGGCCATCCTGCAAGAAGTTGTTTCCTAGAATAAGATGATAAGCACATAAATTACTATGAAACAGCGACAAAACAATTGAAATTCGCCAGATTGATATCCTAAAACTTCAGATTTGTTTTTCGTCTGTTCTGTTATTCCTTCATCTGTCCTCTTTAATGCCATTAATTATCCCCGACCTGCCGCAGTAGACAAAAGCGTAGTAGCTCTGATTACTGTTTACGGAACGCTGCCGGGTTCGATCCCATCCGTAGGTGTGGGCATTTTAAATTGTGTATTCTTCCAATATTCAAATCACTAGATTTCTAGTACAATATAGAGGTAACACAGAACTTTTGTTCTAGCTGTGAGCACCGCTGTGCACTCTCCAGTATCAACTACTGTTATTGCTATTTTTACTACTACAACTACTAGTGCTACTACGACTACTAACACTACAACTTCAACTACTACTACTACAACAACTACTACTACTACAACTACTACTACTACTAATGCTACTAATACTGTGCGTAAACCGTTTCCTATATCTATAATTTACTGGTGCGTAAAATAATCTCTTTGGGATGAAAATCCGGTCCATTGGCGGCACTGCTATTATCTTGGCTATTGACGGAGTCATGGGTATACAAAATATTAAACCTTACATATATACATGTAGTATGACCTAAGTCCCATGAGCAGAGAAGGGAACGCTCACCTGGAATCTCAACCCAAAAAGAATATTTTGCTTACCTCCCCCATGAAGAAGGGATGGAGTGAAGGAATTGCAGAAGAATATAGGCGAGGGAAGCCGGTTCTGAGAGACCCCAGAGGACCCTAGTGATTCCAAGGTTGATGACTCTATCACACCGGAGAACTATTTGGAATGTGTTTCCTCTGACGGAACCGGAAAAAAAACTTAAGGCCGCTAAGAGAAAAGTGCCATCTGGCACGGCCGAGAACAACTTTCCAAAGAGCAGCATTTGCGCCAACTGCTCAAAGCATTCCCCTTGTCAAACAGGGAAAACTACGAAAAACCCAGGGTAAATTGGCTGACTCTAGGAACAGACAACATGACCTCCCGAATGTGGTCATTGCATGTAACCGCCGCTCCATTTCGCTTGGTTACACACGCAGAAAGATATTTTATACTGTTTTTCGGTAGCAAAATATATATTTTATTATTCATGAATCTTTATATTAATTTGTAATATCAATAATAAAAACAAATAATTTTATTCTTCAATATTCATGAACTTTCCGTGATCTGTAGCTTTCTTTAACGGAGCCAAAGCATTCGCTCTCAGATTCTTGTCATTCCAGAGAGACCAAACTATTTGTTGTTGTTATTTCAGCAAGGTTACTTAATTTCAGATACAGATATTCCAGAATTTACTATTTTCATTCATTACTCTACCACTGCTATTCACCACTTGCGTTCGTTGTTTAACATCGATTGCTTTCCTCCCAAGACGTTTACGATTAAAACTGAGTAATTAACGCTAACACCTGCGCTCGGGTGAAAACCTTCCCTTTAACAACACCGAAATCGGTTTGCCTCAGTCCCTAAGCATCCTTTAAAATAGAAGATAGAAAAATTTATCACGGATCTGGATAGCATCAATTTGCCTGCATCCACTTCTTTTTCTATTTTTTCTTCTTTTCCCTATCTGTTCGACTTTTTTCTGCGCTGTGTCGTCAATGGAGGGTTGAAGAGAAACCTCTTTCGTTTGGAATTAGGGGGGGGGTTCCTATGGGATCTGGGCCAACTGATGGCCGCTACTGCGTTTGAGAGGTTTTGGAAAGGGGTGCAACTTGTACCACCCCCTAGAGGGTGACGACGACGTGGGGGAAGTTAGGGTGAGTAAAACGAGTGTCCGTCGGTGGCCTCAGAGACGCAGATGTGCCCGGAGACTGATGGGGGAAGGGGCAATTGAGAGGATCATGTCCGCGCTGCGATCAATGCTACGGCAATGAATATCGGGTTTCCTAAGCTATTCCCTTACTCCATTTCCTTCGGTTCGATTCGTTCTTTACTTATGCCGGAGACATCCTGTCCGATACAGCTGCAACTGTGACCGCACTGTGGGCACTGCATTGGTAGGAATACTTCAGCATTGACTCACCAGTATGGGTTCTCCAAACTATGCAGACCGTTTCGACTTAAACATACCTAGTCACTCTTAGCACAACATGAAACCAGAGTCTACACTTTTAAAACTTTAAATCACTCCTAAACTGTGAACTTGATTATTTTTGTCATATTTCATTATTTCAGATTGAGTGTCTGGAAAATATTGATCCTTTGGCTCTAAATATCCTAACACGCATACGTTGGTTCTACGTCTATCAAACAAATTTAGATGACTTTGTAACCTCTGTGGCTCATATTCAGAATATCCTGAGTTTGATTCTTTGTATCTTCCAATCAGACTTTGGATTTCTTCCTGGTTTTTAGTTTCTCGGGTGAAATATTTACTAACAAGAAATGTCGATGTGCCTTATTTCTGTTTGTATCATTTCCTTCTCATTGTTTCAAAGTTGCTTAAGGTTTGACGTATTGTGATTGAGCGGTGTAATATTCCGTGTAGAAAGGATTTTCCCTTAGAGGTAGTTTAGTTGGACACGCTTTAGAAACCAAATGATCTATCCCCAACTTTCGATAAGAAATATCCAATTTGTTATAAGGGACAATCTGGAAATGTTGGGGATCCCACCTTTATTTAGCGAGGGCCTTTCCAAATCTAATCATCTTTCAGGTCTTGGTCAATATGCTTTCCTCTCGCATGTATCTGTAAGAGTTAATGGGCCATTTTGGTGAAAGTGCTCCTCCTACGGTTGGAGCCCCCCAGTTGAGCTCAGTATACTATCCAAACGCCTAACAAACTAAGCGCGGCGCTAAGAGCTAGAAAAAGTAGGTAAATAACATCGGATTTTATCACTAGCAAACGCCATATATGTGTGCGGTATGATATGGTTCAAAATATCGCGGGCGACAAACATTTTACCTGCATCAATGGCGGGGGAAGGGGTGGCTCTATGTAAAGGTACCTTAAATTCCACAAGCATTTATCATCATGAACAATAAGTGATACAGTTCATTTTCACTTTTTCTGCTCCCTATGTAGTAAGTGGGGTAACTATAAGATTCCACTAAGATTCAAATTCACGTTTTCAGACCGCTTGAATCACCAGGCATCTGTAGAAAAAGATCTATGAGCAGAGGCAAGAGTTTTTGTTTTTAGCGATTTCTTCGCGAATTTCGCGAATTTTCCCCTTTTTCTAGAATAATATATATTTTAGCGATAAATAATAAAATTTATATTATTGTTAGTCTGCATAGAAACATTTACATTTATTAATTATTACATAAGTATAACATTAATTTAACATTCATATCTTCATAGCATTAAGCTAGAAGTCGTGAAAAGAAGTTTAAAAATTTAATGAAAACAGGATAAAATGTAATACTTAACAAAGCCAATACAGTGACCTGCTACTGAGTGTTACTGAGAACTATTTGTCGTATGCTAACTATAAATGTTATTTATTGGATAGTACACGGTGCACAGCAAAACGCTCCTATTATGCTAACTAAAGGTGCTGAGAAGATTGAGCTTCTTGTAGCCTACTCTCAGACATTACATTAAAATGAAAATATTGTCCCTCAGGACTTAAGAATATGTTCCGAACTTTGTGGAAGTTAAAAAATGAATAAAAACAATAGCTCACTGAAAACCACCCAGATTTGGAAGCTAAACCGTTCCAATTGCCTATACTGACACGCTGGTATAGCCGGTTTAATTCAGTAGTTTACACTGCCAGCTATTTTGATGCGATTGTCGATTTCGTTTCTAAAAAAGAAAAGCTTTCAGTTCCTGTGCAAAATTTGTCAAACGATCAGTTCTGCGATGCCAGGTACTGAAATATTGTACTATAAGTACAGGCAAAACTTGTTTCTGAAAACTGCAGATTGATCGCAGATCCAATATTAGAATATCAATCTAAACCAAAAACCTGTGGCTGATCTTGTTTTATCCCTAATTAACTTGCTGAGAGCTAAATGTGAAATATTAGAGAGTGGTATCTTTGGAAACAGAGTAAGTGCACTTGTAGATCACATCATGGATCCCAGTGTTAGAGAAGCAGTAGAAGAAAATCTAAAAGTTTGCTGCCATATAACTTTGTCTAAACTGAACTCCATTATGGCAAAAGAAATTGATGATGCAATAACCATAAAATCTTTATTTCATTTGTTTGAGCTTTCTAAGCTAGTTACTAAATCAAGTATATGTGATTTGAATAATGTAGTGGCAGCATTTAAACAACTAAATGCATTTAAAATCAGTGGTATTACATGTGATTCTGATTTTCTTCTTTATTACATAGAGCTTTGTGACATTGTTGAACAGCAAAGCCATGGTGGTAATAAAAACAAGTTAACTGTAGTAACAGAACTCTTGGCGTTGAAGGCAAAAGCTGATTCTTACCGCATTTTCTGTAAAAAGTCCCTTCAATGTCTTTGGTTGCCGATGTTAAACGCTGATAGTGAGAGATTTTTCTCTACATGTAACTTAGTTGTGAATGACATAAGAACAAGTATGAAAAGCACAAATATCAGAACATGTTGTATGCTGCAGATTCGCGATGTCTGATGTGTGATATTTGATCTTATGCATGTTACCTACTGCCTGCTGATTTCAAACAAAATATTTTAATTTGGAAAAAGATGATTTTAACATTTGTGTTACTCTAGTTTCCTGTCACTCTTCATTTCAGACACGTCATTACTCATTAATTCTCCCCGAATATTTGCGTGAAATTAATGCGAATTTAGATAAAATGTTCACCACAAAACTCCACCAATTAAAGTTATAATTGCAAATTTTATAAATAATTTTCCCCACAATATCTTTCCCCTTTCTGTGAGTAATGTGTACGTCTGTGTCTGTTTCCATGTATCTGTGATAAAATGAAACCAAACTTGGTATTTAAGTTCATCATTTTCTAAGGATAACATACAAAGATATTCAAGAAAATCCACACACCTCAGGCTCTCAAAAAAATTCAAATACCTATACCATGAGTTGCATGGATTATGAAATGTTCTAATTTGAACGGAAAAGCATAACCTTGAAATCGTTTTAAAAGTTCAGTTTGGGAATGCAAAATCAAAGGAGTACGAAAATGGTACACATTCTTGGGAAAAACACAGGTACCAAGAAAGAGGCCAAATTAACAAATGAAAAAAAAAACGATCCGTAGCTTTATCAACTCGAGAAAACCGCTTCATGCACAAGCGCCAAGGGTGTTTAATCAACTTCCGTGCATCTATTGAAGAAAGCTTGATCACAAAATAATCACATCCGCTACCTGAGGAAGAATGGTAGTCACGGAAGTCGGAATCAGCTGATGCTAAAGGAGAATAATTTTAAATCTGTTCTGGATAATAAAAGCAAAACACGAGTACTGTTAGTTAACCAGTTCAGAATTAACTTCCAAATGAGAAAATATAAATAGATCGAGTTTGGCTTTTAATTACACAGTTAGATAAAAACGCGATAACGAATACAGGATGTTTCGCTTATATAAACAGCAAAAGAAATTACCTAAAACATGTTCAGTTAAATTAAGAAACGGTTGATACCATTGAAAACAGAGGTGTGAATGTTCTGCTTTATGTGACAGTCATTTACAGTAAATACGAGGGCTGTTCCATAAAGAATGTTCACAACCTTTTTTGACAACGTACCTTTACTCATCTTCATAACTTTTATGGTCCTTCTCAAAATAGTCTCCCCTAAATGCGATGCACTTTTCCCAGCATTTCTGCCAGTCTTCAAAGAAATGCTGGAAACCATTTTTGAGAGATCCTTCAAAATTGCCCCCACAGCCTTCAACACTGCTTCTGATGATGGATAATGCCTCCCACGATGGCGTTTCTCCAAGATATGGGATAGAAAAGAGTCACATGGGGCTAAATCCGGACTATAGGGAGGGTGAGAGGTGTACTTCACGTTAATTTTTGCAAGATATTTAGCAACGGCATTGGCAATATGCGGCCGCGCATTATCGTAGTGCAGCATCCAGCCTGCTTCATGGAAATGTGGTCTTTTGCGCCTGATATGGACTTGCAATGTTTTCAATACATCCCTGTAATATTGTCAAGTTACTGATGTGTGTGCAGGTACAACATGCTGATAAACCATTCCATGAATATCAAAGAAAGAGATGACCTTAACTTTCCCACCAGAAGCAGCCACTTTTGCTTTTTTAGGGGTTGGTGATGAAGGAGATTTCCCCACTGAGCTTTGCTGTTTGCTCTCAGGATCAAAATGATATAGCCAAGCTTCATCAGCAGTGACTACGTTTGAAAGAAACTCCAGATATTCCTCTAACATCAACTGCGTGTTACCTCCATTGCAGCGGTAGGAGATACTGAACATATCTGAACTTGTCTGATTCTCACAGGCGGTAACCAGGAGTACCAACAATGAAACTACTACGGAGTGTTTGTTACACATTAAGCTAACAGAATATATTAAGATTGAATTTTAGTGTTAAAAATTATGACCGTAAAAAAATTATGATCATTCTTTATTGAAAATTGCTCGTAATAATAAAATTATATAATTGTGTGTGTGTGAGAGAGAGAGAGAGAGAGAGAGAGAGAGAGAGAGAGAGAGAGAGAGAGAGAGAGAGAGAGAGAGAGAGAAGTAGCTTCCTTTATGAGTACAACCACGGGGTGAGGCCAGTGGTTTCCAGTTAATTGTCAGTAACAGAATCAGAGGAAGGTGGCTCAGTGAAACAGGAAATCTGTGCAGGCAGATACGCCAAGTGCTAAGCAACTGAGAGGAGCCCGCACATGCGCCACTGAATTCCCTAAATAGAGAACAACTTTTACACCTGCTCTTTTAAATCACATTATTCGTTGTTCATTTCAAAGTATATTTTAAAAAGTTAAGTTCCTTTAATCGTAATTATAAGCAAAGGACGCTGTATGTGTTTAAACCTGCTGTTAGTTCACTTCTAAGATCGGGATTTGAAACCAAACTGATATTACACAGTATCGCATCCCTCAGCTACCAAGACAAACCTTTCCACCGACACGGGTCTCCACGCACGGCCTACACGTGGGTGGGTGTTTTGTCTGAACCCTCACGACTAAGAGAAACCCACACCGAGGGTGTCAAGGTGGCTCGGGACCCCGGGATCGCCAATTCCCGCGCCTACCACAGTAGGCTCCTGGGGGGATTCTGTTCTAAGTCCAGATGTAACTCAATTTAGAAAACAGAAATAAATAATTTGGGACCAATGTAGCTTCTCCATATATATTTTGTATGTATTTAATGATATTTAGGAAGAAATTTAACATTACAGTGGTTGCAAACACTTTCAGCGCTATCTCTGAACGATATCCCGATTTCCTTCCTCAGTCATTTCACAAAAGACTGACAGTCCGAAGAACGAAGGATTTGAAAGTTATGAGTACCTGCAGCGCTCCGAATGTCAGTTTCGGGTAGACGCTCTTTTGTGAACTTTTGGTTGGTACTTCGCGGAATTACCGCTTTAGTCTGACTGCATTATCAATCAAACGAGCTTGCCGATAGCCCCGCGCGTTTTAAACGCAACCGTCAAGCTTTTGGTCTTCTTAAATTAGAGAGAAAGCCGTTCCACACACAAGAGTCAATTTGAAACCTGCAGTCCTTCCAGTTTGCTTACGTTTACAATACTGAGATCTTTTTAAAACGCACAGTATATAACATTACTTTCATTATGGAGTGAACCATTTTTGTGGTATACTTGTTATTTGTTTGAAATTTCAAGGGCTTTTCTCAAATAGAAAGTAACTTTTATCTCTGGATCATACAAAGATAACGGAATTTCAATATTGTAACGCGAGCGCTGGAACACCCTGTGAAGCAGCTGAGAGCGGGAGACAGGGAAGGTTCGGTTAGCCACGCCCTCGCCTCGTTTGTCCTATAGTGGTGACAGGCTGTGGTCAGGGGAAAAACATGACTGTGTCGTCTGTTTCTCTACACCTGTTTCTCGAAATTACGGAATCTGGAACATTCCCCTGGTCACTAGAAACCGGCGATATTCCTATATAAAGAGGGTTACAGACGGACAGAGTTGAGTTGGTCGGTCAGTTAGTTGGTGAGACAGTCGCAGTTCTTGGTGTAAGAGTTAGTCAGTGACGTGTTAATGTACGGGAAGATTGTGCAACGGAAGACTGTACGTAACTGTGAAGGTGTACCGGAGCTTACGTAATTACTAGTGCAGAGAAATTGTAACGGACGAACTGGTGAATTGTAACTGTGTGCATTACGAAATTCTGTGTAATTGGCAAGTGTTAAACTGTAAGTCGGTAGAAATAAAGAACATTTTTGAGTGGTGAAACTGGACTTTTCATTTCACGAACCCACAAAGTCACACTGGTGTCAGGAAGCGGGAAAACAACATAACATCACCGAACATTACAACCATGGAGGCAGCATTAGAAAAGATTTTAGCGGAACTGAAAGAAATGAAGACGGCAACTGAAAACCTCGCTGCAAAAATAGAAGCGGCAAACAACAACCGCATCGCCGAGTTGAAACAAATGAAGACGGCCAACGACAGCATCACAGCGGAGATGGAAGAAATGAAGGCCGAGTTAACCACAGAAATGAGAGCAGCGAACGGCAGTCTGGCCACGGAAAGGAAGGCGGCGAACGAGGCTATCGCCGCAAAGTTTGAGGAACGGTTGGCCGGCGTGAGGGATGACGTCACGAACCTGGGCAAGCGGAAGGGTCAAGTAGACGACCGCCTTAATGATTTAGAGGAAAAGGCCGACAACATCGCAAAACCCCTCACCCGCCTGACGGAGGAAAACCGGCCTTATGTGTGGACGGAGGACGCCGAAGACGCTTTCCAGCACCCGAAGGGGACCCTGTGCAGTGCTCCAATTTTGGGTTTCCCACAACCGGGTGGCGCCTTCATTGTGGACACCGACGCTAGCGACCATTACATTGGAGGTGTCCTACCGCAGATCCAGGACGGCCATGAGCGCACAAGAGTGGAAGAGAAGGAGCGTGCCGCAGCAGTCCGAGTAGTTGTGGCAGTGCCTGCTGAAGGCTGGGATAGCGCAGGCCTGAGGAGGGAGCAGCTGGCGGACGCAGACTTGGGGCCACTCTTGAGGGCAGTGGATGCAGGGACGAGACCAACCTGGGAGGACATCGCACCGAGGAGCGCCACCTACAAGTCGCACTGGGCCCAATGGGACTCGTTGAAGACCAGAGTGGGCGTGCTGTTCCGGGTATGGGAGTCACCCGATGGGAAGGCGCAGAGAGGACAGTTGGTACTTCCCCGGGAGTAAGGTCCCGGAAGTCTTGGAGGAAGTGCACGTCGGTACTTCAGGAGGACACCTGGGAGCGAACCGTATGATTCACAAACTACGGCAGCGCTACTTCTGGCTGAGACTCCGAGCAGATGCTGGTGGTACACCTGGACCGCCTCGCACGCTACGATGGGGCTGTTCGGGGCGAACAGCTTTGAGGAGGGAGCAGTGTACCGCGAGCGCTGGAACACCCTGTGAAGCAGCTGAGAGCGGGAGACAGGGAAGGTTCGGTTAGCCACGCCCTCGCCTCGTTTGTCCTATAGTGGTGACAGGCTGTGGTCAGGGGAAAAACATGACTGTGTCGTCTGTTTCTCTACACCTGTTTCTCGAAATTACGGAATCTGGAACATTCCCCTGGTCACTAGAAACCGGCGATATTCCTATATAAAGAGGGTTACAGACGGACAGAGTTGAGTTGGTCGGTCAGTTAGTTAGTGAGACAGTCGCAGTTCTTGGTGTAAGAGTTAGTCAGTGACGTGTTAATGTACGGGAAGATTGTGCAACGGAAGACTGTACGTAACTGTGAAGGTGTACCGGAGCTTACGTAATTACTAGTGCAGTGAAATTGTAACGGACGAACTGGTGAATTGTAACTGTGTGCATTACGAAATTCTGTGTAATTGGCAAGTGTTAAACTGTAAGTCGGTAGAAATAAAGAACATTTTTGAGTGGTGAAACTGGACTTTTCATTTCACGAACCCACAAAGTCACAATATCATCACATACCGACCAGTTTTAGGACATTTGGATAGCACTTAAACTCTACTGTATTTCCAAATTCCATTTCAATTACAAGAAAATTAGTAATAAAATAATATTTATCTTAAGGAATTTTTTTTGTAACTTACGCCCTCCAACGTTAAGTCATATTGTATGGTGAATGAATTTGGTGAAATGATGCTGAAATGAGTCCGGGGTCCATGGAGCTTATAGGTACCCGACATTCGTCTTTTAGGATACTGAAAAACCCCGGAAAAATCCTTATCCAGGTAATTTACCCTAACCGAGATTCAAACTCGGGACCTCTTGAGCGTGAGGCAAACATGCTACCATCTACGCTACCGAGGCGGGCTGTATCTTGAGGAATAAGTATTTCTAAGAATAGTTTGAAAGTTATGTAACTGTAACACATTATATTTTTGTGTTATGGGCGCCGGGGTAGCGCGGTGGTTTCGTTCGCGGCTCCCGTTCTAAGGGTCCCGAGTTCGATTCCCGGCTCTGGGGTTGGCGATTTTAAGTCGGCCCTATCCACGCCTTCACCTCTGTCTAGCACACGTGAAGTATCCCCTATGCCCAACGTGGTTCGGAGTCCACGGTAAAAACTGTAGGTCCTCTCACCTCACCGCCATCTTCACTATCACCCTATCATCGGAGGTAATGGACACCGCCCTCTGGGTGCCTCCACCTGAGAAATGGGTCCGGTCATCACTTGGTGGGGTGAGGCTACCCCGAAGGCCAAGGTTGCCATGTGGGGAGTGTTAGTAACTAACTATTTTTGTTTTATTTTGGCATAATGTTGTTCTAAATGAACGCAGCGAAACCAAATGACAATTACAGAATAGCTGTAATTTAGGTACATTATTTCTGCAGTAATTTAAACTGGAAACAATTCTTTTATTATAGGGACTGTTAAGTTGATATTTACTATAACCCACGCATTTTACGTTTGAAGCCATTAACACAAAACCAACTAATACATTAAATGAAGTACTTAAACCAACTTCACTTTTCCAGAAAGTTCAGGACCATTTACCACAATAGTCCTCCGAGGTTCACTTAATTTTGTTACTTTAGTTAAACGAAATTGTAAGAAATATTTAATGATATGCCCCAGTAAATTGCTGTATAGGGAGAAAGAAAACTTCCTACTACATTAATAATGTACGCATTGCTGCACATTACCAAAACAAGAAACATGCGAAAACTTTCCTTATTCTGCACTTTGGATTTCTACCACCGTATTTCTAGTAGCTTGAGATGACGAGTGCAAAAAAGGAAGAAAGTCTCATTATTGCAAAAATAATTAGGTGATGACGTTAATAAAGGTACATAGATACAAACACTCTAATCATAAAATTGAAAAAAGGAAGAAGATATGTCAAACTACTGCAGTAAAAAAGCAGCATGTTTAATTCCCAAACATGAAAAATATACCTGAGGTGCTGAATGCTTTGAAATACACCATGAATGCCAGTAGTCTTTTGTTTCTGAAGTTTCTAAATGATCGATGGTCTATGTAACATTCTTTTGTTGCATAAGTTTTCATTAATATTAAATGTTCCATTATAATGACAATTGCTAAGGTTCATACCAAAACGTATCTATATGAACACAGCTTAATAGAGCACAAAATAAAAATAATGTAATGAAGATTATTGTTAGATTAATATAACATTAAAGGAACATAAAATAAAAACTAACAATTGTCAGTTGTTTCTCATTTCTGGAGCAAGAACCACAACAATGGAGAGGAGATTAAATTACTGATTTAACAATGATACTTGAACTTTCAACATGGAGGAAGATTTTTATTATAAAGAACATTTCACACATTTTAAATTTTGACATGCCATGGATGAGTAGTTTAGTGTACTTATGTAGGAAATGTTCTGAGAGAGGGAGCCAAGTACAGGAGGTCCACAGAACAGCTGACTGTATCAGTTGTCAATCAGCTGAGGATGGAACTGGAATGATCCCGAAAACATTCATGTTTTTAATAGTTGATGTGAATGAACTTTTAGTCAAATGTGACTGAATAAGTCTCTTAATAAGAAATAAGCTTTAACTGTAACAAACTGTAGCAAACCATAAAAATTTCAACCATTATACAGCTTTATTTGAGTAGATGAAATTATTTAACCATGAACATCATTCAAGATTAACAAAACAAAAGATAATTCATGCAGTAAATGTTAGCTATTCCTACTTGAGCAGCAACAGAATTTTCCAATGTGAAACACTTTATGAAGCTTTAAAGATGGCTCAATCAACTGATATGAAACAAAGTAAGTGAAAGGGTTTGTGAAAAGAACTTCCCGAAAATATGTGTCTAAAAATAACATTCAGTCCCTAGTTGAACAACTGTGGGTGAAAAATTTGATGTGCTTTAATTTCATAAATTGATATATTTTCACACAACTATCCAAAGATTGGAATTTACATTTAAATACAAACATTAAAATTGGAATATGATACAATGAAGTGCAAAATTATATTAATTAAAACCCTAATTTAAGTTCAAATGGTTAAAACTGAATTAAAACTAGCTGGAAAGTCTTAGCTTACTTTGACTAAGAAACACTTTTGCTGTCATATAAAGGCAAATATTGGTTTGGAACTTGGACTGCTTTGTGTATAGAATAAGGCCACATTCATCTCATGAATTCTGTGATGTTTCTAACATACATACAAACGAAGCATAATACACAGCAGTTTTTGGAAATGCATCCCTGAAACTCTTCTTTTTCAAATTACACAAAGCCATCGACGATGGACTGTCAATAGAATATAATGACCAGCTCTTTGAGCTACCTAAGTCAAGAAATCAAACAGATCCGTGACTTAATCACATTTATCACGTACTATAACAAGAAAATCCTTTTACTAAAAGCTTGAAGAATCTTTAGAATTTTTTTTTTATATCTGACGATTCAGTAGATTGTGGCCAAGCTTCTGAACTTCTGAGATTAGACTTAAAACTACTGACTGAACCACATGTGATGTAACGAGAAGCTTGAAATGAATGATGATACTTATGATTTGGATGGAAGATTCCTGCTACATCCTTTTCCATGGCCAAAATTAAACTGTTTCTGAATCTTAGCACTAAAAGTTACAGCTGATGAAGTATATATATATACTAAATTATAATGTGCCAAATAAATTACGGTTTAAAATAAACGTTACCGTTATAACAACATGCTCAATTAGCTAAGTGAGGTATCTTAGACGTTGCCAAAGCTTAATTACTTATTCACATCTGACACACAACTGCAACTATGTTACTTGCTAAATTCCAAGAATATTTTTCCTTTTATAATTTTCAGAAGTGGAGTATCTGTTTATTTGCTGTAACTAGAACTTCGAGCACACAGTATTTAAATATAAGAATCTTAAACTAATGTATTTCTTGCTAAATGAATATTAAGGAACGCCTAGTTTCCTTAGCTGCACTGATTCAGTATTAGTTGTTTTTCAACTTGGAATGTTGCCAATGAGACCACATCTTAAGCATTGAGTTTAATATACGAAAATTATGTGTTACAGTTATATATCTTTCTCCTATCATTTCATTATAAGATTATTAATATTACCAATCAGTTATTCCGATATCAAAATACCCCTTTATATTAGTTTATGTTTCTCAATAATCAAATAATATATACATTTGCCCAAATTACTTCTAACTTTAAATTATCTTATTTTCAGTGGGGACATCTTTACATTTTCTTAGAATAAAAATTTTTTTGTCCATAACTCATAGTTATACAAATATTAATTCCCATGCGCTAAGCAGAACACTCATTATACTAAATATGGTACTTTGCTGTTACTTTTTTTACTTCTCTTATGCATTATATATATATATATATATATATATAGATAGATATATATTGGTAAAAGTTTATTTTATATCTATGTGTGCTTGTTTTGATATTTTTAGTTAAAGCACTGATTCTAGCTTTACTTAAGCAGCACTTCAGGCCAATGCTTTCTACTTAAGACGAAATGTTGCAATTTCGTGCTTTACATTTACAAGTTTCAGAGCTTCGCGTTTCCCAGCAGCCGTATCTATCATTTCCATTCCTAAATAAAAGTGCATCCACAATTTAGCTTACCAAAAGACAGATGCATCTATCTTATCTCGTGAGGTCAAATGATCTGCCCATGCTATTTACCCATTAGCTATTCATTATTGGCACCTTTTAATTCATAAATATGCTTTCTAAACATTAATTACTCCTGGAATTTCGTATTATTTTGCCATTCCGATATTTCTTCTTTTTAAAGGTTTTCACAATTTGCTATTTTTACAACCATGACACTGTGGCACAATGTCAAAGCAAAAAGGTTCAGCGAGGGATCTTAGCATCTCGACCAATGAAGCCTTCTGTGTTTGTGCCCCTGTCGAGATGCTCCCTGTGAGGGAGGGGTAGGGTGAGAAGATACTAATGGTGACCGAACTGAGGAGAGAGGACAACAGAGGGCAGGCTCACTAACAACTACGACTTTGAGCTCCCCGAAAGCGCCTAGTATAACCGGTTCTTCTGTAACTCTGTGTGTTTGCACAGCACTTGGAGAAGCCGAGACTCGAAGACCTTCCCCGGTCCAAGTGACAAGGATTTATAGGGATAAAATTCACTGCCATGCATGCTGAAGCTCCCTCCAAGACTTAAAACCATAAATAGCTAAAAGGATAATAGCTGAAATGAGATGAGAAGTAACGTAAAATGGAGGGAGAAGCAATTAGGGGGATCTAATTATCCTTTCGGCATTCGCCTAGCAATCAAGGAAAACGCAGAAAAAAACGATGGGTCAGGAAGCTGGGCCACGGGAATTGAATCCACGAAATCCCGGATACAGGGCATAAACGTTCCTGCCTGAGTCATTCCGCTCGTTTTTGACAACTAAATCATCTATTTTCACAGTCCCACTTACTCTTTGTTTCTTACATTTTGGACATCTGTCTTCCTGCCTTTGATTTCTTTTAAAAACAATACTTAGGGTCCCTATCTACCTAACCTAGTAGTAGTAGTAGTAGTAGTAGTAGTAGTAGTAGTAGTAGTAGTAGTAGTAGTAGTAGTAGTAGTAGTAGTAGTAGTAGTAGTAGTAGTAGTAGTAGTAGTAGTAGTAGTAGTAGTGGAATATTCGGAGGGAATTCAGCACGTCGACCAGACTGGACCTATTGTATCTATGTCCCAAGTGGGGCGTCCCCGGGAGGAAGGATAAGGTGAGGGAAGACAGAGGGCGGCCGATCCCAAGAAGTTACTACAGTACAGAGGACGGGGTATCTACTCTTAACCAGATAGAAATTCTCCACTGCTGGGCTTAAGACAATCGTCATCCCACCTGCATGGCCCCGAAACAGTCAGGAGGCCGTTCGGAGACCGTAGGCCACCTCCCAGAGCATGATATTCCAGGCAGGCTTCACAACCGGCATCCTGCGTGCCACGCTACTGAACCGGCCCACTAAGCCGGTTCGGAGACCGACGTCCGTCCCGCCGAAGGGGAAAGCGTTTTCTTCAGAGTATATCATCCTGCCATGCACCGCCGAGATTCCTGCCGACACCTCTACCCTGAAATAGACCACCAAATGAGAGATGACATGGAATGATAATGGAGATGAAATGGACGGACAGGAAATTCGGAGGAGGTAATTAATCTACCCAGCATTCGCCTAGCGACCCGGGAAACACCTCCTAAAGATCCATGGTTCAGGTAGTTCTGCCACTGGAATCGAACCTGGTCCTCCCAAATGCGGGCCACTGACGAAAGCGCCTGAACCATCTAACTCAATTTTTCCTCACCTCACTGAAATTCATTTACATTGAAATTCTTATTTTTTTTTTTTTTAATACTGCTTCTGGTTTCGTCCCTAAAACAAGTTCTGTAGGTGCGAATCTAACAGTTTTAGTGCGGTATTGTTCTGTTTGTTCTATTATATGACAACTTATAACCTAATCGTTGTGTAAATGCATCAAATTATATACACATATATGTCAATAAAATTTCCGTTGGCTTACAAGGTGATAATAAGTTCAGCAATGTTATTTATTGATGTTTTAAAGTTTCATTTAAATATGTACTTCAATGGGCAGCGTCTTTGTCTGACTTGCTGTCTCTTGAAATAGACTTTCCAGAATCTATTTTCTTTCTGAATCATATTACAAATTTTCTTCGTGATCACCGAAATTCTTAAATGAATGTTATCGGAATGTTTTTATTGGATGTTTCTTGAGCAGTTATCAACTACTCCTATTTCCTCATGTACTATATTTCGTTCCCATTTTAAAAATCAAAATATTTTACATTTAATTTTTTTAACTCTGTAATACCTACTTTAAAATACTCCTTAAAAGAAAAATTTTCTTCTTGCCTTTTAACATGTGTTTTTTAAGTTGGAGGTACGGTGGGGCAAGTAGAAGTGTTGTAGTAAATAGATACTGAGCTGGTGTATTTTGTGAAAATTAGGTGAATGAAATGTGCTAAATTAAAAAGAACACTATTGCAAGATAAATAAGTAGGACAGTGCACGAAGAAATTAAATTAGAAGCTGTGCCTAGAAATCGGCAAAGAAAGGAACTTCATGTGCACATTGAGGATTTTAGATTCTGAATAAAGTGTATAGGTACGAATTATGTATCATATTTTTGAAGCTCATGTCCTATAAATAAATTTTTCGAAACACAAACTTTAATCATTTACAAAAATTGCAGATATTGTAATAAAGGTTCTTTTAGTCATTTCAATAAAACTAAAATGTATCTACAAAATTACCCTAAAATAACTCAAATACATAGTTTGAAAATTATGCCAGTCATCAAAACTTTCCATCTAAAGCACACAGAGTGGCCGCCCTTATAATTAATGTGTATATTTGTTTTAAATTTAGCCCGCCTTAGTAGCGTCTATGGTAGCGGTCTGCCTTACGTTGAAGCGGTCCCGAGAGCGAATCTCGGTAAGGATGAGTTATCTGGAGCAGGTTTTTCTAAGGTTTTCCCTTATCCTTAAGGACGAATGTCAGGTAACTGTAAGCTCTATGGACCCTGGGCCATTTGAGTTTCATTTCACCCGTTTCAATCATCGTCCGAAATGACTTAACGTTGGAAAATGAAAATTTAAAAAAAAATGGTTTTAATTTTAGGAAGTTAAAATTTGCTGATATTTAATTAAAATCTGACTTATATCTGGTGTAAATAATATTATTGTTGTTCCAAAGAAACACTTATTGCATATGAGTAATTTTAAAAGCTTTAAGTAGTAAATGTCCTCTGAAAAGATATACCTATGTATACTGCATGTACGAGTGAAACCTTTAGTCTGATCTCATAAATAGAAGATGGTCCATAAAGCTAACATATTCAACATTAGCAGCATGGGGCTTCTAATCTCCCTTAATGTAATTTAAATACCCAAAGTGGATACTATACAAACATTATTGTTAAACGCTGGTTTAGTTAGGTCATCACGTTATATAATAGGTTATTCTCTGCAATACAAGAGAGATATATTACACGCATGTCTTTCCTAGCTTAAAACGCAATTTACACTTCAAGTTCAGAAACTGTGTTTATAAGTTCTTCCGTCAGATATAATAACATGCATTATGAGAGTAAGCCAGCTGAGGCTATATCATATCGAGATTTTTATTACTAGGGTCCAGATTTTGATGAAAAGTCGTCTTTTCCTCTGAGTAGTCATGGACGATGCTTATTGGAAATTAAGTGCATTCTAGAACAAATACGTTAGATGTATATGGTTTTTGTAGGTCATCAAAATTCATTTTTTCCGCATTTTTGTAATAAGGTCACTTTTTAACATTTAAATGCATTTTCCGGTCATTTTCTTTCTTTTTCACGAATTTATAGGGCATTTTCATCTCTAGCCCGCATTCGGGAGGCCCGGGTTCGATTACCGAGGCGGAACTGATCCTGTCCCATGGGCTTTTTTGGGGTATTTTAAAATAATCTGTGATTAGAAGTTCATTTATATATCTTTTATGAAATAGTAACTTTGTAAGTGTGGTAAACATATAATTAGCACAGGTTAGTGTCCTAACAGTGCAGGTGAATTTATGACGCATCAATTCGAGAAATCGTCGATCATGCAATACGTGGGGATTGCATCCACAGAAAAACATAGTTCGGGTTGGCGCTTTCAAAAATATTTTATTTACTGTGTAAATTACTCTTTTTTCACAGTTTGAAGAGCTGGCGAATAAATGTATTTCAAAGAAAAAGCCCCTAATATAGCTTTGTCTCCGGTACCAATTTTAACACGCTGGGGTACATGGTTAACTGCATGTATATACGTACCACTGTGGCAACTTTCAAATAGTGAGAGAAGTGGTAAATGGCTTAGATAGGGTAGATTCTAAGGCAATTGAGAGTGCACAAGATCTGTTTTCTGATACTCAAATCCAAGGTAAATTAGCTTTCATTAAATCATGTTTTACATTTTTGAGGGATACCATAACCCGCCTTGAAGAAAGTGGCATGACACTGGATAAGTCGATTGAGTTAGTGAGGACCACGGAAGAGAGGATACAAAAAAGATGTATAAGTTGAAATTGGGGACAAAATTAGACAAAAACTAAAATTTTGTGTTGGACAAAAATAAATGATACCAAACCGTTTGTCAGATTGCCGATATCTGTCAGGAGAAAGCTTCAGAACTGATATTTTTGAACAGGATTTAACAGGTAGTGACAGTGTTTATCAAATATGCACCTATAACATCTGTGAGAGTGGAGAGAAATTTCTCAAATATAAAACAGTTTTAACTGACAACCGCCGTTCCTTTACTTTTGAGAACTTGAAGATGACCATGGTGGTGTACTGCAACGCCAAGTAAGGTATGTTTTGGCTAATGGATACAGTAACTTATTTTTTTATATTTTATAAAATTGAAAATAAACTAATTAATTTTTAATTTATTTATTATTTAGTAGCAATAATTTAATTGTTTACTAAGAAAGTTAATTTTAAAATGTGTTTATTCGAACCATATAATCATCATTTGTCTGTGAGAGTTATTAATTTATTATTATGAAAGAAACTGTTAATTTTTGTTAGGTCAGTTTTTTACATTTTATGTGCAAATTTTATATTTTAAGGGCATTTTATAGCTCATTTTTAGAGAAATTTTAGGTCAACAACTTCCGCGCCCTATTTATTACTATTGCATTTATAGAATCTTATACCTACACGTATGCAACGTAGACTTATGTAACATAATTAGGAATATTTAGTGTCCCAAATTTAGTAATTTCTAAAATCGTATGTAAAGCCACTTGTAAGCTTTAAAACCATTTTTCTCAGTTAAACCCTCTTGCAACAATGTCCATTAGGCCGTCGGTGCCCACTCGGTGTTTAAATGCCAACTTCACATGTGTGGACAGCGGTGAAATGTGCCAGCCTACTACGTATGGTACTGTTAGCTTTCAGAGAAATTCATATCAAATGTAATTTTGAAGCAAAATTAAGAATGTATAAACTGAATTTTGTCATTACTTTCTCTTAAATACTCTATTACCTAACAGAATCATCAGATAGCAAATATATATCCTGGGCATTTGTAATTATAACAACAAGGAGTAATACTTTTGTCATTATAATTTAAAATGAAATGTTACATACTTCTTTTGAAATAACGCGAATGATATTTATCACTACAAAAGAGTACTCAATTAGAAATAAAATAATTATAAGCAGATCTTAATAACTGTGTTCTGTTCCATAAAAAATACGCAAAATTTAACTCACCAGTATCGAAGATTTTAGGGTGATTTCCTTCACGGGTATATATACCCCTCGCCTATCGCTGCTATTTTCCAACACTTATAACAGTATATCGCGAATCTAAGTTTTCCTAGTTATGAACAAGACTGGGCATGATATGGTCAATCTATAATGATGTTTGGAAATACCATTCTTCGAATAACAAAACATCCCTTCTGATGACTGAGCAACATTCCGTTAGAAAGAAGAAGGTTTGCTCTTTCCATTGTCATAAAAGGCATTCCTACAGGATGTTTATAAAATAGGCTTAGTGTCACAAACAGTGCATCGATTAGATCGACGCTGGCTGTCTATAAACAGCTGGAAAAACAACAAGTAATGTATTGTAGCTCACATAGAGTTCAAATAAAGCCTTTTCCTTAAGTCGTTTAAAAATTGTATACCGATAATAAACTAACATTTCATAAATCTGCTTCTTATTGTTTTAAATTGTGAAAGAAATTTGAGGCGTTGGAACTCTCACGTCGATATCTCAGTCCAGTTAGGAGAAACGGAACCTGAAAAATGTAAAATTAACATGCGCAAGATAGGACAGCCTTAATCCCTTAACGAGAAAGGAAAAGCTACTGCCAGCGTAACGTGTAGAACACGACACAGCAAAACAAACATTCAATGGGTTGCATTATCATCACTTTCTCTACATACTCTTCAACAAATTATTCCTAAAAAATCTTTGCCCGCCTCGGTAGCGTAGATGGTAGCGTGTCTGCCTCACGCTCAAGATGTCCCGAGTTCGAATCTCGGTCAGGGTGAATTACCTGGATAAGGTTTTTTCCATGATTTTCCTTAATCCTTAAAGACGATTGTCGGGTAGCTCTAAGCTCCATGGACCCTGGACACATTTGAGCATCATTTCACCCCTTTCATTCATCGTCCGATATGACTTAACGTTGGAGAACGTAAAATTAAAAAGAAAAATGTATGCTTTTATCTACTACGCATCGTTTGTAAAAACGTTATGTAACGCATTTTCTTATAGGTACAACGACAATAGGAAAATTCTCTAGGATTAAGCGATAGTTAAATTCTTAAAAATTGGTCGCTATGTGGTGATTTTGAAGTTCTATTCTCTTTGGATGACCAGGGCATAATATGCAAATAATGAACTCCAACTTGATAGAAGCATGAACATTTTAAAATTCAAACGAGTGACAAAGAATATTTCGGAAATGGTTTTCGGGACGAAAAATTTATGTTGTGGCTTACGAGATCTACCGTTCTTGTGTACTAGGACTTGCTCCATCTCCTACGGTGTACCAGCTGTGCAAAAGTTATCTCTAATGAAGAGGGCTTGTGTTACTATTCAAAGAAAATTCAAAATATATAGCTTATTGTGAAATTATTTAAAATATATGGCATGTTATTCAAAGTCTTTAGAGCCATGTCTGAGAAAATAAAGATAAAAAAAATCATATCAGGGAGTCCAGTGTAAAATGTTCTTAAAAATATTTGCGTCGCATCCTTGAAGGTTGCTAAACTTAAATAGTATATATTTTGGTATTTAAGCGGTTTTTCGTTTTGCAGTTATACTATTCACATGCGCGGGAATGTGCACTCACTATCCTTCTCTCCCTCCCTCCTCTCTCTCTCCCTCACACACATACATCGAAATTTAAAGAAATGAGCTCTCTGGATTTAGGGAACTCAAAAGAAGTATTCTCAGCAAAATGCCAGTATTGATTTTTTTAATGGAATGCAACAGCTTCCCTCCCTGCTATATACATATGCACGTAAACTAAATCAGAAGGAAATAGCATGATGTAATATATTGATTTCCTTTAGACGCGATTAAGGAACAATTTTCGAAATATGTGCCCTCCGAACCAGGAAATAAGCATCACACTCGACATCTAATGCTGTAACAACCGTAAAGCTGCATCTCAGCATCCTTGAGTTATTACCTTGCACGGTCCAACGCACAGCAGCTCTCAACTTCACTGTATAATAAGGCTGACACGTGCCTCGCATCTCCTAGAATCCTATACAGACAACCAAATGTTGAAAAAATAATGTTAAAGGAACTAACCTGTGGAAATTTTTTAAAATCCTGAAAAATACACATCTTGTGCGATATTAAACCTCTGTGCTTTTAAGATGTGTATGTCATGCTGCCGACACTAAAAATAAGTGCCAAGCAACAAAGAAGTGCACATTCCAAATCAGTTCTCTACATTTGAAAATAAGTTTTTCCGTGCATCACCCAAATTTTCCCTTGAGGTGCAAATTTTTGTAAATTACTTTTAAACTTTGAACAACATATTTTAATAAGTAAGAATTAAATTTTTGTGCAATATTTTCAGAAAAGTTAACAGGACAAAACAAATGCTTTTAGAAATAATTTTTATTTATCAAAAAGTGTTAAAACGAAGAATTATGTAGTTCTGAACTTTCTTTCTAAGTTAATTTAAGTTTTATGTGATAAACTTTAAAACAGATGTGTTTATAACACTGAATTAAATTGTTCTTCCAATGACTGAAAACTGCAAATCAGGGAGATTTCCTTGAAGAATTAGAAACTGTTTCCCCTTTTGAATTCCTCAAGAAATTTATATGTAAATTTGGAAGCTTCTTATGGAAAGTAATTTATGATTACAATATCGAATGAATTGTTTTATAAATACAGAATTTTAAAAATGTTACAGGATGGTCCATTTCACATCCTTAAGTAGCAAACAAAATAGTTCTCTAGTGAAATATATGCAATAAAAGCATCCCTAGAAATGACACAATCTACAATGCACCCAAAATGTGTGATTTACTCAGATTACTCCGATGCTTATTTGTCCCTCTAGGATTTGTCATCCAATAAATTGATAATTAAAGGTATTCAAAATTTGTATAATAAACTTATTCTAGAAGACAAACAAATATGGTTGACGTGTGTACCATTACACCAAGGAATAGCAGGAAATGAAGAAGCTGATGAAGCTGCTTTAGAACCAGCAAAACAACCAGCGCTATACCCTCCAATACCTATTTCACATGAAGATGTTACAAGCCATATCAAAAGGAATTTAATTCAAGACTGGAAGCATCATTGCCTAGAAGTCAATGTGTGCCCGCCTCGGTAGCGTAGATGGTAGCGTGTCTGCTTCACGTTCAAGAGGTCCCGAGTTCGAATCTCGGTCAGGGTGAGTTACCTGGATAAGGTTTTTCCGGGGTTTTCCCTTATCCTGAAAGACGAATGTCAGGTAACTCTAAGCTCTATGGACCCCGGACTCATTTGAGCATCATATCACCCATTTCATACATCGTCGGATATGACTTGACGTTGGTGGACGTAAATTACAGGATAAAAATCAAAAACATAAAAGCAATGTACATGGTAAATTCCGACAAATGAAACTAAACATATCTCTCCTGTCCAGCAGCTTTATAAATATACAAGTCGAAAACCACAAATATTACTCTCCAGACTTAGAATTGGACTATGAAGCTTACACATGATTACTTATTTTCCAGGGAGAAACCTTCACACTGTGAACCATGCAACTAAGCATTGTCAGTAAATCATATTATAAACAAATGTATCCATTACTCAGCCTATAGGACTCTTCATAAAATTCCTACAAATCTCCATGAACCAAACAGTCTACAATCACTGTATTTATTTCTACAAGACTGTAAATTATCTTCATCAATATAAAAATCTGTTCATCATTACCTGTTCTAGGTGTGTTCTGTGAAATGAGAATAAATATAATTAATAAGTAATGCATAAGAAGTAGGAACATAGTGTTGTGTAGTATCGATTCCTCAGTTCTTTATGAATACATAACTTATATGAACTTATACGTTTATACTGTACCGTAATCTAATAGTTCCTAAAATGTTCATTGTACTGGCCAACTGTATACAAAATAATGTACATGGATAACCTATTCACTATAATCAATAATACTTACAAAAGCATTGATCTATAAGTACATCTCGTATGTACCATATCTTCTGTTGGAAAGTTGATCAATCCATGTAAGTGACAAGTGTTTTTTCGGAAACCATACACAGTCATTTTCCGAGGTCTCACAAATCATAAAATGACATTTTAATGAGCTGAAATTGTTTTTTATTCAAGGGAAAATGATGTGCAAATGTACTTAAGTTAACTGCGTCAAATGCATTTAAGGACATTAGTATTAATTAGATTGTTAAAGAACTTACCAAATCCATTATAAGCTCCACAAAATCAAATATCTACTATATAAACTACAGTAAAACCTTTAAAGCGTCCTCCCAGGCGACCGCAAAGTGAGATGTGTGGTGGACAACACGGCGTTGGGGCGGGTTTTCTCCGGGACCTCCGGTTTCCCCCGCCATATCATTCCACTGGTGCTCCATCTTCATCTCATGCATCATCAGTGTCACCGCCTGCGGTGCCGTATGTAGTAAAATCGGGCGTTAAACACTACACATTTCATTTCATTTTAAAGCGTCCGGTTTCCTGGTGGAATAGATCATATAAGAAAGCTTTAGTAAACAAAAATTATGCTGTTAAATTATCGTACAACTGAACTGTGCAATTATTAGGGTTAGGTGCGCATCCTTTCTCTTAGGGCAAATTAAGGCATTTCGAAAAGATACCAGTGTGAGATTATCTCTATAGCTGAAAAAGGAAGTATTTTCGTAGTACCTTTTCTGCCTTCTTTTTCCTCAACAGTACGCACAATTTCTCCTCCCTTTTCTCTCTCCCTTTTCTGTTTTATTTTGGCTTTTCAATAGTCCTTCTTTCAATTAAAATGCTTTAATCAGTTAGGTCACATCAACGACGAATGAAATGGGTGAAATGATGCTTAAATATGCCCAGGGTCGTTAGAGCTCTCTGGACAAGTTAAAATGCCGAAAATGAGCATTAACTTAACCTGACCGAGATTTGAACTCGTGGCCTCTTGAACGTGAAGCAGGCGCGTTACTAATTACTCTACAGAGGCGAGCTTTGCAATAGTCTTCTGGAGCGCATTTAGTCATTTGTAGCTAGATATGCCGTATGAGTTCCGTTGCACTTTACCTCAGTAAACGTGGGACTGCGCCACACGAAACAATGGAAAATAACATTGTATATGCGGAAATCTCCCAGTTCTTAATTTCATCAGAATCATCAGTCTGTTGATCATGAATGCAAGTTTATTACTAACCGAGTGTATTACCAAATTTTTCCATGCTGAAGTTTTCAGGCCAGATTTTTATCTCTATCTCAAGAATTCAAAAAAGATTCCGTTGAAACAGGTGCACTGTATTATGGTATGGTACATGCGACTCAAGAATTTAGTAAGATGAAAAACAGCTACGAGACCACATCAAGCAACCCATTTTTAGCTCTGAGCAACAAAAAACAAAAATAAGATTCTTCAAACAATTAAACACGTAACTGGTGAGGGAAATAGGACAGTAGCCAGAAGGGAGGTGATGTTCCTTCCCAGCTTTCGAGATCAACCCAAACACCATTATAGACCTCTCGCAGGAATGCCTTATCTTCAGGTGAGAGCCGTTGTAACATTTGAATGTGGATTACGTCCGGTCCTGGTGCTGACATTCGGGAAGATGAAAGAACGTGTTATAACTCTGCCAAGGTGAAGAGGCGGTTATAATCATCAAAGTTTCTGGAACTAAACACGAAACCTTGGGATTCTATCTGAATCTAAATTAAGATGAACTCAGGAGCATAATTATTTGAGCTGGACACTTGAGCGAAAGCACAGCCGGAGGTGTTAGAAACATCAAAAGAATCAACAACTACTCCTGCAGCTTTTTTCGGACCAGCGATTGGCAAGTGGGTCGAATTTCCGGCCACGCACCTTAACTTATCCCAAACAACAGAGGAAGGAGTACGTCTGTTAAAAGATGATACAAAATTATTCCATGAAGTCTTTTTCCTATCCTTAATTATTTGCCTGGACTTTGCACACTCTTTCTTGTGCTCAATTAGATTACCTAGGGTAGGGCATAGTTGGAATACCCTTAGAGTACATTTACGAGTACAAATAGCATTCTGGCAGTCGTTGATCCACCATGGGACAGGAAACCGACTGGGCTGGGTAGCCGAACTTGGAATAGACTGTTCTGCTGGGGAAAGTATTTTCTCCATGAGATGATCAACTAAATCATTCACAGAATCGTGCTCGTTGTAATTAAAAACAGCCAACTGGATGTAAAGGCTTCAGTTGGCAAGATCAAAGCGCCAGCTAGGTATACCTGAGGGAGACGCATCTTGTGCTATGAGACTAAGAAGACATGGAAAGTGCTCACTGGAATGTAAATCAGAGATGACATTCCATTGTAAAAAAAACTGCTAACTGGGATGAACAAACTGCCAAATCAATGTGGGAATAGGTGTTAAAGGAGTCTGAATGGAACGTTGGCTCTCCGGTGTTCAGGATAACCAAGTTATTGCTCTTCATGAATTTTGCAATGAGATTGCCTCTCGAACATGTCCGAAATGATCCCTAAAGTGGGTGATGGGCACTGCAGTTTCCCACTATGAGAAACGGTGTTGATAGCTGGGAAACCAGATCTTCAAGGTCAGTTAACGAGAGGTAATGAGATTGAAGTAGGTATACATTGCAAATGCGAAACCCGATTGATGGCAGCTTAATTCTTACAGCTACAAATTGGATGTCAAATTGCAGCTGTATCGGATCTACAAATATGTCATCCCTGAGGACCATTATAGTGACCCCGTGAGCAGGGGGTGTGTAGCGTCAGATGTTAAAATTGTCTTGTGGTCGTTGCTCAGTTTCTTGTAAACATACCAACAAGGGGTCATCCTTATTCAGCAAAAGTTTGAGTTCTGGTCGATGTGCTCTTAAACCTCGTATGTTCCATTGTAGGATAGCCATGGCGACAGTAATGGGACATGATGTCAAATAAATACACACATTTTGTAGATTTTAGCAGTGGTCGGATCAATGTGCCAATTTTCTTTGGTGTTGGGCTGGTTTTTGCAGGTTTCTCCTGCCTTTATTTTCGCTGCCGTTGTAGCAGCATTGTCAGGTTCTTCCTGCTACATCTTTTCTGTGGAGGAGGACTGTTTACCTTCTGCAACTTTTGGTTCGAGTGGCTCGAACCGATTGGAAACTACGACCGATGAACATGACTGTCGCCAGTCGGAGTCCTCTCCAGATGACTCCGAAGATAATCTCGAAGACGATGATTGTGGGCTCCTTTTGCCCTTGCTTCTTACAGGAGCAGACTTGACGTTATCCTTGAGGAAGGCGCTTTTATCGTACTGTGTCTTGAACTTTATTTCTGGTGCTAGGTAAATTACGGGTAGCTTGCTCTAATTAGTTGACGTCGATGGTTTATCCATTGACAACTGAGGTGCTCACTGTTGTTCGTGCTGGTGTCTGTTGCCTTGGATTTGATCTTGTTGTAGTTTTTTCCGATATTACTGCCCCTTTCATGTCGCAAATTTGTGTATCGGTTTCACGTCTAGGTACCGGCTTAAATGCAACTGCACTGTAACTAACGGTCTTAGAGACAGAAAGCTGACGAATCCGCAAGAGCTTCCGGGCTTCCGCGAAGGACACCCTCTCTCTTACCCGGATCCCTTGGGTCCCCATTTCCTCCATAAAGCTGGGACATTCTCTGGAGTTTGATGTGTGATTGCTACTGCAGTTAACACACGCTGCAGGTGAAGTACATTCATTGTCATGCTTGACTTCCCCATAGTCAACGCAAGTAGCAACTACATTACAATAATCACTCGTGTAGCCAAAGCGCTGGCATTTATAACACCTCAGTGGCTTGGGTACTTACTGCCTTATTTTAATAGCTTCATACCCTGCCTTAATCCTTTGTTGGAGATCCACCCGATCAAATATAAGAAACAGGGTACGAGTGGGCACTAGTTGACCTCGTTCTTTGCGGTGAACTCGATATACATTTGTCACACCTAGTTCCACCAAGTTTTCTTGAATCTTCTCATTGGACATACCGTCCAATGCGCTGGCGTTTACAACACCACGCAAGGAGTCCAGTGTCCTATGTAGTTCTACGCGCACCGGAAAGCTCGCAGGCATATCAGCTTTTAAAATGTTTGTAGCTAGGGTCGTTGAAACTGCTCCTACCAAGAGCTTGCCATTGTCAGATTGAGTGCATGATTTAACTGTACCAGCAAAATTGTCGAGACCCTTCTGGGTGATGAACGGGTTCACGGTTGTAAACTTTCGACTTTCCTTAGTTCTAAAGATAACCAAATAGCGAGAACCACAAGACTCAGCTATTTCTTCTCCACTTTTCTGAATTTTTTTTAAATATTTTGTTTAACCATAATGTATGGAATAAGTTTCATCCCCCAGTGCTCCACACCCACCACGGAGCCCAACAAGGGGTCATCCCACTGGAATGACAGGCCTACACAGGGGATATAGCGGGCTCGCCGTCCCACTCACCCTGGAGTTCGGTACAGTACCTACTCCTTGCGGACTGATTAGGGGCGGGTTAGTCTCTAACCTCCCGTTTAGGCGAAGCAGAAACCAAAGTGATATATTGGAAATGCGCACCCTCCCCGAATTCAGAAGAACACTGGAAAGAGCTCAGATGTGCATCCCTCAACCAACAGGACAAACCTTTCCACCGACACGGGTCTCCACGCAGGCCTACACGTGGGTGGGTGGTTTGTCTGATCCCTCACCACTAAGAGGAACCCACATCGGGTGTGTCAGTGTGGCTCTGGACCCCTAGATGGCCAATTCCCGTACGTGCCGTAATAGGCCCCTGGGGGGATCACTGTTTGTTGCCGGCCACTGTCCACCTCTCAGTCTAATGTTTTGTTTTAGTTCTAATCTTTCACTGTTCAGAAGAGGATATTCGTATATTAAATTATTCATTGTTTGGTTTTGTAATTTACATTTGCGCATTGCACTTACTGCCATTTTTAATCTGTTGCAGTAGTCCCTTGTCTTCCCATATCCATTTAGGATGGCGGTAGTCGGTCCGTTGAGTGGGATCTTCAGCTTTAGTCGTTCTTGAACAGAATGGTAGAACATCTTGCTGATTCTTCCTTTTGTTGTGTTCTCCCATTGGTCTTGCCACCTACGCAGTCCTTCCTGTTATGCCTCCCTGATTATGTGTGTCCTGGGTGTCTCGCTGTAGATAATATCCCCGTTGTCTTCCTGTGCAGCCTCCTTTGCCGACTGGTCTACTAGTACGTTCCCGCGTAGTTCAGCGTGTGCCTTTACGCATTTTATGTGGATGGTCCGGCCGTTGTCCTGCAGATGCTTGATCTTTGCCTTTATTTCTTCTATAGTTTTGCTTCGGATTTGACTGTTCTTAAGAAGGTCTACTGTAATTCTGACTGTCCGTGATCACTACGCCTAATTTATTTCCCACTGTAAGCTCTGTTATCGGCTCTTGCTCTGGGTCCCTCTAGAATTGCTATCTGTTCTGCTTGGTTATTGGAGCAGCACTCACCGACTTTGTACTTTAGCTTTTTAACCTCTTCCCCATTTTGGAAAATGACTGCTGCTGCTCCGACTTTTCCATTTATCTTGCTTCCGTCTGTATAAATCTCTATGTTATACTGTATGTCTTCCTGTGCTTCTTGAACTCACATTCTCTCTGAAGGATGTGGCCACTCGCTAAGTTTCGGAACTTATTCAATTAATGTGTAGTTTTTATTTCTGAATTTATGCATCTCTAGTACTTCCTGAATCTTGATGTTTACTGGCTTGATTGCTGCCAAAACACAGGACGCTTCATATGACACATTTCCATATGCTTTAGAAATTTTTATATTCATTAGTCTTTGCACCCGTTGATATTTGAGCATGTTCTTTCTGTTTAGGATCGCTTCTTCCCATATTTGCACGCCATATAGCAGCATCGGTAGTATAGTGCCTTTAAAGATTGTTCGAAGGGCTTCTTGGCCTGAAACCCAGTTCTGCTTGGCTGTCCTCGCTAGTGCGTTTGTAAGTTTTACGCATTTATCTGTTACCTGTTTTATATGCATGTTAAAATTCAGTTTGTTATCGAATAATATCCCCAGATACTTTAATTGTGTTACTTGCTGTATGATCCTGTTGTTCAGATATATGCTTATTTTACAGTTTTATTATTTTCTTTTCTTTTAAATCAGAATAGCTTTTGATTTACTAGTATTGAGCTGGAGCTTGTACTGTTCTGACTAATTTTCTATTTGCTTTAGATTTGTATTTGCATACATTTCTGCAACGTCCTTAGATTCTCCTGATGTGATCAGCACTAAATCATCTGCAAATTCAATTAGTTTGCTTCGCTTCGTGTATTCAAAACTAAGCAATGAGTTATACAAGACATTCTAGAGCCCATGACCGCAGCAGGAGCCCTAGGAAAGCCTTTAGTCACTTCTTTTACTGCTCTGCTGTGATTGACGGACAGTGTGGCTACTCTGTCTTTGAAGTAATTTTTGACCAACAAATTAAATTTGTTGGGCATTTTAGTTTCTTCAAGTTGTGAAGTATGCCTGTCCACCAAGCAGCGTCGAATGCGTCCTGCACATCCAGACTGGTAATTATAACACTATACTTCTGATCGAAATTTACTTTTATGAAGTTTTTGAGGGCTAACGCAGCATCTATGGTGCAATTTTTGGGATGAATACTGGTTTGTGTTTAGGAGATTTTTGGTGTGTATTTAATGATTTATCCTATCGTCAGTTTCTCTAGCGCCTTACCTCCAATGTTCAGTGAGCTTATTGGCCTGAACTTTGTGAATTCTTGCTTCCTTCCTTCCCAGGTTTGATTACAGGTACTATATGTGATGTTTTCCATATTTTTGGAAAGCAACCTTGATTTAAACATTTATTGTAAATGGTCGTGAGTGATGATGGGAAACTGGAAGACTCTTAGTATAATATCTTTGGTTATGCCATCCTCCCCAGATGCCTTCTTTGATTTGAACATTTCAATTGCGTGAAGAATTTTTTCTTGTGTAAACTGTCTATCGTCTTTTGTATATAGTGGTTCTTCTTGGAGCCTTCGCATCTCTTGTTGTTGCACTGCATCACTTTAAAAATTGTCTTTGGGAGTGAAGTGGTATATTATATACGTAATTGTTTCCTGAATATCTTATGTATAGCTGCCGTATATTTTCTGGATAGCTATTAGGGTGGATTGGTTCCTTATTTTCCTGCAGGCAATTTATATGCTGCGTGCCATGGGTTACCTCCATTTTCAATGGTACAGTATTTTTCTCACGAGTCTAATTTTTCTTTTTGTATTTTCTGCTGGTACTCACGTTTTTCTTCAATGTATAGCAATGTCCTTTCGTCTCTGAGCTGTTGGTTATTTGCTGTTCTCTGAAATCTTCTGCGCAGAGCGTTTACTCTCTTTCTTAAGATCGTGAGCTGATTGTTCCACCATGGTACGGATTTCTTATTGGATCATATTTTACTTGATGTGGATTTGTGGAAAGACCCGTCACAAGCTGTTATGATACATGAGTTGAATCTTTCTGTCACCTTTTCAGCATCTCGAGAATCGTTTATAATTTCACAGATTTGCTTGTCAGCTTGTTCCAGGTTTGTTCCATTTGTTTCACATTGAAATTCCTTAGTCAGGGCTGAGTGTAGAAGTTTTATGAACTGCTTATAGTTTTCTTCCTTCTTTACAATGTATCTGTTGCCTGTGAGTTGTGCATCACTGTTGGGCTGTATAGGGGGTATATAGGTTTGCTGACTTCTGTGTACTTCAAAGGAGATGATTTTGTGATCGGAACAACTTTCTTTTGCTTCGCATTTCCAGTTGGTTACTGTCGTGAGCAGATGATAATTAGTTATCGTCAAGTCGTTCCAACTTTATGCCCTGCTGGTTTCAGAGGTTGGTATTCCAGTATTTTCATTGATTATGTGTAGCGTCTAAGTAGTGAGAAAATCTTTTAGGGTTCGCCCTCGTTCATTGGCTGTTGTGTCGAGCCATAGTTTGCTCCTGGCATTAATATCAGCTGAAATTATTATTCCACGCCGTTCTGTGTGATTTAAAAGATTTCCTATTCTGCCTAAAATCAATTCCTGCCCACTCCTCTATGAGACATATGTCAACACTGCTTTCATTTATTAGTTGTACTAAATTACTCGTAGCTATCTTAGAATGCTGCAAATTTACTTGGAAGCATTTTACATCTTCAGCCATTTAGCAGTCAATATTCATTTGGTATCTCCTCAATGCTGTTAGATGGCATGGACAGTTATAATCTAGCGCCGAGTGGTTTACATCAAGTTCACTGTCCTTGTTATATTTGACGTAGTTAATGCAATTAATACATTTAAATTCTTCAGCACTGACATTGCAGTCCTTTAGTACATGATCTCCCGCACATTTTGGGCACGTTTTGGTTCCGTTGCAGTTCTGGGCTCGATAGTTGTGTCTGCTGCACTTGAAACAACGGCTCACTTTGATGTAGTCTTGCAAGTTGCACATATTCCAGCCCAGTTTTATCTTCTTGCCTAATTTTTGTTTTCTGGCAGAAGAACTGATTTCGGCGACTATATTTTTGTTCTTCTTTCTATCGTAAAATTGGAATATTGTCTTCATCACTTGCGCATCACCATCAATTCTTTGTTTTGTGCCAGCAGAGCTTCTGCCACGTTTTCCAAGTTAAAGTCCTCAGCAATGTTGAATATAATGATCCTTGGATTCATCCTCTTTCCAGTCACTGCCTCTAGCTCTTGCCCGCAATTCTGGTTTATGTTTTTGCAAATCACATGAAGCTCTTCTTGGTTTGTAGTTTCAAGAAGTAACTGACCACTTTTCAATTCACTGAAGGATTTGATTCCCACCTTCATTTGAACTGGGTTTACTTTTGTCTTGATCAATGTCTTAACGTATTGTGCGCTTTGGTTACTTTTACTTTTGACGGACATTTTATACGTTTTCTGCACCGGCTCATTTAGTCTGCCGCGAACAGCATCCACGTAGTTGGTCTGCTTCCCGCCGAGTGCCGCCCCCTCTCAAGTGATTTGCTGCTGGCTGAGCGCGTTACTTGTTGCTATGACGCTGGATGGCACTAGTCCCCTACGACTTCTTGCTTGCAGCTGGTCACTTACTGTTTTTAATTCAGCCCTTTTATTTTTCAATTCTTGAGATGTCTCACACTGAATCACTTTTTAATTTACATATTAGTTTTCTTAGCTGAGTAACTGCTTACACAATATCCTGCTTGAGGTCCTGCCGTAAATTCTTACTGGCCTCCGTCACATTTATGAGCAATTTAAATGCACTTTCTATCTACTCATCCGCCCGCCTCGGTAGCGTAGATGGTAGCTTGTCTGCCTCACGTTCAAGAGGTCCCGAGTTCGAATCTCGGTCAGGGTGAGTTACCTGGATAAGGTTTTTTCCGAGGTTTTCCCTTGTCCTGAAAGATGAATGTCGGGTAACTCTAAGCTCCATGGACCTCGGACTCATTTGAGCATCATTTCACCCTTTTCATTCATCGTCCGACATGACAATGTTGGAGGACGTAAAATTACACAAAAAAAAAAAAAAAACATCCACTCATCCGTTTCGTCTGCAATTTTACCCTTCCACTCTCACTCTCGAGCTGATTTGTTTATAAACCTGTATTTATGAGTAATTCCCCCACTTCGATTTGAGATAACTATTTGCATAGACTCACCTTGAATTACCGATGCTATTCGAAACTGCGTTCGAAGAACACGCTCTTGATTCAGATGAATTTGTTTTATTTCTTTCTTCGGCACATAACTCTGGACACTAACAGGTCGCCATATTGCTATTATGTATGTGATGTGTGTATATGTATGTGTATAGGTATGTATGTAGGTATGTATGCATTCATTTATGCAGGCAGACAGAGAGGTAGGTAGGTGAGCTGGGTGTATAGTGATCATAAATGGATCCCACAAATGTGTGCCCGCCTCGGTAGCGTAGATGATAGCATGCCTGCCTCGCGTACAAGAGGCTCCGAGTTCGAATCTCTGTACGGGTGAGTTACAGGGATAAGTTTTCTTCTGGGATTTTCCCTTATCCTGAAGGATGAATGTCGGGTAGCTCTAAGCTCCATGGACCCCGGACTCATTTGAGCATCATTTCACCTAATTCATTCATCGTCTGATATGACTTAACGTTGAAGGACGTAAATTACAACAAAAATGGGTAATTTTTGTTAGGGCAACTTCTATAGTTCTTCGACTTCAGCTATTAATAAATATTAAATTGTATACCGTAGAGAAGCTATAAATGTAAAATCCGTATAAATCATTTCTGACTGCTCTGTATAGGCACAATAAGGGACACTGTTGTTAAAAATGACTATTATTCTAGGAATTTCATTACTTGTGTTAATCAGCATTAGATATTCATTCGATGTAAGGTATTGGAAAGCTAACTAAAATATTCAGGTACAAGGATAACTTTAGTTGCAAAGAGTATACAGTAATTGAAGCACAGAACCACAAGTAGGCCACAGTGGCTTCTTTTGGTTTCCAGTGTGATTCCTGGGAGGAACGGATGAGAAACAGACTTTAAGGACTCTCAGATTTGGACGTCAATGTGCATTAACAAGTGAGGGGTTACTAACAGTTCCATATGGAGTCCATTCTGACGCCGGCTAGCATTGGCTCCGGAGAACCCGTGGTTATAGAGACAGCTCCCGTAATGGTCTCAGCAAGTCAAAGACTAGAATAGTGAGAAATCTTTTACAACGAGCAAAATCCAGCGTTGTTATGCAAAATACCAATTGCCGTCGCCTGGTTCTTCAACTCCGATAGAAAGCGAAATATGCTAATGGTGTCAGGAAATAAGAGACAGAAAATTCGAGATAGAACGGAAACCATCCCAGCATCACATCTTGACCTAGAAAACCACGAAAAATCTTCAGCCATAGTGATGGGTTTGGGGTAGTAATTTCCCGAATGCGCCACTTAACGGAGGATTTCTCTCGGTTATGGAAAGCTTATGGAAAGCTTTGACTATAAGAGAAATGCTGTTTAAATTTCCAACTAAATTTGTTGCGATCAAGGGCTACGAATTTTTACTATCATACCATGGACCATATATTGCGGTTTGTGAAAAATCACAACTATAGAGAAATAAGTTTGAAGAGGCATAAAGCTAGGCTATAACAATAATGACTGCAAGCAATAATAAAAAACTTATTACTATGACTATGACAAGGAATATATGGTACACCTCGCACTTTGATCCAATGTAGATTTTTGTGCTTACCAGACCCAGGAGGATTGCATGAGGTGAATTAAACACCGAAGGATGTGGTTGCCGGAAAGAAGGCTGCTAGATGTGCGCAGAGGTCCTTAATAATTCCAATTTTGATGTCCCGCCTCTCCGGCAGGCTGCTCAGAGAATGTTCCCTCTGGCGGAACCAGGGAGAATTCGACCCACTTTAGACAGATCAGAGAAAGCTGCTCTCTGGTAGGTCAAAGCGGAACGTTCCAAGAGCAAACATCTGTGCTCTCCGACCGATACCGACCGAAGCGGCACAGCTCTTTGGCCTGATATATAAAACTGGAAGCGCAACGGTAGTAAATGAGGGAAATGAAATTCCTGGTAGAAGAAAAACTAAACCATTACTCTCATGCTAAGAATGGCCTGCCCAGGAATAGAAGGATTTTCCAACTCCTGTTCTTGAAATCAAGTGCTCTGTTAGAAAGATAACAAATATGGTACATTGCCTACTATAGGACAGAGAAAAGCTAAATCATTATCATTATCGCTCCCAGAATACAGGAGAATGTGTTGAGGTATAATAAAAACCGCTTTTACAGACAAAGCTAAAATTCTCTGAGCGAGCTCCCGGTTTATATCTCTGAACTTAAATATTTTATAAGTGTGCGTTAATATTTTTCCATCTCCATCGTGTAACCTCTAGTTATTTCCATGCCCGTAAAGAATACAAGGTAAGCTCTGTGTGTTTTCGAAAGCTAGACGGACTTGAAGAGGCCAGTTGAAGCTTTGTATGCTAGGGTAATATATCAACCTCTCAGAAGGTCCACTTGGTTCTCCCCTTCCTCTTCACACACCCAGACTACCCTGGAGTTTCACATCAGAGACTAATTCTGCTTCAGCTCACAGTAATCAACTGCCATTCTCTAGAATTAACTCGCGAGCTCCAGCTACTGCTGAGCCGGATTACCATTTCAAAGTTGGCAAGCCTGCTGTTCCTTTTTTTCCTCTCTTCTCTCGTTCTCCTCCTCACCCCTTCTCCCACTATCTTTTTTGTCAAGCCCCTGCATCCCCTCTGTTCGCATGTTTATTCCATCCTTCCATCTCCATGCTCTTTGCCCTTTAACCCGAATAAGCAGCATTTCGGGAATCATTTGAGTCGACGAACTGGAGAAAGCTCTTGGTTTAATATCAAAATCTCTGATTGTGCAGTCTATTTTAATTTTTTCCATACCCCTTCCATTTGCTATCCTGCCATCGTAGATATCAGAAATAAAGAAGTATATTGCTGTGGCTCATGTGAAAGGACACATTACCGTACTTAGATTTAAGCATTAGACTTTAAAGCAATTCTTTTCCTATTTTGAAAATCTCCCACAAAGTCAATATTAAATTAAAATTTTAATAAGTTTGCCAAAATTCAATACTTCACATCTCACAGATAAAAGCCAACTTTCTGATTTTCTGATTAATACAGGTGTTAATAAATTGCAGGTATAATGCTTTTGCCGCCATTAAGCAGTTAATATTTGGAATGGCAGTTACTCCATACATCCAGTAAAAGTGCAGCGAAAATCCTTCTTTTAAGAGTGAATATCAAACGCTATTATGTCTTTGTTTCGTCATCTCTAGGTTTTCACCTGAATGGAGCAACCAGCAGTTCACATCTTTTCGTGCAGCATCAGGACCCGATCCTCCATTTCTCCTCTGGATAATGGTAAGGGCGCGAAACAATATATTATTGTCATGTTTAACTTTCGTTATAAGGTGTTCAAAATTATGCCCCTCTATATCTTTAAAGTTTGGTACCTGTTGTTATTAATGTTCTGCAGATTATTGAACACTCAAAGAAATTCCGCAGCCAAAACATAGGAAGGAGCATGCCAGATTCTGTCTTCTAATTCGTCGATAAACTGGAATTTATCATTAAGCTTTATGTTTAAGAATTCCCACATTTAGTAATAAAATGCATATAGATCTGAAAGGGAACAAGCCAAGCAGGTACTCTGTCGCAAAACACAATTTGTGAGGTAGCGATATTTAGACTCTTTGCACGATAGGCTATAACTTGTTTAATGTTTCTTGATTTAAAGCTTTTGGCTACGTTTACTTTTCTGTAACATTGACCGAGATTGTATACTTTTTAAATATATAAATTGTTTATTCTTTATGAATGCTGGCATCAGAAAATTGATTCCAAGCTGAAAGTACATATGCGACTCAATAAGTACTATGAATAAGAGTATACTCCAAGAAAACTTCAGAGTGAGCACAATAAATAGCTTCATTTAATGTTATACCCACCATGTACCACACCGAATGGGTTAGACTGGAATCTAAATGCCGTTACCCTCCGTAAGAGTATGAGCTATCCTTATCACAGAAAAAGGTGATTCAATGCGAACCTGCCACGATTCAAAGCCCGTGGCCATCAGTCGCACTGTTCATGGTAAACTCGGTAACTTGAGTCGCGTATGCTAAATTGTGATTATTATCTGATAATATCCTTAATTAGAAACCCAAATAATAATACTGACGTAGAATCGTTCTATGATCAGAATGCATTACAAAATCATTTGATCTGCAGTGCAAGGAGGTGCGTACTATAAGTGAAAACACGTTGAAATTCTGTATTATAGACGCAAAATACTTAATTTTATGAACATATTTCGTTCATGCGTTACTATATGTACAACAAACCTGTGAAAATAGATGTCCTCTTGACTTGGTTAAATCTGAGCTCCTTTCTGACAACCAATCTCCAATATCAAGTTTAGACCTTTAAGGAAGCTGCTGAGTATGATAAAAAGAATATTAACAGACGATTGAAAAAATAAAATTGTACTGAAGCTGAACGACCGGCTTCAAACAATAACATAAAAATAATGTAAGCTTTATTAAGTACATTTTATGGTATTTATTACTGTCCTGAAACGAAGTTTACAACATGTGAACTTGGAACAAGACCTATTTTTATGACTGACCAACCATCATTTATTTACATTATAGGCAAGCCTGAACACAGATAATCGAATCGACCTACATGGAATGGATTTCTCAGATAAATTGACTAGACTCCAAAGGGTTTGACAAAAATTATTCAGTTGCTTATGCAAGGTTTCCAAGCCAGGAATCAGCTCAGATTACATCATGATAAACCTCCAAGGTTAAAAAAAAAAGATTCGATAGGGCAACCGTTACTGTGATTTCATCGAATTTGGTCCATGCTCTAAATAACCCGTTTGTACCTATGACGGCCTAAACAAAGACTGGAATGGATCTCTGGCATGAACTAGAGGTGCCGCGTAAGGCAGTATCTAATCTTCAAGAAATCTGGGCCAAACGTAATTCAGAACGCAAAACTCATGGCACGAAAGAGTCATTAATTAAAGTTAAAGGATTTTCATCATCATCATCATCATCATCATCATCATCATCATCATCATCTATTATTATTATTATTATTATTATTATTATTATTATTATTATTATTATTATTATTATTATTATTATTATTATTATTATTATTATTATTATTATTATTATTATTATTATTATTATTATTATTATTATTATTATTATTATTATTATTATTATTATTATTATTATTATTATTATTATTATTATTATTATTATTATTATCAATATAATAATTATTATTATTATTATTATTATTATTATTATTATTATTATTATTATTATTATTATTATTATTATTATTATTATTATTATTATTATTATTATTATTATTATTATTATTATTATTATTATTATTATTATTATTATTATTATTATTATTATTATTATTATTATTATTATTATTATTATTATTATTATTATTATTATTATTATTATTATTATTATTATTATTATTATTATTATTATTATTATTATTATTATTATTATTATTATTATTATTATTATTATTATTATTATTATTATTATTATTATTATTATTATTATTATTATTATTATTATTATTATTATTATTATTATTATTATTATTATTATTATTATTATTATTATTATTATTATTATTATTATTACTATTATTGTGGTTGTTGCGGCTGCTGCTGAAATGTTCTTAACGATCATTCCCAGAGGATTATACACATAATTTATTAGACGATTTCTGATATCAGTAGGGGTGGTCGCATACCATTTATGTAGTTAGCGCTGTCGAATTTGCAGTAAATAATAAATAACTGGTTTGTTTAAACCTGCAATACCAATAATGACTGGCAAAGAAAAAAGAAAAAAAGAAACTCAGTCGGGATATTAATGGTTATATAATTAAACCAAAGAAAGGACAACAAAGTTGCTTAACACCGATTTTGGATATCGGCTTCATCAGCATGATCACAAAATCTTTTCAGGTGATTCACTTATATAACACTCCACTCTAAAAGTGGCAATGAAAATTCGTCCGGTTTGGGATATTAGCTGACTAAAGGAGCGCTTTTCTCAGAAATTGAAATACTCACAAATATATTCAGGGCCACCTTCATATCTTTATATTTTGAGCTATCGCCTTTCTGCAAGCTCCTTGAGCCCGTTATGAGAGAGCTCTTGGTTTTGCGGTGTTTCCTATTCTTAGATTCTTTTTATGCGCCAAGTACTAGTATAAGGCAGACCGCTTGAACAGCAACGCTCAGCAATATCTATATGTCTCTTTGGTCTAAATCTGTTTCGATTTCAAAGAAATACAAGAACTATCACTGTAATCTGAAAGAATTTCCAGTTACAAGCGACTGTAGAGTTCCGTTTATTTTCACTTCTTCAAGTAGAGTAGACTAGATGGAAAGCAGACTTTGGGCACGGAAGCACATAGGCGGCCAAAATTCTAGAGGATGGTAGCGACCGCTTGACATAAAGGTCAGTCAAATCCAAGGCAGCAGGCTTGGACGCAAATGAGGGATTCTGATGCCAGCGTGCCGACCCCCACAAGCGTACTTGAAGTTGGAGGTTCAGCGCTAAAGACCGTATCTTTAAGCACAAACAAATGGTGAAATATGCAAGCATATAGGCACAAAAAATGAAGCCAATTAGCAAATAAAAAATAAAACTTTAATCATATTCTTACCTTAAGTAAGCCTGTTGCAGTACACGAGGGAGGTTATTTTGAGATTTTCCTGCGTTTGTCAGTGAATAATTTTTATACAGTTAAAACGATCTCTCGGTGTCACATGACGTTACTGGAACATGTGAAAAGGATCACAGTTCTTGACTTAGGGGAGATACGTCTAGTACCGCACACCTAGTTTTTTTTTGTTTTTTTTTTTTTTCAAAATTTAAAGAAAATACAATGGAGAACAAGTAGCGTCTTACCATTATCATGAAGTTAATAACATACAGAAACAGCATTAGTAATGAACATTCATGAACGCGAGTCATGTTGACTTTTAATAACTAAAGTAAATATTAGCGATAACTGCGCATCTCAAAAAGTGTTTCCCAGTACCGGACAGACGTAAATAAATACATATTTCTAAATAAAGGAAGAGGAACTGCATAGTAAATCACAAGATAAATTATTCTTATCATAATTGTTGTATTTTTGAGATAAAACAGAACACAGCAGCATGATAATATATTTTTCTAAACGTTCTCTAGAGATTATCATAACAAAATAAAAATGTCTTAGAACTAATGAAACGTTTTTTTTTAAACACAGTGATTACTTCTATAAAAAGTAATGTTCTCTTGTCCTGTACATTCAATGTGTGTCCAACCCTTGCACGATACACTAATTACACTGAACCCAAGCCTCGACTGTGATTTCTAAGCAAATTATACACTCTGTTAGAACACTTCAATCGACACTGGTTTTGGTTCCAAAATTTAATTTTCTTTTAGTCTTCTAAGGCTCTTCACTACTTCCAGTTTCTGTTGGTACAGAGTTAGAGCTAGGTTCTCTATTTATAGTTTTATTAATGTTAGTCTTGCGTTCCTTTGCTATTAGTTTGTTCTTCTGTTTTTGTGTCTTTTTCTGCAACATAAACTTTTACAGAGTCGATGTTAATGTTTCAGCAATATATATATATATATATATATATATATATATATATATTGCTACTCCCAGACTCATTGATCTTTCTATCATATTCTTTATTGCTTGTTTCATATTTTTCATATTTTCTTTTTGGCCTCCATGTTGACCGAAATGCCTATAAATAAAAATTAATCTAATGTCAGTGCAAGTTCAGGGGATAAAAATATACCTTCGCGTACGGTACTGGGAAAATTGCTATCGTACGGTACTGAGCAACTCCACGTACGTATATATAACGTCATATCACGGACCGATTCTTTTAAACCGACACCGTATTTTGTATTTATGTAGTCTACTTAATACCAAATAATATGAGTACAAATAATTAGCTCTTCACCGCACCAAACAACAGCAATGTCAGCAAGTTATTAACAGCACAGCTCCAATTCAGTACACGACTTCTCTGAACAATAACTTCTGATTAAACGGTCAAAGAGGAGGGAAAACTTTCCTTTGGTAACAAAGATAGTTGTTTGTCAAAATACACACCATGAGCTTCTACTATCTACCGGCAACTATGAGATACTGACACCATGCGGTACTGGGCGCATTTCCCCTAATTGCTTTTCGATATATGTTTCTATAACAGAATGATTTTTAGAAATGTTATAGTGTTTCGTAACCAAGGCTTTTCGTTAATACCTTACACTGTTTCTCAAAGGCAGTTATAGTAATAGCGTGAGTGTCTGAAGACAAGGCCACTGAAATTTCATCTATCAAGCAAAGTGAATGTTTGAAGATATTATTTCGAGCTTCCAAATGTGTTATAATAGCACATACTTTGGAGAAACTGTTTTGGATGTACTCTGTTTTATCTTGGATGTCAATATTAGCAAAACATCCCTGTGCTGTTTCAATGCTTCTTGCATCTTCTGCATTTAAGGAGTACAACACTGTTTTACTTCATTAAAATGTTCTGCATAGTATGGCACAGCTTTTAACCAAGAACTCAATCGAGCTAAAACTGGCTGAGAAGGTAAAGAGAAATTTGGAAGGACTTCATGAAATTTTTTTATCTCTAATCGGTGACAGTAAAAACACTTCCTTCACGCTAGAGACAAGAAGATCCACGCCTTTATATTGGTTCCTAACTGTTTCAGCGAGACAATGCAAACCGCCTGAATGATAAAATGATGGCTGTGAGTGAAAATTTACTTTTAAATGTACATGATTAGGATAAAAGGAGCTATTTTAATTAAAAATCATAAGTAAGCTAACCCCATATTTCAACAAAGCATTTTGCTTAGAAATCCGGGCTCTATTCATCACACATTGACGACAGAACAGTTACTCAAAGCAAATTTTATCGCTATGGCACGGTATACACACGCTGATCCCTCTTAACATAACAAGGAAACGAAAATATAGCAAATGAGGAGAGGAAAGTTACATTAGTAGCGTAAGCTGACGGTGACAAAGGAAGATAAAGTTATATCTACTGGCAAGTTAAATATTTATGACGAATAAAATGTGGATCAATAACAGCTCCATTGCTCTAAATTTTGTAACCATAATCCATACCTTCTAAGTGCAGTTGCACACGATTCTCAATCAACGAATTATCGTGACTAGTTGGAAAACATGTACTTAATCAAAATGAAAATGTTATTTTAACTTATGCCTTTATATCTTAAATCTATATGTCAGAATCTTGTATCATTATAAAGATAAATTTATATCTCTGGCATTTCTCATATATTTATAAAATCTTGCAAAAAGGAACATTTGTATATACTTATTGGATTTCCAAGTTTTTGCTCTTCTTAATTTACATTAAAAGTAAGTGAATTACATAATTGGCAAGTGTTTTCCGCAAACTAAAACAACGAGAATTCAATTAATTAATACTTTTTTTATAAAATACATTAGGTATATTCTGTACATTAATAAATTATTGATGACAATTGCGTGTATTAAACCATTCGTCAGTTCACAAGACTTTGCTGTGAGTAACTAAGGTTTACAATCAATACTCAACAAATAGACGAAATACTCTAATACTTTTTTCACCCTTTGCGTTATTGAAAAACTCCCTCCACGATAGCCGTTTTATTTATTTAATTTGGTCCACGTTTCCGATAAACCTCTTAACAATCTATATATATTTGAAACAACATTATGATATCTATAATATTAAATAAGTAGGCGTTGATATATAAGCACGATAGTAAATCCCAACGATATGAGAAATGATGGTGATTATGAAATTTAAAAAACTACAATAAATTTAAAAAAAAAATAAAAGGTAATATTAAACGAGTAATGTGAACAAATGATGTTAAACCAAGTAACATTTGCAATGTTACTCTATTTAAAGCTTGCAGAGATGGAATGGCTCAGGCAGTTGCTTTTGAGGTTCACATTGAAGTTCGAATCTCTCTTCTAGCAATTTGGTGTTTGGGTTGTATTGTATATGCTTCTGAGTTGAAAACCATTTCTTTCCTTATACCGAAACATTTACCTGAAGTAGTGGGAGAGAAAACACTGGGGTGCACAGAAGGGAAGGAATATTCCATCTGGAAACGTTGGGGAAATCGCTTCGCTGCGCCTAATCGCCATTTAAAATGGTATCAGCGAAAGGCGAAGTTCTTATTTTAATTGATTTCCAAAATAAACTCCAGGGAGATGCTTATAGCCAGGTCTCTGATAATGATGATGATGATGATGATGATGATGATGATGATGATGATGATGATGATGATGATGATGATGATGATGATGATGATGATGATGATGATGATGATGATGATGATGATGATGATGATGATGATGATGATGATGATGATGATGATGATGATGATGATGATGATGATGATGATGATGATGATGATGATGATGATGATGATGATGATGATGATGATGATGATGATGATGATGATGATGATGATGATGATAGATGGGACTCAAGCTAATCCAGATCACTAAAAATCTGGATAATATGGAAACCAACAGTTAAATGAATACACACTTTCAGTATGATAGAGAAATTTGTATCACTGCAAAGGAAGGGGGGGAAAAAATTAAAAGTGTCTAGGCGAGGCTTCTACGATTGCTATTGAAAGTGTCATGAAAACAATGTTTCACACTTTAGTTTTGTTGTTCCATGACTGTGTTAATGGAAGTTACTGTTAGCTTGAAGTATGTAACTTTATGTTATTTGCTGTGCTAAAATTGCACCCATATAGTCATATTTTTGTGCTGAAAAAAGTGAATGTGGATAAACCTGAAATCTGGGTTATGAGGGCGAGATAAACAAGGTTCTTATGTAATAATGTAAACCTTTCAGGAATCCTTTCAGTCCCTAAGACCATCGTAATGGCCAGATATGTTTTAATCAGTCACTGCTAAACAAAATAGAACTGCAAGAAATTTTCATCTTTGGATAATTCTCTATCTTTACTGTTACACTTTCAAGTAATTTTAATAAATGTATGGATATTAGTGTAGCTTGAGGTAAGTAAAAAGATTTCAGCAATGGTTTCATTTTAGTTTAAATGTAAAGCACATAATATAGCATAATAAAAGACTTGAAATAGTGACATGTTTAACATTAAATGAGTCAGTAATAAATAACATTAATGTCACTAAAATTGTATACTTACTTGAAAAAGTCTCAGAGATGATTCATCAGCATTTATCTGACTTGCTAGATCTGTCTTGTCATAGATTGAGTTAAGTGGCAATTCCTGTGACTGAGAGATGTGACCCAAGTGTTGAACTGGGTCGCATATCTGGCTGGCTTTAATAGTATTTGACAGAATTTCAAGGCTGGTAGACAACTATCAACAGTGGATTCAATATACAAATAACTGACAACAGAAAGAATAATACAATATCGGTGCAGAAAAAAGAAAAACATATTAGAACATACAGAATCATCCATATATCGTCTCTCCACAACCGAGATGGGGTCCTATTTGACCAATAGAATATTGCTTCCTGCTTGCCAGCTATCACAAGAGCCTGTTGTTTAGCAAGCTACAGTTACTTAATAAATTCAAATGCACTTTAAAAGTCATATACTAAGCCAAGTCACTAAAGGAGATGTTGGAACTCATGATGCTTAGAGATAAATAATTGTGTGATAGCATGAACAGATGCTGTATGGATATGAGTCAAATAAATACTCAATGTGGAATAATTAGGCATATTATTTGCAACTACTCACACTTCACATGTTGCTCCAACTGAAACCTGATACAAGCTGCACTATGAGACTATGAATAAACCAGTTACTGGCACATATGTCTCCCCTTCTCCAAATGTATTTCATGTTGCCAACTGGAATGCTGTCTTAGCTAAGAAGACATGATACATGCATGGTCTAATACCTTGAGTTAAACTTTAATATCACCTTAGCCCTACAGAAGATTTAGTTTACAAACACTGCTATGGAAATACTTCAAAATCTGACATCTCAACACAAAGTAAGGTGAGCACAAAATTGAGAGTTCACATTTCAATAAGTTCTACATTGGCAAAATGTAGAGTCCTCAAACAGATGTGCAGCTGAGCTCAACACATGAGAGGAAACTCCAGCCACAAAAAGTAGGATACACACATTGAATTTTATTTTCTACTAGAAAGTTCTCTCGGAATGATCATCTCTCAACAATAAAATGTCTCCGCATACAACCAAGTTACAACAAAAGTCCAGTCAGATAATTGTTAGCATGTTTGCTTCCTTGCACAAATGCATGAACTACGGCTGCTGTGTATATCAAGTATAGGCTATTTGAATATAAACATAGAAACAGTGCTGCCAAACCAGTGCTACTAGTAAAGGTCGCAATTAATAGGACACAATATGTCACTGGAAGATGAAGTGAATACTTTAAATTCTGGTTTACAATGGCTAATGTTGGATTGACTATACATTGCATTTCTGCAAATAATAATTACAAAAAATAGTACGTTAACGCTCATTTAAACTTGTGCAGAAGTAAAATCTTTTTCTTTCCATAAATAGCTTTTTATTATCACATTTATTTAAAAATCTGAACAAAATGTAGCTTAACACAAAGAAATTGTTCCTGGAAATATCCAGTAAAAATTTGTTACACATATCTGTAATAATTTTCAAGAAAAATGCATTATTTTTTTTCATTTTCTTTTTTACCCTGATTATATGGAGAACTTCACCCCCCTCCCCCCCAGGGTCACAAGTGGGTGCCTGAGGTCTATGCCAGTTGAGGAGCAGGGGAACTCTGGAGTCAAGAGAATATTCAGGATGGAGTATCAGCTTGATACCTTGTATGAGGATGAATAGGTAGATAATATGAAATGGTGATGCAATGGATGAAACGAAAGATGATTGTGGAGTAGTTGGTAGAATGAATGGCAAGAGAAAACGAAAAATATGAAGAAAACTTGATCCACCACATATCCCACACAGCAAACCCTGGAGATTGAACCCGGGCTGCCTGGATGAAAGGCGAGTGGTCTAACCACATCCACAGTGCTGCAAAAACTGACCTTGAATATGACAAACTCAAGTTAATGGAAACTGAGAAGAAAGACCATATATAATGGGTGTGTTTATGTACTCTATATTTAAATTGACAATTTAAAGGGGAAAATTGGTCAATAAGCCCCATGACACACACACTGAAGCTGAAGATTTCTTCCTCCCCCTTTTTTTTCTTAATAGAGAAAGAAAAATCAAATTTTGAGGTATTTCAACCTCTCAGTGTCCTTAACACTTTTAATGATGTTAATTTTCCTATTACTGACTTACCATTATTTAATGTAAAACATATATTTATCACAGTGTCATCTAAGCTCCATCACCACCACACATACTGTTTACCATTTCTTATGTGGTATGCTTTATCACAGTTTACAGCAACACTACAAAGAAGAGAACTTCTGACACTGAGGTCTTGTAAAATGTGATCCATTGATTTATGCCAATTAGTTACAAATCAGGTAATGGTAATATATGATTTTAGTCAAAAGAACTGGGACTGAAAGAATTTAAAATATATTTTAAAAATCAAATGAAAATTAAGTGTTTTAAAATAATGCAGCATTATTACATTCTGTCACTGCAGTACAATATACTTTTCTTTAGTACAAAAGTGAATCGAGAAGATATACTTTTCTTTCCCACTCTGTTTATACATAATCAAGTTGAAAGTTATGTGCATGCAAAACAGCTTCACTTGTGCTATATATGCAGTTCATATTAAAACAAAAAATCATAAAATCCATACTTTTTCAAATTTTCACAATTCATAAATCTACTTTCACCTTTGTTTAGAGTCATGGTCCATCATGTCATGTACACCCATGGTTTTATCCACCTGCCATATACTTCCACCACAAAGAAAAAATTTACAGAGCATTTGCTAAAAAGTAGGAAGCAATATTAGTTTACTTTTTCATTTTTCTCTATCTTTTTTATGTTGTTTTTAATTACACAGAGACAAAATTACTGACTTTCCAGCAGAATGAGTTTACTTAATCTACAAGCTCATGGCTTTTTTTGTTTTTAGAATTATCTGGCCAATAGACCAAGCAATTTAAATTCAACTTGCTGATGAGTTTCAATAATTTTTTAAATTCTGTAAGCATCTTAATGGTTAGTTAAACATTTGTGACACGACCTATCATAATTTTCTGCTCATTTTATAAAGAGCAGGATCCAAACTTGAAGAATGGTGCTGCAAAAATATTTTGGAATTTATTGGTTCGCAGTCCAAAGCAGTTTGTGACCATCTGTTTAACCTCAACATAGGAGGTCAGAATAGATGACTGCTCTAATATTTAGTTGCTGTTTCTGCTCAACAAAAAATTTCCAGCTGAAATGTTCATCTTCATGGAACTTCCAGAGACAAAGAAACAAAAATGTCAGTGTTGTTTCAATTTATGTAGAAGAAGTTAATTGTTTTTCTTTTTATGATAAAAACCTAATAGATGTAGGGTTATCATATTATTTGTATAATCTATAAATATAGTGTTTCAAAATGTCAGACATTAGTTAGAGTTTTCAAGTAAAAACTCCGCTACATATATAAATCTATGCGTGCATATATTTCAGATTCTCATAACATATTCAATCTGTTTGATAGAAGTACAAGTAGTTCTCTGAGGATCTTATCTTATTCTAAACATCAGAATTTTTAACATTAAATTCTTCACAACTGAAGTTTTTAAAATTTACATTTCACTACCACAGTACAAATGAGTACGGTGAGAGATTGTTGCTCTTGTCTGTCTACTGTGCAGACGTCAAAGAAAAAACCCTCTCAACAAAAAAGGTACTCAGTTTCAGAAGTTCAAAATAATGTTTTTCATGCCTGCTAGCATTCAAATGACAACTCACTTATTATTGCACGACAAATTTTGAAAATGTGCTACACTGTTGGGTTTCCTTTTGGGCATTTTGATGATACATTGCAAGTTAACAACTACCAACTCAAGCTTGCTTTGTCTTGCTTCTTGCTCACTTCAGTATACTTTGTAGAGCCACTGCACTTTGCATCATCTATTGCATCAAAGACTACTAAAGTATATGTCATCTTTGATAGTAACCATGTTGCTATAGTAAATTTTGGCTAATTTTGTATTTTTCCAAGATGATGATCCACTTAAAAGAAACAAATTCCAAGTTTATAAAAATTGTAAGACTTTCATAAAATTTCAGAAATTCCTGCCAGATGACGATTAACTGCAGGACATGTCCTGAATTGACTGGGCATGGTAGCCCTAAGTGGATGTCACAGAAGATCATTTTAAAAGCATATATTTTGTCAATATCATCAACTTGAATATTGTTATTACTACTGCTGTTGTTGGCAGCAGTAACAGTGCAAATTGGTTAAAATTAATTAGGTTTGATTGTAATAAGTTTAAAACTTCCAGGGCAGTACTCTGTAAGCATGTAATCTCAATTATAGGCCTCACTTAGTTTTCAATAGTAACTTATAAATTTTGTTTGCTGAATTTCAGAGGAGCTCATAATTCCTAATGCCCTCTTCATTTGTTTGCTTTATTTTTTTCTTGGCTGTATTTTTCAATACATTTCAGATCAGATTTATTATGAGCTCCATTTTAATTTTAAATATAATAACTTTGCTCTACTATGCTGTAATGATGAAATACATAAATGAAAATAGCACAAAGTAAAAGTAATAATAAATTATAAAGTTATTCTACCGATTTTTCTTCAGTCAATATTTTATTTTCTCATGTATAATTTATAAAGATCATTTTTATTCAGACTTTCATTTATGCAAATGTGAGCGAATGATATCTATCACCACTATCTACCCGAAACCTTGAAAACTGGGTTGAAATGGCAAGTTTGAAATGGCATTTAGCTTATCTCCTATGCCAAATCTAACTTGCTGTAAAACAGGAACAAATTTGGCATGTGGGAAGTCCAAATAAATAGTCACCTTTCTTGAGTGTATTTTAGAAGCTGTTACTTTTCATACTTTTCCATCACTTTAATGTTTTTCAGTGCAGCATTGCCTTGTGCATATACATTTTGAGAGTTCACAAATTTTACATTAAGACAGTCCAGAAATTAGGATGATTATGAACAAGTACATACAACACAATTACTCCCAACAACAATAATAATAATAATAACAACAATGTACAAATTTTGTAAAACTGTTGTTTATATGGATGTTTCTTGGTAAATATAGTGCTTTATGTCAAAAAACGAAGTAATGCATAATTGAGTATGGATGCTTTTGTGAAAGTGCGAGAAGTTTCTGCACTTGTGGATGTTACTCACCTCTGCTGTTATGAGCTAGCTCTTGGTGGCATTGAAGTAGAATTATAGTGTGCATAAGGTAAGTATATTATAAGTTAGATAGTGTCAACATGAAAAATCCAATGCCATGGCCATATTATACATTATTCAGGCGCAAAAGCTCCTTAAAACGTGCACAAGTTAAGATGTGTTACAGATGATGTTACCATATTTCATTGAGTTTAGAGGAGTAGTGCAGTAGATCTAAATACTATAGATTTTCATTACCACATTAGGTTTTGTTTAGTTACTTTCAGTGAAAAATAACCCTGCAAGATGCCAAAAATTATGGTTTTCACATGTCTTTATACAGCAATGCTATTGCTTAAAGGGCTGCTGCAACATGATACAAATTCCATTAACCTGCTGAACATTCCACTTCTACAAACCTGCTTTGACATTTTGAGAACTTATCACAGAAAATTCTACATCCACTTTCTTGTATTTTTTATAACTTTCCAGTAGGACACTGCAATAAAATGACCAACAGCCATGAGCTTTTAATTAAGCTTTCTAATACTGAAAGAAGATGAATAATGGTTATCTAATACAAGCGATACAAGCTAATAAAGCAAACACAACCAGTCTGCATTTGTGGGAGATCACAATGCTAATGTACATGGAAAGTTAAGAGACCCGAAGTCTTATACATATGACAGGAACAAAAATACTAGAAATTACCACACCTTGCAACATAAGCAGCACAACCTTGCACATTAAGAATTGAAAAAGAGCATACTCAATTAAGTTTGTACCAAGATACAGAACAGTGTTACAAAACTTATACTTTGCACTACAAACAAATGCTAATTATTACAGAATATTACATCCAGTGTTTTTTGCCTTTTTTATGCTTTTATGTATAAGGAAAGGAAGTTTATTTACACTCATATACCAAAAGAGTTATCTGCAATAATGACAGTCTGAATGCTTCAACTAGAACCTCAATTTAGCTAAACAGAAAATTCCAGTTTTCTGAGTGCCACGACACTCTCAGTGCATTGTCAGAATATGAAATAGCTTTTGGAATGTCATGTTTGTGTTTGTACTCAACAATCAGCAGGAAGCTTGTGAGTAAGCGAGAACTTTTCAAATGCACGCTTAAGACAAATCCCATACAGAACCATCCTAAACAATATTTACATATAATAAATACTATAACCAAAATGTTTTGGTAATTTATAATTTTGGATGAACTGATACTAACATCTATTCTATTACCTTCTAGCCCAAAATTGCATTTGGAAAATACATATGTATGCAGTTTTTACCTTTTCATGCAAGAATGGCCAGACCCACTTTTATGAAACTGGGCCCGCATTTGAGAGGCCTGGGTTCGATTCTAATATTCAGCCTACCTGACCCATGGGCTTTTCAGAGATTCCTTGGGTGACCAGGCAAATGCTGAGTAGATTAATTACATCCTCCAAATTCTCTGACCCTCAATTTCATCTCCAATATCATTTCACATGATTTCTCATCTGGTAGTCTCTTTCAGAATAGAAGAGTCTGTCTCAGCGCTGCATGGCAAGGTGATATGCTCCTGGTAAACACTGTCATCCTCCAGTAGGATGGTTTCCGGTCTCGGGGCCGACCTGGTGGGCTGCTTCCAGACCACGATGGAGGGATGCTGGTTGTGCTGGATTGCCAGGGGAGTTTCCAACTGGTAAATAGCATGGACCCTATCCTCTGCACTGTCGTGATTCCTTGGTTTGGCCACCCTCTGTCTCCTCTTGCCTCATTCTTCCTCCCGGAGAAGCCCTGCTTGGGGCTTAGGTACAACTGAACCTGGGCCATCTTAGTGAGAGGCATATTTTTCAGTTTCTTGAAAAATTGTTACATAACCACAATTTATTCACATAGTGTTTGACAAGTTTTGTCAGGTATAAAATTCAGAACGAACAAATTCTTTTTATTATTATTACTCATGTATATAAGCCCTTACCATGAGAAACTGGTAGTTTCCATTTCAAGGTTAAGGAAGAAGCAGATTGCACCATTAATCCTTTTCCTTATGTTTTAACTTTTGTTAACATTCCAGAGAAAAAAAGTTCTTCTACACATGACATCACATGTACTTTACACATTGATAGATGGCACAAAACTGACAGAAAGGAAGACAGTGCAGAGATGCACGAGTAGATAGGAAAGGAGAGGGGGAGAAAGTGAGATTGAGGAAAACAGGAAGAGAAAGACAAATAGAAGGAGAAAGAGTAGAAGAGGGATTTTGATTTGATATTTTATGGGAGCTGACAAAAACCAAGACACGCCTACTACAGGCTTTTTGAGCACCCTTTATTAATAAGATAAGACCCTCTTTTGATAAGATCTTTACTATGAAGCTTTTACTATCTTCTTCTGAGCATTCGGCTCCTCTGAAGAAAGATCTGCAGCTTTCTAGATAATTATGTTTTAAAAGGAGAAGTTTTCAGCACCTTTTGCTGATGGTTTACAAAGGTGGTAAAGAGGACTGCTGTCAGGGAAGTTCTGCTATCAATGTGAACTGTTTCTTGTTAGCCCATTTTTTTTTTCTAATTTACGTCCTCCAACGTTAAGTCATATCGGACGATGAATGAAATGGGTGAAATGATGCTCGAATGAGTCCAGGGTCCATGGAGCTTAGAGTTACCCGACACTCATCTTTCAGGATAAAGGAAACCCTGTAAAACACCTTATCCAGGTAACTCACCCTGAGCAAGATTCGAACTCAGGACCTCTTGAACATGAGGCAGACACGCTACCATCTACGCTACCGAGGCGGGTGTTGTTAGCCAATTGGTGTAGCACAGTTCAACAGCAGCTTTCCTTGCTAGTAAAACTGGTTTTGATGTAATAAAAGTGGTCTTAGCCCTTCTTTTGGCAACTTTATCTGCTTTTTCACTGCCCATGATGCCACAGTGATCGAGTAACTTATGAATTTGAACAACAGGTGGGATATGAGTGCCATGAGTGCCACCTCGGTGCAGAGGTTGTGGATGGGTCGTGGGGAGAGGAATTTTTCTTTGGTTAGAATTACTTTCTATCCTCATTCAATTCAAAGTGTGGATGAATGTGTGCTTTTTTTCCTTCCTCCCCAGTGTTTAATGCCCGTTCTTAATACATGGCACCTCAGAAATGAAAATTTTCTATACATGTCAAAAAAATTAACATTTTAGGAATATATGTAGGCTAGAGATATGGCAAAATGCACAAATCACACTTCAATCAAATTGTAGCACAATTCAAACTATAGTTCAACTCAAACCTACAGCGAAGATGAAACTACATCTGGTGCCCTAAGTGCCGAGACTAAGTTTTACAACTGTACGTGTTCAGTAGTTTTTCATATGTTGACAGATACAGAAAGATGCACTGAAGTTCTTTAGAAAGATTTGTTTATGGGAAATTGGAAGTCCTTAATGTGCACTTTGAAAATAATGGAACAGAAATCTACGCTGCTGCATCACTTCCTGTGTGAACATAGAGTAGTGTTAACAATGGATGTGTACTCTAGTCAAAAGTTTGTTCTGATGGCTTATGCTGTGTATTAATAATTTTAGTTTGAAATCATAAACTGGTTAAGCAATCAAACAATGATAGAGATTATAATGTACTGTTGTTGCCTTGCAATGAAGGTACCTACAAAGTTGATGAGAAAGAGATGTAAGTATGTGCAAAATCTTGTGTTTATTTTATGGAACAAAAGTCTTGATACCTCTTACCAGCCAGTTCTTCTACACAGACAATCATCATTATTGCCATTATTTCTACATATATAAGAACTGTAACATAGGATTTTTTGAGATTTCTTATGTAACTGTTTATTAAACATATTATGTTAAAATAAATAATTATCTGTCACTTTTTATTAATGTTGCTATCTATTGTTGCTGCCAATGTATTCAGTTTGTTTTTAAAATTTTATTTCCATATGTTAAATAGTACTGAAATTCGCATTGGTCCTTTATAACTCAATAATTGACTTGTATACAGCTGTTATTCATGGATAGACAAATGATTAATCTTGGCCATCTTTTGCTACAATAGAGATCACAAGACCAATGTTTTATATTAAACTATTATAACGTAATGGTAATAATATTTTATTAACATTTTTTTGTGGTTTATGGGTTTTTTCATCAGTTTTACTTTAGTTCATTATGCTGATGATTTCACCCCAAAAGAATTGATTTACGATAAATATGAAGACAACTATAGATATTTGGAAAAAAAAATTCTATGCCTTAAAATGCATTCTTAAACAGAATTTTAAGCAAAATGCTTTAGTTTATATAAATTTTTAAGACGGAAGATATGCATAGGGGTACAGATACTTAATTTCTGTCTTTTTTTTTCTGTATTTTCTTTCTTATATATTCAGCATCTTAAATAATGGCCGTATGCTATTAAGAAAATGGATGAAATCAATCTATGATCACAAATAAATCTGAAAACTCAGCTATCTGAAATAATTATACTGATCTATGGTAAATATCTTTCTTTTTATATCTGATGAATAAACAACATTATGGAAGTCCAATAATTAATCTTGTTGTTATTTGTATTCCCTTCATTATATGAGAATAACAGATATATGCTTTCTTCTAATCACATTCCTTAGCAAATTTTCTTTTTGTAAAAGCATTTGAAAACTATAAGTACTAAATTATATTGGAACAAAACCAGATTTTGCACAAAAGTCTATCTGCTGATTGTTGAAGATTTTAGTTTGTTTCTACTACTTAAAATGTATGATCAATTTTTTACAAGGGAAAACAATCACTTAAAATATAGCATTTAGGATTTAGAAAATGCTTTTCTAGTTTATGAGGTGAAGGAAAAGTGCAGATTAAAACAGAAAAAAAGAAAAAAGAAAGAAAAGAAAAAGAAAGAGAAGAAACAAAAATATGAGTCTTTATATCTGCTAAGATGATGGTTGTTTGCTCAATTCACTGGAACCTGTTAAGGGCCTTTTTGAGTTTTCGTCTGAGAAAACTGGTTCTGTTGAAGCCTTATGCACTTTACTGCTCTGTTGAGCAGTTACAGTAGCATGCAGTTGTTCAGATGATTCTTGCTGTTGTTTCTGCTTTGACACTACATTTTCAGTTTTTGAATAGTTTTCTGCTTTATGATCTATATTTGTTTCAGACGTTATGGAGTTATCCTGCTGTTTGTCCTCATTTTCTGTTAAATGCACATTTCTAACAGGTGCCTTAACATTTGTTTCAAACTGATCATTACTTTCAGTATCCTCACCACCAAAAGTTTCATATTCATCACTTAAAGTGTCCTCTTCATATAACTGGAAGTTATCACAATCTCCAAATTCGCCAAACTCTGAAGCCTCTTGCCTGGAGCGAGGGATCTGCAGTTTATTGATGCGTGTCTGGATAATGTTCAGATGACGAAGTACATAATCTTCATTGAGAGCAAGTCGATGAGCACGAGTTAGGCAAGCTTCTGCACTCAGCAAGTTCCCATGTTCTTCATACACCCCACAAAGGTTGTGCAGACATTGGATATTCTCTGGATCCAACTGGAGTATGTGTTTGTAACCTGCCAACAAATACCCTCATTTGATACAAGTCATTTAAAAACTGTTATCATTTACATATGCATAATAAAACAAAATCACAGATAAAATGAGTAATATTACAAAGTACTCAGGTACATACACAATCATAAATATACCCAAATACATACGGTTTCAAAAAGTCACGCAACCCATGGGAAAGTTACATCTCAAATAAAGTTATGGAAATGGCCATAGCATGTTCTTAATATAAATTCCTCTTCTTCCTTGACACTATGGCCCTTGTGGTCCATCCTTGGCCTTCCTTAGGGTTTTACTCCATTCTTGTCTAACCAGGGCCTTATGTCTCCACTTCCTCTCTCCTAAAGTTCTTAGATCTTCCTCTACTCCATCCAACCACCCTAATTCTGGTCTACCAATATTACATTTACCTTCAGGTTTTGTATTTAGAATCCTTTTGGATATTCTGTTGTCATCCATTCTGATCACATCTCAACCACTCAAACCTATAGGCATTAATTTCAGTCTGCCATACAGCAAAATTAGTCTTATACTGTTCAACAGAAAGCAATTCCCTGACAGAAATGTGCTAACCTTATCTATTTCAAAACAGTGTGACAAGCATCATGAATGAATTTTATGGAGAACAGATGCTACACATGGAGTAGAACTGTTCAAAAAGCATGCACTCTATGGCACAGAAACCTTTAAGTGTGGACAAACAAAATAATGATAATACAATGTGAATAAGTACAAGGATTGAGTAAGTTCAGAATTATAAAAGTCTTCTTCAGGTTCACTGGTGTAAGAAAGGTTATCATTTGGGTTCTCGATGATAATGGTATCAATCACATCTGATGATGAAAATCATCATCATCAGCACTCTTACAAAAACTAATTCATTGCAATAGCTGCAACCGGCGAAGATGAAAGTCGCCAATTGGCGTCCCCTCCAGATCATTCCTTAGATGTTGACGGAGGAGTTGTTCACGGACTTTTGTGCTGGCTATACATTATATATTACCGGTTCACATGTTCTCGGCTGAATCCTTCTTCTTAGGACTGGAATTGGTCGGCGCGCTCACTTTTGTTCGTGCTGGTGTTTGTTGCCTTGGCTGTGATCTTGGTGTAATTGATCTTACGGATATTACTGTCCCGTTTATGTCGCTGGTTTGTGTTGCGATTTCAAGTCCAGGTACCGGCTTAGCTGCAACTGCACTATAGGTAACGGTCCTAGGGACAGAAGGCTGATGAATATGCAGGAGTTTCCGGGCTTCCAAGAAGGACACTGTCTCTCTCTTATCCGGATCTCTTGGATCGCCTTTTACCCCATAAAACGCGGGCATTCTCTGGAGTTAGATGGATGATTAGCACTGCAGTTAACACACATTCCAGGTGAAGTACAAGCATTATCATGTTTGACTTCCCTGCAGTCAATGCAAGTAGCAACTTCATTACAAGAATCACTCGTGTGGCCAAAGCGCTGGCATTTATAACACCTTAGTAGATAGGGTACATACTGCCTCACTTCAGTAGCTTCATACCTTGCCTTAATCCTTTGTGAGCGTTCTACCCGACCAAAGGTAAGAAACAGAGTACATGTGGGCATTAGTTCACCTCGTTCATTGCAGTGAACTCGATATACATTAGTCACACCTTGTTCTGCCAAGTTTTCCTGAATCTCCTCATTGGACATACCATCCAATGCGCTCGTCTTTACAACACCACGCGAGGAGTTAAGGACCTATGTAATTCAACGTGTACCGGATAGCTCGCAAGAATATTGGCTTTCAAGATTTTTGCAGCCTGCATCGGAGAAACTGCTTCGACAAGGAGCGTGCCATTGAGAGATCAAGTACATGACTTCTAAACCCTTGTGAATAATGAACGGGTTCACGGTACTTGACTTTCGACCTTCCTCAGTTCTATAAATGACTAAATCGTGAGGACCACAAGACTCGGCTATTTCCTTTCTGCGCTTTTTGTGAAGGTGTGCCATAAAAAATAAAGGAGTTTCATTCCCCAGCACTTCCCACCCACCACGGAGCCCAACAAGGGGTCATTCCACTGGGATGAAAGGGCTGCACAGGGGATATAGCGGGCTCGCCGTCCCACTCACCCTGGAGTTAGGTACAGTACCCAGTCCTGGCTGGTTGATTAGGGGCGGGTTAGTCCCTAACCTCCCGTTTAGGTGAAGCAGAAACCAAAGTAGTGTATTGGAAATGCGCACCCTCCTCGAATTCAGATGACTGGAACGAGCTCAAATGCGGATCCCTCAACCACCAGGACAAACCTTTCCACCGACACGGGTCTTCACGCACGGCTCACACGTGGGTGGGTGTTTTGTCCGACCCCTCACCATTAAGAGGAACCCACATCGAGGATGTCAGGTTGGCTGGGGACCCCGGGATCACCAATTCCCGTACCTACCGCAGTAAGCCCCTGGGGGAACAGTCACATCTGACATAATCCCATCATGTCCCAGTACTCCTATTCAGTTTTCTCAAAGAGGCTACAGAAACCCTACCAATCTTTGTGAGCATTGCTGTGATTCCTTGTATTGGCAATTCTTTAAGTCATGGAAGTGACGTATCGCCTGACACTTTATGTTCCCAAACATAATATTTTATTTGTACCAAGCATACTCAATGGCATTTAAGTCACACATGTAAGGCTGCAATATGACAACAATGTGTACATAAACAGAATTCATTGGATATACTAAAACCAAGAAAGCATTCTTCACAAAAGTAGATATCAGAGGTTGGCCACATGTTTTTGAATGGGATGTAACTGACACGTAGCTGACTGTCATGAACAACTGCTAGGCAGCATATTGGAACTGTATCTAATCAGCAATGTACACCCCGTGGCTTATTTCTCTGAGACTTTCTTTGGATACTCTGGAACACCCATACTACAGTCCATATTTATCACACTGCGACTACCATTTGTTTGGATCCCTCAAAGAAGACCTAAGAGGACAGCAGTTTGATGATGACACAAGTGTAGAAGAGTTCATGCATAACTGGCTCTGCACGTGTCCTCCTTTCTATAAGGATGGCATCAAAAACTTGCCAATCCAATGGCAAAAATATGTATCGAAGGCAGAAGTGTATGTAGAAAAGAAATCTGTATATAAGCATTTTTGTTTGTTGATGCAATAAATTTAAAAATATAATTCCTTTGTATATTTTATCTGCCCTCATATATCTGATCGATTAATGCTGTCGAAAGACTGTTTAAAGTCTATGAAGGGCATATGTATTGGAGTATTACATTTGTCTGTCTTTTCTAAACATTGCTTGATTGTGAAGATATGGTCAGCTGCACTCAGTCCTTGTCTAAAATCACATTGGTATTCAGCTAAAAGTTTGTTGGTGTACACTTCTGAGATATTTCAATACAATATTTGTAAAACTCTTATACATAATGCTCAGAAAGCAAGATTCCTTCATAATTGTTGCAGTCAAGTTTACTGCCCTTTTTATATATGGGACATACCAGTACCATTCTCAATTCTTTTGGGTTTTCTTGCTTATTTCAAATTATTCATATTCATTAATATATGTAGGTCCAGAGATGCTTTCCACCATTTTTTATTAGCTCTGCTATTAACAGATCCTCACGACAAGCTCTGTTATTCTTCATATCCTTAATTATACTGAAGACTTCAAGTTTGCTTGGTTTTTTCAATTGCCCTTTCGGACCAAAATGTACTATCTCATATAATATGTTCTCATCACTGTTCCTGCTAGAATTCAAAGTTTCACTAAGATGTTCAATCCATCTTTTTATGATTTCAGCTATTTTCCCAATCAAATTTCCATCCTTATCATTACACTGCCATTCTAGGTTGGAAACCTCCTTTAAAATTTCTAATGCTTTCAAAGAATTTTCTTCTATCATTTCTATTGTACATAACCTGTGTATCCTGCAACATATTTTCTTCATATTCTTCCTCCTTTCTGGGAGTTAATGCCTTAGCTTTTCTTCTTGCTTGCTTGAATTCATCAACATTATTTCTAATATTCCATGGTGTCATTTTAATTATCAATTCCTTTCTTAAATTAAATGCCTTCTGACATTCATCGTACCATCAGATTCAGTTTTGTGATTGTGCATGACCTAGGATTTTCTTTGCTGCCAGAGGAATACTTTGTTTAACTTTTTGGCATGATTCTTCAAGACCAATATTTATTGGGCATTGACTGTTCAAAGTTTGTGTCACCAAATTCTTATACTTGTTTTAGCATAGGCATCTTAAAGTTTTCCAGCAACAAATTTTACCATTTTCTCCCCTATAGTTTTATCAGCAGTAGATAATTTCGCTCTATTCTTAATGATCACAATCAGCAGTACTGTATGTATCTTATGTCTAAAATGTCCAAGACCTGTCTGGTGCCTATAGGACACGATCTATCTGATTTTTTATATCACCGTCTGGCAATAGGCAGGTTGTTTTGCTTAGATCTGTGTGTGTAAAGTTTGCACTGCCTATTACCATATTTTTACTTATCAAAAAATCAACTAATCTGGATCCAAAAACTATTTGTAGTCAGTTTTTCACACTGCCACATTTTAATTCTTTTGAAGGACTAGTTTTGGGAACTGTTACCTTCATTTTCAACCTCGAAGGTCTGACTGTCACATGTTGTTGCCTGCAGTCTTCTCTCTGGTGTTACAACCAGTGGCGGCTGGTGGATTAAATTATTGGTGGTGCACAAATGAAAAGTAAAATACAGAGTAGTGGTGAATCACCTATTTATACGGAAACTCTGCTCTACTCTCCTTAGACCTGGTGAATATATCGATAACTTTTGCGTAGAAGTCGCTGATCTTCATAACAAACTCCCTCTCAATTGAAAGCATTGCTAATGCTGACAATCGGTCCTGTGACATTGTGTTCCTAAGGAAAGTTTTTACTCTTTTTAAAGTTGAGAAACAGCGCTCTGCTTCAGCGGTAGACATTGGCATAGTTAACAACACTCGCAGGAGTTTGACACATTCGCTGAATGTAGCATATAAATTGTTTTCCTTAATGAAGTCCATCAAGCACAAAGCGCCGGACATTCCACGAAGTTCTTCTCGACTGTATATTATAGTCATTTCTGTACAAATTTTTGTTCCAATGATAAAAGGATAGAACCTTATTGTTTCTCTAAGGGAATCCTCTGGAAATGTCTTATCATAGTCGGAAAATTTTCTTGATGAAATAAAGTCCAGGCTACCAGATGCTCCATGCAGCTAAATCTGTCCTTTGCTTTTCTAAGAATAATGTCACAGACTTCAAAAGCTTCGCTTCTTTTCACATCATGATCTTCTATTCTTCTTCTCTTAATTGCAGTTTTTTCATGTTCCTCAACATCCATGCTATTTCTTACTTTTTGTACTTCCCTTTCAAATGCGTTTAGCTGGGCGAGGGTAAATATTGAATTGCAGTCTCATTTCTGCAGCTGATTGTACAAAATGTCCACATGGGGCATGATCTTGTGGAAGAAAGACAGCCAGAATACAAAACTATCATCTTTCAAAGTGGCCATAAACCCAGAAGCCTGAACAAGTGTGGTGTTGTTGTCTAACAGAGCTCTCTTCTGAATGACCTCCATGCATTTAATTAAATTCTCCCTGTGTTCGAAAATGGTATTGCGGTCCGAGAATGAAAATTCCATCGTGTCGAAACAGAACATGGCAATCATTTCTGCACAACTTCATCAAGCACAGCTGTTCTTTGAGGAGAATTTGAAAAAAAATGTACATATTCCTGGCAAATTGGCAAAAAATATCCTCACACTGATGTTTACTGAGGCTGCATTCAGCATTATTAAATTAAGTTTATGTTCATGCAGTGTATATAAGAGGTACAAGGACACTTCTCTTTCACAATTGCCTGAACGCCGTGTTCCTACTTCCCATGACAGATGCACCATCATAGGTGTGTGCTATAAGTTTATTCGAGCACCCTGACAGTTGCAGATCAAGTTCAGATTTAATGACTGTGGCAAGACAGTCTGCATCATGACCAGCAGGTCGAACAAAACTCCAAAATCGTTCTACGGGTTTGTCATTCACAAGGTATCTGGAGATAATAGCCACCTGATACACTGAGGAAACATCAGTGGTTTCATCTGCTATAACAGCAAGGAATTCTGCATCCTTAATCTCCTTCATTATTTCCTCTTGGCATACCTCTAACATACACGGAAGAATTTCGTTTTGTATAGTTTTTGAAGTGCCCTTAAAAACAGTTGCTTTTTCCATATGGCCCTTCAGGACACTATCGAGATCAGCACTGAAATCTATTAGGCCTCGAAAGATAACAGGATTTTGTGATATATCAGATTCATCATGACCTCTCAAAGCCAGCTCAAATGAGCCGCAAAACAGTATACAGTTTATTATGATACTTAGGACATATCTATTCTGCTTGTTATCATTATGCAGCTGTATGTTCCTTCTGTATGCACTGTCCATTTGTGCAGCAATATTAAAATTGCCATACATTGCTAAACTTAATGCATTTTTTATATGAGACGATGAGGACTCATGTTTTTTAATACGGTCGTGCATGTGTTGTGTGTCTTTCATTCCTTGCTTCACCCAGGAATCATCTCCTCCAAAGAGCAGGCATGGGAAACAGTATAAAGAGTTATTAACGTCACATCCACATAACCAGTCGTGCTTCTTGTACATGTCAGGGTTGAACTTCCTATTGAATGTTGTAGCTTTTGACTTAATCGTTTGAGTTATAGAAATGTTTGGCGTGGGCCTACCATTCGTTTCACTTCAGATTTTTCTTCAGCACTCCGTTGCAAAAGGGATTTTCCAGTAAAGATTGCACGGTATTCATTCTATCAGAATTTTAAAAACGTACAAAAACAATACCTCACAATAAGCACTATAAATAAAATGTTAGAATACTCAGTTTAACCTTAAACAAAGCTTTCTCAAAGCTCTGCTAGCACCACACTACAGAACAAGCAGACACACAGAAGCGAAGCCTGAAGGTCACGCTATAGCCGTTGCTAAGAGTAGGAGGAGCTAGGTTTATAAACCTCCATTTAAGCAATGCATAAAAAGCCACTCCCACCTCTTCACCTTCCTGCAACCCCGTCAGAGAGCCTACATTTGGGCGAAATCTTAGGTTAACACTTCGCTGCAAACCTGGCGGCTCCTACAGCTAACCTGTGTTTATTTCGACTTCTGTGGTCATGGACACTACAGACGATAAGCGTAATTGAAACATGTTTGTATATAAAACAATGTAAACAAGTACAGCTTTAATGTGCAAAATGCACCTGTTATACATTCAAAATCAGTGGGTGTAGCGCAAACCTGCAACCTTATGGAGGAACCGCCCCTGGTTACAACCATGAACTTCATTATCAAATTAACTGATAGGATTTAAAGGTTTATTAGTCGCTATTTATATCTCAATATTAAGATGTTCTCCCATGTAAATTTGTTATGATTTATCACAGGTTTTAATTATTTTGGATTTGGGTCTAGGTTATGATTTTCATTCCAAAAGTGAAATGCTACGCTGACTTGTCTTCCTGTTTCAACTGATATCTAAAATGATCTTTGACTCTGGTTCTTAGGTTACATTTAGTATGCTCTATGCAGAATTCTTAACATTGCTTACAACTTATTTAGATATTCTGAATATACTGATTGGTGGGATTTCAACTTTTGTTTCTGAATTTAACAATTGTAATACTATCTTTTGTAGCTGCCAAGATGATATTTGTTTCTTTAAATACTTTTTGAATTTATTAAATGTTTTTGGGTAGTAGGTGAATCTAATGAACATGCAGTTGCTTTCTTTTTCTTTGGTGAATGTGTTTGCTTCCTTAATGGTTTTCTTAAGCTTAGCCTTTTTAATTTTGTTAAATACCAGATATTTGCTATATCCATTTTCTTCTGAAATGTGAGGTATGCAATTTTGTTCCTTGTATTCTGCTTTATCCATGAGTATGTTGACTAGTCTTTGTGTAAGATTGTTTATTATTGCATATTTATGTGAAATTGGGCTATAGCTATGATTTTTAGGTAATTTCCTGACTGTATTGGCTTCCTGTAAATTCCAAAATTTCTTTTTTGTATCATTGCTGATGATATTTAAGTCCAAGAGAGTTGTCCATTGACTTCCTTTTCTATTGTAAATTTGATAGCTTTTTTCCTTTTTTTCCCCCCCTGATTGAGTAGTTTTAATGTATCATGCACATATCAATTTGGAAGTATTTAAAGATATCATCGACATATTGTTACCAAACCTTGAAGATCGACGGGAAAACCATTTTTATTTTATTTGTGTTACAAATCAACTCATAAATAAATTGGACAAAAAATATGAAAGTAGATTGCCCATAGATACCCTAATTTCTGTCTGTAATTCTTACTATTAAAGCTGAAGAAGTTTTGTTCATTGCATATGTTTGTTAATGAGATGTATTTTTCTGCTCCTATTGGTTCCATTTCTATTATATTTAGCCATTTTCTTAACAAGGTCTGTAATTTTTCTGTTGGTATACCTGGGAATAATGAGCAAATGAAACCAGTCTGTCACTTTTGTCTAACTTAATGTCTTTAATTTTTTGTACTAAGTCTAAAGAAAATTTTATATTTTCGCTTTAAAACTTTGAAAAGCTATTAAATTTGTTTAGTAACCATTTGGCCAAATTATCTGTGGAGGTCTTTATGCTACTAGTAATAGGTCTCGTGGCTTTTCTTGTTTTATATATTTTTGGTAACCCTTATTATATGCTTGGTAATGTTAGATTATCTATTTTAATTTTGTGCAATTCTTTCTTATTGAATAATTTGCTTCCACTTAAAGTTTTATTTGTAGATTCAATGCAGTAATTCAATGGGTTGGTTTCCACTTTTATATAATTATTATCCTGTAATAAGTGTTCTATCTTCTTTGTATACTCTGCTTTTTCCAAAATAACTAGTTTATTCTCCTTATCTGCTTTAGTGTGTATGACTGGTTTACTTTTAAGTGGTCTTATGATGTGGTTATTAAAGTTGATTTTCTTTTCATTCTTGATCCGGTTTACTATTTTGGAGCATTTATTTTTCACTATGTTTTTATTTTCTTCATTTAACCTTTGAGCAGCAATTTGAATGTCGCTATATAGTCCCAACTTCATCATAATACCTTCAAGTGGAGGTGAAACGTGCTGAAAGAAAATTGAAGTATGTGACATACAGAGTGTCTCAGTCGATTCAATGCATAAATTTTAATTATTACATTGCTTCATAATATTAATTCCAATTTGCTGTTTCAAACTACCATGTTCAGTGTTTGTTATGAGTTGGCATCAACACCGGAATAAAATTACAAAATTATAGCTCTTAACAGTGAAGCATATATAATTCAATAAACTATAATAATAGTGACTAAACTTCCGTAATCTTTGATATGTTATAATGGGACTAGTTTCCAAAATACATTGTTTGCCTCTTCAGCCGTGTCATTTATAACAAAATGAGGCTCATTAATTACATAATTCACCTACCTATAACCTTGCTAAATAGTTCAATAAAACAATTTAGTACTTTTGACAGATTTGAAGTATTATAAATTCTTCTAAATTGTTAAAAGACATGAACAACAAATTACTGTCTGATAATGATAAACTTGTTTCTTTTGATGTTAACAGTTTTATTTCCTAACATTCTTAGAGAAAAAGCTTGATTTTTTTTTAAAAAAAAAAATGTTAATTTCTATAGAGCTAAATGAACCAATATATGATTCTGTTTAACTCTTAATCTTTAGATAGATAGTCAACCTGAAAAAAGCAATGCCAAGGCTGGGATTTGAACCACAGATCTCCTGGTTTCCATCCAGTTGCTTTTACCCATTGAGCTATCATGGCCAACATACCGTCCTGCCGTACTGAAAGTGGGAGATCTGTGGTTCAAATCCCGGCTATGGAATTGAATTCTTCAGTCTGGCTCAAGTTATCCAAACCTTAGCCTACACATGGCTAGTGTGAAAGAAATGATTATTTCCATCAATTTACCTAAAATAAAACTGGGAATAAATTTAGTTTCTCAAAGTAGATATAAATTAAAGAATTTACGAATGTTTTTCTTAAGAAAAGATACAATTTTCTAATTACAAAAACTATGGGATTTATCAATTTTTGTTTGGTTTGTGGTAGGGTTTACACTAGTAAAACTAAATGTCATTTGGAAACCAGATGAAAGAACATTTTAGAAATATAAAGTATAAACAGATTGATAAAAAATCAGTTGTAGCAGATCAGTTTAGGTTACTGGTTACAGATCCAATAAAATGTATTTCCTGGGCTTGTGGGCCATGGTCTTCAGAGCATGAAGATGTTCATCGGAGATATGAGCAAAACATGAGGAGAATTTTCATTCTTTGGACCATCCACAAGCCCAGGAAATACATTTTATTGGATTAACGCCAGCTGTGAAAGCCTAATCATGTACATTATGTTGGTTACTTAATTTAATGATTTCAGAAAAAATATTTATTTTGAAAAAATAGGCATTGGTATTGAAATATCACCAATTGATTCTATTAATAAATATGTTTTACTTTTGGAGATTGGTAATGAAACAAAAAACAATCCGTCCCTAGTGGCACTAACAATGATGAGTAATAACTAACTTAGCTGAAGATGCAAATGATGTATTTGCAAAATTAATCCCATTATAACATATATCAAAGATAAGTGGAGTTTAGTCCCTAACTAGTATTATAGTTTACTGAAGTGTTCTGAATACTCATTTGCAGTTCCGGGTGATTAATGTATGAGTAGTAGAGCTCAACATTTGCCTATTTTGTTTGTTTGCTTACAATAGTGAGCTTTATAAACACAAATATGTTTCATGCTTACTGTAGTAAATTATACCAATTTTGTAGTTTCTATAATGATCTATTTTCTAGTATCTGCATTTTTGTAATGTAAGGGGCTAATATGGCTTTCTTTTAGTATTAAGATCCTTTAAGATTTTTGCCTATTGTAATTTCTATTATTTTGTTAATGGTGGTTATTTATAAACATTGTATATTATGTGATGGTAACCTTAGAATTGACATCAATATTTTGCACTTGGGCCAATAGCCACACCTGAAATGTTTGTAATGCATGTATTCCTTTTCTAACGTGTACAGTTGCATTGCTTATGTGAAAATAAAATATGGCTACTTAGCTCAATAAAGTGTACAGTAAATTGTCAACCACAAAAGAACTATTGGTTTACTATTGGAATCCACTATTTTAGTATTAATTCTTTGCTTTGTTCATTAATGCAATGGTTTTAATATTTTCTATTTTCCACATGGGTAAAATGCATTACTAACTTAAAAGGATTGCAAATGCAATGGAATGTTTAATAATAATACATAATAGACTCAATAAAAATTACAAACCAGTGTAGAAGTGTCAAACATATTCAACAACAACAATCACTTAAAATGATAACTGGCTTTATCATATAAAATATACTGCAACAGAAGGTGCAAATTTAAATAAATAATGCTTAAGTTTACACTCCATTGAGAAAATAGTGTAATTTAGTTTATGTCTATAATATAGCTATTTGATATTTCTATAGTGTACTGTACATCAAATATCAAAATGTGTTTTCAAGTGATAAATTAATAAATGACTGCATCCATTTCAATGCTTATACAATGCTTAGGTATGCTTCACAAGTAAAATGTTAGGACGGTTTTCATTTTCTCAATAACTGTTGACACATTTAGGAGCATCCCAATTTCCCAACTCCCGGCCTGTATATCCATCTTTACAGCCATAGACTACTATGAGTAATATTGCGTTTCAAATAAAATATATGAGCAACTAATTAAGATGCAAAGATTCACTCCAAAAAAATTAAGCAGCATATCTGAATTGATTGAATTGTTCAAATGGCGAAACTTTCCCTTGAAAATGAGTGAATTGATCAAAATGTAACCGTCCAGCTCTGAAAATGAAACAAACCCAACATGCAATACTAAATGTTGACACAGTGTATCTGTGTGTAATTAACACCCTCCAACGTTAAGTCATTTCAGACGATGGATGACATGGGTGAAATGTTACTCAAAAGAGCCCAGGGTCCATAGAATTTAGAGTTACGATAAAGACATTTCTGTCTCTCTGAGGTTGTGCAGAATTATTTTTGAGTGTGCATTTAAGATGCACAAATAGTGTGTGTAAGAAAGTGATAATTAATACACCAGTCATCGTTTGTTAAAGAACAACATTTATATTATTAATTTTTAGATGAGTCGTATTTATTACACATCTGCTTCACTTTCGTACCTATTTTGAGGACATGTTTCGCAAATCATCGTTTGCATCTACGGCTCTTATGCGACTAAAGCTTGATCCAGTGGTGTGGGTAATTCTGGGGTTGCTGCTGCCATCTGTTGATTTAGTGATGAACTTAAATGTGGGATTCTCTTCTGGCGGGACCCTTGCAAGACTATATGGTTTGCCTAAAATACACAAACCCAACATACCCATGAGACCCATTGTAAATAATATCAACACTCCTACTTACCTTCTGGCAAAATGGCTGTCCAAAAAATTTCAGTCCTTTCCACAATTCCATACTCTGAGCATAAAAAACTCTTTAGACCTGGTAGAAAAAATTCAAAATCTTAAACTAAAACCTCATGACACTTTAGTATCCTTTGATGTCCGCTCCCTCTTCCCTAGCATTCCATTAGACAAACTTTTGATTCAACTGAAAAAATGGCTAAATTCTATTAACCTAGATGCCAATGCAATAGAAGAATATTTGGCAATGACTGAAATATGTATACATCAAAATTATTTTGTCTTCGATGGAAAATATTATAAACAAATTTCAGGACTAGCTATGGGAAGCCCGCTATCACCATTTTTGGCCAATCTATACATGAGCTTTTTCGAAACACATATAACTAAAGCCTTCCCTCATATGTTTAAAACATCGTACAGATACGTAGACGACATCTTTGCAATAGTGCCCTACAAACAAATAGATGATGCTTTGAAACTACTTAACCTGCAAGAACCCAATATACAATTCACAGTGGAAATTGAAGAGGACTGTACTCTACCTTTTTTAGACCTTAAAATCAAAAAAAGCAATGAAAAACTAGAATTTGGTATCCATAGAAAAGCAACACACACAGATAATTACATCAAAGCAAATAGTTTCAACCCAATTCCACACAAACATGCAACCATCAACAGTCTCACACACAGATTAGTAAATCTACCTCTCAGCCAGCAAGAATATCAAAACGAATACCATCAAATCTTAAAAACTGCAATTAAAAATGGATATGGATATATATATATGGATATGGATATCTTGTAGATAAAAAACTAAAATCATTCAAACTTCAAAAGAGAGATTAAAACAGATCACAGCTCTCACAAAAAAAAAAAAAAAAAAAAAAATTATATTTGCTAAATTTACTTACCACCCCTGGGCCACAAAAAAGTTCCAAAAAATATTCAAGAAATACAATATAACATTGGCACCAAAAAACAATTACAACATTAAAAACCTACTTCACAGTAATAATACTGATAAGATAAAACCAGAGGAAAAGTCAGGCATTTACAAGATTAAGTGTAAAGACTGTGAAAAAATTTACATTGGGAGGACAAAAAGAAACATAGGCACTAGAAAGAAAGAACACTTCAGGCACTTAAGATACAAAAATATTGATAAGTCCGCAATAGCAGCTCATTTCTGGTCTGAAAATCATGAAATTGAAGATAGCACAGAATTACTAAAATACTTACAAAAACATAGTGAACTCGTCATATGGGAGAGGATATACATAGAAAAACATAAAAACCAACTAATGAGCTTTGAAATCCCGCCAGAAGAGAATCCCACATTTAAGTTCATCACTAAATCAACAGATGGCAGCAGCAACCCCAGAATTACCCACACCACTGGATCAAGCTTTAGTCGCATAAGAGCCGTAGATGCAAACGATGATTTGCGAAACATGTCCTCAAAATAGGTACGAAAGTGAAGCAGATGTGTAATAAATACGACTCATCTAAAAATTAATAATTTTTCGCTTCACTGTGGTGTTCCAATGCAGTTAAATCTCGAAACATTTATATTATTTAAATTCATATCGTAAACTGAAAATGTTTCAGAAGAATTAAATCTTCATGTTTGAACAAGAAAAAAAGATTATTTGTCCATTCTTCAGGAATAGTAATATCAACTTCCTCTACTCTGAGAAAAGAACTCGTCACTCCAGGATTACTGATGCATCCACCCACACCAAGATTTGCAGGGGAAACTTCTAGATATCTTCTAGATCGTCACCAAAGGTGAGAAATTCATCAGCATCCACCTTCATCCTATTAAACTGCTCCAAAATGATCGCCACAATGTGGGCCTTTTAGAACACCGTCGTATACAGTTTTCCACATCGAACTCCTTCATAACTTTCTACCCAAAAATTGAGTAAAATTATGTCAAACTCATTAGAGCCACTAAGTTATCACTCTATTAGAAGAAGAATTCTATCAACATATAATCAAAAAATTAAAGAAGAATATATTACAAATAAAAGGAAAGCTATTATAAAATTTATGTAACCACACGACTGTTATCAATATACTACCAAAATAATCTTCTATAGCAACTTTTAGAATTTTAACAGGCCATGACTGCCTCAATAAACAATTATTCAGGATTGATATATTGAAATCTCTTCTGTGTCCTTTCTGTACACTTAAATAGGATATTGCTGTGAGCCACCTGCTTTGCTGCCCAACCTTTAGTTAACATACCAACATAACATCAAAATAATGGTGTGCAAGAGAACAAATGGCGTCATTGCCAACTACTTAACATTAGATACCAAGCAGTCAACCAACAAACCAACCAGCCAACTTCTGATATTAGAAAAATGTGCCTTCAATGGGTACTACAAATTGCAATGGTTGTAATAATATAATTACTACTGATTAAAATAGGAAGCTTTTTCTTCAACACATTATTTAAAGGAATGTAACATAAATGATCATTTAAGTTATTTTATGTTTTGTTCAACCTGTATTTTATGTTTTGATAAAGTGTTTTGTGTTTTATTAGAATATAAAGTACAGATTTTTTGCCCAGTACCTATGAATAAAGTATCACTGATTACTATAACAGTGAACTCCATTTGTTTAATTATACCACTGAAAATTCAGATAATTCTGATAACTACTTGTTTTCACGAGTAATGAACAGAATGTAATATGGGCTTAAAATAAGTGTTTCTGCCAGCCTATGTATAACTTATAATGTGTATATAATGCATGATTATTTATAACACAAAGAAAGAACATATAGAATGTAATATAGCTTTGTATTATAAATAGCATTATTCAAAAATAATTAAAAGAAATATTCATTTGTGTGTGTGTGTGTGTGTGTGTGTGTGTGTGTGTGTGTGTGTGTGTGTGTGTGTGTGTGTGTGTGTGTCTCTCCCTGCCTCACCAATGTTGGTATTAGGAGTTGCTTGGGTTCCCTCAGAGCGAGGGAGCTGAAGCACATTGACCTAATAGGCACATTGGCCCAACGCCTGGGATAAATGTGCAATGGAGTAATTGGTGGAATGATGGTAGGGGAAACCACAGGACCCAGAGGAAACCCACCCCAGCGCCATGTCCACCACAAATCGCACTTTGCAGTCGCCTGGGATTGAACCCAGGCCACCTAGGTGAGAGCCAAGTGGTCTAACACTCAGCATAGCATGGTGCAGCCATAAGGAAACATTCATAAGGGTGTTATTATGTTCTGACGATAACATGTAATAATCAAGTTGATAGCATGTAAATGTAGCTGTGTTGGCAGTGAACAAAAGACTGATGTTCCAGCATCTTTCATCATGTAATGGATGCCACATAAACTAATAAATTAATATAAAAAGTATTTACAGTGTAAGTTATGAAGCCCATTAAAGGCGTTACACTTCTGACTTCTCTGTAAGCGTACCCCATGCTATGCTTACCCGGCATGCAAACGAAATTACATTTATCCATCCACGTTACCTTGATTGGCTGGCAGTGAGGACTATATTCAAGTGACCTTGTCGATGTGCGAAAGAAAGTAAGGTAATAACGTTCCCATGGCTGCCAATCTCACTATATGCCTATCGCTAAAATGTTGTTTCTTTATATATATAATTCAATATCTATATTTAGTTTATATTTTTATTTTCGAAGTCATTTATTGTATACATTATTATATTAAATTAACTAAACAGATCTCTGCGAATTTTTGTGAATTAACAGAAATTAAATATCCCCTAGAAAGCTTGAATATGTATTATATATTTCAATACACTTTGTTTAAAAAATGATGCCCATTATAGGGTCCACGTTTAATCTTTTAGTTTATACTGACACGAAATTCCAATAACCTAAATAGTATACCAACAGTGGTTATAAATTTTATAATAGTGTCAGTCACATGAAATATTTCACTAAAAATACTAATCCTGTAACATTTCTATTCATGGGTTTGTCAGCACAAGTCAGAAACAAAATTAAAAGCAATTAAAAGCCTAGCACTTTTTCAAGAATATGATATTGATGTTTTAAAGAAAATCCATCTCAGACTACTGTTTACTTTGAGAAAGTTTGTTTATGTCTTATTTCCTCTATTCCAATGGTGGCTGATCTTGATCTATTTCTTGTTCTTTTATTATCATCATCAAAGTATTTTATATTAAAGATATTCACACAAAAAGTAAATTTATCCTTAAATGTTCTTCAAGAAGCCATTGAGGTTGTCTAGCTTCTTATTTAACTTAATATATTTTTATGTATGTACGAAAACATAAGACAGACACTTCTCATCATAGAAATTCAGATTTTACTTTAAATTTCAATGCATTTTCAGGTGGCACATTAGTGCCAAGTAAAATGAAAATATGAACACATAATAACAGCAGGGGTCTTTTTTATGAAGAAAATTCAATAACAGCAAAACCCAAAGCATAAACTTGAAAGAAGCGTAGGGACAGTAAAGCACAAATTAGTACAAAATTGAATCAAGATGATATTGACACATTGCTTCACTCACACTGAACAACAAAACCTCTACTGCTTCAGAGAAAACCGATAAAGGATACTCAGCCATTCAACTCAACCACTGATTAGCATAGCCTACAGGCTAAAAGTTTATTTTGTGATTGCCATGAAAGGAACATGAGGTTTAATCCATCCTTAGTTTAGCTTTAGGTTTGCCTATCATCCTAGGAGGTTTTATTAACACTTTGCCATTAACCACTCAAATCCAAACACTCCCAATGAGGTCGAAGGGAGAAAGGAAAGGAATGACACCTGCTGACTAGACTATTAAAGTTGTAAGCCACCCTCAAGGATTCTTGATGAATAAAGATGTAGGTCTATGTAAGTTAAGTAATGCTATCATGTAAGTACTAAAGAAAGTAACTTTTATTCTGAAAAAATGTATCAAGTAATATGAATAATAAGATATATAATTAAAATGACTCGAGACCATACATAACTGTTACTAACAGTAACAATGGTAATGCAAAACAAATCCAGCCAATGAGCATGGGAAAATGTTGCATGAGAACAAATTTAAGGTAAAATCTATTATACCCTTTGGCAGAAATAAAACTGAGGAACGTTTTAATCAATTTAATGAGGCAAATGATATTTTACAATCTGATTTTAATGAGAAGTAAAAGTTTAACAGCTTAATTTCATTCTGCAATTGTGTTCAAAATGTATAGCAAAGGGAGTCAACACAGAGTTGACAGAAGAAGAAATCAAAGCCTTTTCTGAGAATGATGGAAATGCGCAGAGGTTCTCAAGATAAGTAGTCGAAAATGATACAGTTAAATTTGTATAAACTCAAACTATGTATGTTTAGAGGACAAATGCTTCCAGGTAGGATGAACATATATAGTAGAACATGCCAGGAACCAGAATTTACTGAAAGACCTTTTCAATTTAGAAGATGCTGCAAATTTGATCATTCATTGAAATGCTGTAACAAAAATTGGTCTGTATTAAAAGACTTATTCAGTCACATTTTAATAAAACTTAAACCTTCACTAACATCTACTATTAATAACAGGAAAAGAAAAATGGGGCATGGAAGCACAGGAAATAAGCATAATAGGAAAGATTCAGTACTTGGGGTTTCAGTTAAGTAGTAATGGAAGATGGCATGACCAAAAGAAAGCAGTTTTAGCTGAGGATAAAATTGCCATGAAGGGGATAAGAGCATGTGTGTTTAAAATACTAGCGATACCAACTAAATGGTTAAAAGGAGAGTATAATAGTGGAAGCCAAAATCTTCTATTGGACAAGTTGAAAGGTGGCAAGGGGTCTATTTTGGGTTTACCAGGGAGTAGTAATGCTGGAATTAGGTAGAACAGGAAATAAAGGGCTAATAATAATTGAAAGATAGATGAAGTTCTGGTATCAGATTAGAGCACTAGATGACCAAAACATACTTAAACAATGTATGATTATGTAAGAGAAACTTTACTGCCTGATGGTTGGGCTTTATCTATACAAAAGATTACAAAAAAACATAGGAATGTGGAATGCATGGAAGGACAGAGAAATTTTAGAAGAAAAATTTTGGAAAGTAATAAGACAGAGCATTGAGGATATCAGTATACAAGAGATATTTAGTAGTATTAGGGACAAAAAGAACCCTGGTATTTCACAGGAAAATTAAAGAAGATTGGGGCAGGAAAAGATATATTGAAGTGTGCAGTAAATTGGAAAGGGAAGAGCAAAGTGAGTCAACACAGAGTTGACATGGCTTAGATCAGGGGCATGAAATAAAGGGGACTGAAATGGGTAACGGACCCATAGAAGTGCCCCTTATGTGAGCACCTGGAAAATGACCTACATTTTACAGTACAGTCTCAAGTATCCAACCTAAACTGGCCCTAGACAAGGTCGGATAACCAAAAATGTCAGATAATACAAAATATTCCATTGTGTAAGGACCAAAACATCATAGAGGAATACCTTCACTTAACTAATATTTGCATTTAACAGTCCATTTATACATTCAATAAAAAAAATTTCAAGCAAAACTCAGGACTATCTATGGACAACCCATTGTCCCCATTTTTAGCAGACCTCTTCATGAGCTCTTTGGAAACCCATATCACAAAGACATTCCCACTAATTTTCAAAATTGGTATAGATATGTGGATGACATTTGGGCAATAGTAAATGAGAAACAAGTGAATGATGCATTAAAACTACTTAATTTACAAAATCCTGCAATAAAATGTTCCATAGAAAAAGAGACAAACAATGAAATCCCTTTCTTAGATTTGAAACTTACCAGCAAACATAATAAACTTGAATTTGGCATACATAGAAAGGAAACACACACAGAAAATGTCATAAAATCAGATGGATATACCCCAAGACAACACAAGCATGCTGTTAACAACAGTTTAACTTACAGGCTTGTTAATGTACCTTTAAACAAGTTAGAATATATCAAAGAGTACAATAATATCATTCACATTGCAGAATACAATGGATTCAGTGCTGAATTGGTCAACAAGAAAATTGATAAATTCATAAGACAACAAAGATGCAAATAAGTAACTACTCTTTCCCCAATCAGCAATGAAACTTCATACAGAAAATTTACATATCATCCCAGAGCTACACACCTTTTCCAAAAAGTCTTCAAAGAACACAATATTACCTTGGCCCCACAGAACAAATTTAGTGTACAACACCTTTTGAAATAACATAATACAAAGGAGATACCCACACACAAAAAATCAGGTGTGTACCGGATAAATTGCAAGGGCTGTGACAACTTTTACATTGAAAAAACAAAAATGAACTCGAACATTAGGCTTAAAGAGCATTTTAGAATCATCAGGAACAAAGAAATAGATAAATCGACGGTAGTGTACCACTTTTGGAAGGAGAATCATGATATAGAACGAGAAATTCACTTATTAAAAGGTGTCCAAGGTCCAGCTGCATTAACCATGTGGGAAAAAATCTTCATAAAGAAATATGAAAGAAAATTGTTTAATTTCAACACTACCTCTGAAGAAAACCCAAATTTCTAGTTCATCAAGATACCGACAGAGACACACCTACCACCTCCGAGGAGTTCACCGAACCGACGTTAATTAGTCAACACTGTTCCACACAAATTCATACAAGATTCTTTAAAACTACTGATCATACAGAATAGAGCAATAAAGTTCACAATAGAGATAGAAAAAGATGGCTACTTACCTTTCTTAGATCTGAAAATAATCCATGAATTAAATAACATATCTTTTGGCATCTACAGGAAGCCAACACAAACAGATAATTACATCAAGAATGATAGCTACAACCCTACACCCCACAAACATGCAGTTTTGGACAGCTTAGCATATAGACTAGTCAACATCCCATTGAAAAAGAATGAATACAACAAGGAATATAACCACATGATTAACATAGCTGCAATTAATGGATACAGTAAACAATTAATAGAAAAGAAAATTTGGAAATTCAAGAAACAGAGACACATATTGGATACCACAAAATTAACAGAATCAAAACCCGAGACACAATAGGAAATTCACATATCATCCCAGAGTGCATCATAAATTCCACAAGATTTTCAAGAAGTACATCACCCTAGCCCCAATAAATAAATTCAGTTTAAAAACTTATTATGCAACAACCTGAAAGATCCATTACCTGAAAACAAGAAATCAGGTATATACAAAATCAACTGCTCAGACTGCAATAAGTTCTACATAGGAAAAACCAAAAGAAGTTTACATATTAGATTACAGGAACATATGAGATGTGTGAAATACAAACAAATAGAAAAATCAGCAATAGCCCACCATTTCTGGTCTACCAATCATGAAATTGTACCAAATATAAAACTAGTAAAGCCAGCCAGTAATGCAGCCAAACTCAATGTTTGGGAAAAGTTGCTAATTATAAAAAACAAACAGTATACTTTAAATTTTGAATTGCCGCCTTAAAACTCTCTTTGGAAGTTCATCTCACAGACAACAGATGCTGCCACAGACAACCAGGTCACTTCAGGAAACCACGGATCCAACCAGTCGGATAACTACTGACGATGGGGACAAACCATTCTCCGAAACATGTCCAAGTAAGAATAATTTAAGTGATGTTTTTGTTTGAATTACCGACTCATTGCTTTCAAATGTTAAATACATCACTGTTTCTAACCTTTTGCTTCAAATAAGATTCTAAATTTTTTAAATAATGGTCTGCATGTAGATGTTGGTTTAACTCCTCCAAGTATTCTTAGAATCCGTTTTTGCATTATGAATAATGATTTACAATGTGGTGAGTTACCCCATAATGTTATGCCATATTTTAAAATGGAGTTAACACATGCAAAATGCTTGCTCCATAAGTGATGCAATAGGCAAACTCAAAATTAACCAACCAAAACTTCTAAATTTTAACTGCACGCCTTATCACACCCCATCCCTCTATCCCATATATCATTTTGGCTTCCACTATTGGCTTACACACTTTTCATAACCACTTAATTTGTATTACCATGTTTTAAATACATATGCTTTTTCCCCCTTAGCTAAATTACTTTATTTTGGTCATACCATCTTCCATTAATACTTAAATGAATCCCCAAGTAGGTACTCAGTTTTTCTCACTATGCCTATTTCTTGTCCTTACATGCTACATTTTTCTTCTCTTTTTAATGTATAGCCCTTTGAAGACCATAATCATAGTCCTTTTATAATTCTTCTTTAACTCTGAAATTTTGCAAAAGTCCCCCAGGACTTTAAGAGCTCTTGATAATGCTCCAATAGACATGGACCACACTGTCAAATCATGTGCAAATATTAATCCTAGAATTTCCCTATTATTTACTTATTACTTCCAGGATGGACATTTAATCGTTCTGCCTCACTAGCCATGTGTAGGCTAAGATTTGTATAGTCAGACTGAAAAATTCAATGCCATGGTTCAAATCACGGCCATGGCATTGAATTTTTCAGTCTGACTCTATCTACTTCCAGGATATCATCTGTAAACAGACTAAATAAAATTGGGCTCAACTTACACCCTTGCCTAAGTCCTATACTATTCTTAATAACTTTAGAAACTCTATTCACATCCATCTTTATCTTAACAGCCACTTCTTTCAACTGTAGCTTCAGCCATAATCCCTGCCTATGTATTGTATCAAGTGCCTTCTCCAAATCCACAGAAAACATATATACTCTACCCCTTTTCTTGGACAAATATTTATCCGTAATTGTCTTAAGGACAAAAACAATGTCGAACATCCTCCTACCCTTCCTAAAGCTTGCCTGAAATAATAATACCTTCTTCTCCTTCTCAGCCCAATCTTGCAACCTTTTTTGCCGGATCACCAGTATAAATTTTTCCTAATACTGATAGAAGACATACACCTCTGTAATTAATAGGATTATAATATCCCATGGCCCCGCCATGGTTCAGTGGTTAGACCACTTGGCTCTCACCTAGGAGGCGCGGGTTCAATCCCAGGTGACCGTAAAGAGGGATTTTTGGTGGACAACATGGAGCTGGGGTGAGTTTCCTCCGGGTCCTCCAGTTTCCCCAACCATCATTCCACCAATTACTCTATCATTCATTCATCCCAGACATTGGGTCGACCCCCCAACCTTGATCTCATCTATCAGGTCAGTATGCTTTGGCTCCATTGCTCTGAGGGAACCCAAGCGACTACTAACACCAGCATTGGTGAGGAAGGAAGACATAAAAAAAATTAATATCCCTCTAACCCTTGCAGATTGGTACTACGATATTCATCCTCCATGTTTCTGGCACTTGTCCTGCCTCAGAAATATAACTTAACACTTCCTTTAAGAATTCCCTTCTATTCACATCTTCACTCCAAACTTTCTAACAATCCCCCAGTATTACAACTATTCCACGTGCCTCCTCTTCGAATTTTTAGCTATCTCCCATATTTCCTGATCAGTAATTTCTATTGCAAGAACTTTCACTAGCTTCATTTTAGGTCTACTTCTTATCCAATTATACTCCACCTTACTGCAATCCAGTAATTCCTTAAAATACTCACATAAAGTATGAACTGGAATATTTTTTATGCTCCCTTATTATATTGTTAATCTTCTGTCTTAAATCCTCCCTCTTAAATTCTAATAAACACCTATATGCTTACCACTCTAACAAAACTTTTCTTTTGACTCCTGATCTCTTATCTGCCTCCATCTTTTTAGTTCATACTCTACTCTCTTCCTTGCTATTACACATTCCTTGATACATTCCTCCCAAATTCACTTAAAAAACAAAATTGGTATACTTTTTGTAATTCATTTTCTCTCCATTCAGAGAATATAAATAAAGTATGGCAGGAGATAATATCTTGCTCTAAGCCTAAAGATAATGTTCACATTCCAATTAATAACAATGTCAAAATGCACTCGTAATTTCATAAGAAATATTTCTTCAGATTTTTTAAATTCAAGGCCTAAAATGGAATATGTAGAATTCAATAGTGTGAGTACAGGTGATCTGAATAGAGATATCCATATCGATGAATCAAATCAAATCAAATCAAATTTTATTGACACATTAACATATACATATTTGAGCAATTAATGATTAATACAAATGAATAAATATGTTTGCTATTGAAGTAATGAAGATAGTTGGATAGTTGCTAATGATGGGGACGAGCCGGTCTCCGAAACAATTGTTCAAGTAAGGATATTTTAAGTGATGTTGTGTTTGAATACCAACTCATTACTTCAATTGTTATATACATCACTGTTTCTAACCTTTTGCTTCAAATAATGTTTGCTATTGCTTAAAACTATACAGCCAACAAAATCAATAGTTAGTTTACGTCATCTTGCATATATTCTGTAACAGAGTAACAGGCTTTCCTAATAAGTAGGTTCTTAACATGTTTTTTGAACAGTGTTTTACTTTTTTCTTCCAAACTGACAGTGGTAATTTGTTGAATACCTTAATTCCCATATAGTAGGGGCATTTTTTAAGCAAGGCCAGTCTATGGGCTGGAAATTTTATGCTGTTTTTATGTTGTGTATCATAGTTATGCTGGTTTTGACTGATCAAAAAATTATCTTTGTTGGAATGTACATAATTGATTAAGCTGTATACATATAATGATGGCTGTGCAATTTTTTAAATAATGGTCTAAATTCTGTAATTAATATACACAAAAAGAACTCTCATGGACCAAATAAAGTTACTTAGGAAACGATTCAGAATCTAGATAAGTTACAAATATTAAAGGAAGGATATTTACATGTTTTAGAAACAAGAAAAACTTCAGGATTTTGGGAAGAATATTGTTGTTCTCTGATGATGATGACAATGACGATAGCGATGAGGATGAGGGTGAGGATGATATATTTATTCACCATTTGGTAATTCCAATGATTACAATAGGCTTTGTCATAGAAAGAAACAGGAACTTATAACTATGCAGTATTACATTAAATTAATTACACATATTTACGTATCACATTTACTTGTTGCATGAAATTCTTGTACACTGTATAAAGGATGCTTTATGAGCCATCTGTATAGTCTCTCTTTATATATATATGAATGTTTGAAGACATTATTTTTGATGGAAGTGAATTGTAATATAATGCCTATAACTCTGTAGTACTTGGAAGTCTTCTGTAGTCTGTGGTATGGCATATCAATTTTGCTATTACTGCGTATTGTGACTATGTATATCACTCCTAACTTCATAGACATGCAAATTCTCCTTTATGCGAGTTGAGACAACGGTTGGAATTTCTAATTCTATAAATAGTGGTTTGCAGTGTTCAAGTTCCTTTGAGTTAGTCAAAATTCTTAATGTCTTTTTCTTGAATTCCCAATACCTCATTTATACGTGGACTACTACCCCATAAGACTATGCCATATCTTAGGATGGACTGAAAAGAATGAAAAATATGCCATTCTAACAAATTCTTTTGGTATTGCTTTTTCTAAAATTTGCTAGGAGAAATATTATACGTGATAACATATTACATACAAAATCAATATTGGGATTCCAAGATAACTGTTTATCAATTACAATATCTAGAAGTTTCACACTATCATTGGCAGTATTTTACATTTATTTAATATTTTGAGTTTTGTTAGGATTCATAAGGAAGCCATTACATCTAAACCGATTTTGCACCTGCTGCATGGTTTTGTTGGCAGATTCTGTCAACAATTCTAATAATTAGCTCACTTTATACAAACATTTTTGTATTAGAAACTTGTTTAGTTCATTCCTCCCCCCCCCCCCCCTGTTTTCGACCATTTAGTAAGATTCAAATACATTTAAACTGTTTCCTTTGATCCCATATATTTTCATTTTATTTAACAAGATACTATGTTTTACACTATCAAAAGCTTTGCTGAAGTCACTAAGAGTGCCTTGAGCCAAGTCGCCATTTTTGAAAGCTTGATATATATTTTCTAGAAAAGTAGCAACAGCTAATGTTGATTTTGCTCTACAATAACCAAATTTATTACTGAAGAATAAATTTTGCTTCTGAAAATAATCTTGTAATTAATTTTTTTAGCAGACATTCTATAATATTTGCCATTGTATGAACTACAGAGATGGGTCTGTAGTTAGTCACGCTTTCTCGGTCCCCTTTTTTGTATATTGGCATTACTTTGGAAATTTTTAGCTCTTTAGGAAAGATGCCATCATTGAAACATCTGTTAATACAGTAAGTCAAAGGTAGTTGTATATAATGAATTACTTCTTTGATGAGGTCATTGGAAAGATTGTAAATATCCCTACTTTTTGAATTCTTTAGATTTTTGGTAACCTTTAGAACCTCATCGCATGTTACTACTCCAAGTGAAAAACCCTAATTTTCTTTTCCTGGTGTTATAAGGCTCATTGCCGTGTCCAGAGATGATGGCACCTGTACAGTTATGTCCTCTATTGACTGTAAAAAGAAATTATTAAGTTCATCAAGAGTTATTCTTTCATACGTATTATCTTTACTTCCTTTACCTGTTACTGAATTTATGACAGACCATGCTGCTTTGATTTGTTATCTGAGTTTTCTATGTGTATTTGATTGGCATTTCTCTTCACATCCATTAACTGTTTCCTGTATTTTTTCTTATAATCTCTCAAATTGTTTGACAACAAATCATTAGGTGTTTTTTTTTTCTTTCAAGTTGTGAATTATACCACCTATATCCATTAATTGCTTTTTTCTTTTTCTTAGAATTTACAAGTCTTTTTTTTTATTAGTGCAAGAGCTATTGAACAAATTATCGAATTTTGCAACAGCAAAAAATACCTCAAATACTTCTTCAGCTGACCCCGAAGCACCACAGAGCATTGTTTCCCAATTCGCTAATGCTAGGCTATCTTTGAATTGATTTACATTTTCTGTTCTGAGATCTCTGATATCTTCAATTATTTTTGTAGTTTTCTGAGAAATAGCTTTGTCAGTGATAACCTTAAAGAACAGTCCTTGGTGATCTGAAGACTTTAAATGAATAGTGTTTTGGTTTTAGGTTTGTTATTATATTATCTAGGTATGCTGTCCCTCATGTAGGAATTGTATTTACACAATGGTATCCCACTTGTTTTAATAGATTTAAAAACTGACCTACTGTATTACATCCTTTGGTTATGTCAAAGTGAGCATTTAGATCACAACATATTATTATATACTGTTTGCGTTAAGTAAATAAATCAATAGGTTTTCAATACATTCTAAAAATAGGTTAGGATCCCCATCAGGTGCCCTATATAATGTGACTACTGCAGCACTGTAACTAATTATTACTACCCCTGTAACCTCAAAAACTTTTTCAATACAAAACCTGTTTAGGTCTATCTTCTTTATCGTTAATGAATTGTGAATGTATATTGCAACCCCACCATTTTTATACCTATTTCTACAGTAGGAACTTGCCAATTTAAAGTTTTCAATTCCTATATAATCTATTTATTTTTTTGTAGCCAATGCTCACTCAGACATAATATGTCAAAATTTATGCCCTTGATGAACATACATAGTTCGTCTACCTTTGTTCGTAAACACTGTACATTCATATATAGAATGATTACGGTATCCACAGGATCAGCATATTGTTCATCTACTGTATTACTATTTTCATAGCCTAGTACTCCTTTTCTGTTATTTCTATTCACACCTACTGCTTCAGGAACTAGTTTCCCTGGTTTGCTGTGATTACCCTATTACATTTTCTATAACTTTACTCAGTGTGAAAGACCCTTTTCTATTTAGATGCAAACCATCTTTCGCAATACAGGTATGATCTAAATATTTGTCTGCATCAATGTATAGTGCCCTTAAAGTTTCACATGCCCATCTGAAGTTTTGGTATACCTTCCTTATAAACTGTAGATTTACATCATGCCTTTTCACAACACTATTCACAGCAACTATCGCTTTTGGAAATTTTTGTTTTGTAGTTTTCCTCAGGGCATTCTGCTCTTTTTTACGTTATTTGTTCCCACATCGATGACGACCACTTCTGGATCTCTTATGAAATTTTTAGTCACATGCATTTTTTAACTTTTTTTCTAATTGCTCTACTCTGATTCCCCTATACACTTTGGTTTGTGCACCTTTCGCAGTCACATGAGCGATCATTGAGTCACCAATCGCTAACAAGTTTTTTTCTTCAAATATTTCACCTTTAGCTACATTGCTGTTGAGGTTAGGCATTTGCATACAAGGCCTGCATCGTTGTTCTTGTTCATTTCCAGTCAGAGCTTTGAATGTGTTGTATATTTGAAGTTCTGGTGGATTTTGAAGCAATTTTTTCTTCATGTTATTTGTATTTGTGACTCCCGTCCATTTCATGCAGGGACCATTGTTCCCGATGGCATGTTGGCTAGCATCTTCAAATTGGATTGGGTTCATGCTTCCCTGTGCAAGTCCTTTATTTTCTTCCACTAGCACATTCTTTTCTTCTTCCAATTTTTTATTTTTTTCAGCCGAGGGTTGACAATAAAGTCATTAGTCTTCTTGCACTCCAATATTTTTCATAATTATTCTGTATATTGTGAACTGATATACATTTTTGAAGATGATTAGAGTGCATTTCTGCATTTAGACTGCATAGTGGACAAAGTGGGGACTCATATATTCCAATTTTATGCAAATGTTTAGCCGTACAATCACGTCCTGTTAATGATCAGAGGGCTGCAATTGCTGATTTCCTAGGTAGATCTGGTATTACTTTTGTATTCTGGGCAAGAACTTACCATTTTCTTCCTTGAGATAATGTAACATTGATTTGTTTAAGTGTTCATATATACTTTTTATTAATTATTTAACAGAATTAAATGTTCATTTTCTAGTTGCTCCATTTGTTAGAAGGCTTGCTTTCTAGGCTAGGTAGTCTGCTGTCTCATTACCATATGTATCACAAAGTGTTGATATCTATTGTAATACTATTCTTTAATAACATCTCCTATATTCAATATATAGCAGGAAAGAAGTAGGAAGCATATGTCTACACAATTAAAGTTGTTATTCAATTACTCAATCAATTTAGTATAGAATATGGAATAATTTTAATTGGTAAAATGCCTGTTAAATTAAGTGGAAATCTAGAATCAACTATTTACAGCATGGTGAAGAAATCCTTAGGAATAGCTGGGTTCCCCTAAAAAAAATTTAACCTAAAAAAGTAATTCCAAAAGAATTTAATGTATTACATTCATATTCATAGGGGCACCGGGATAACACAGTGGTTTCGTTCGAAGCTCCCATGCTAAGGGTCCCGAGTTCGATCCCCACTTCTGGGGTGGCGATTTTAAGTCAGCCCTATCCACACCTTCACCTTTGTCTAGCACATGTGATTGCCCCCTATAGCCAACATGGTTCGGAGTCCACGGTATAAGCTGTAGATCCTCTCACCTCACAGTCATCTTCACTATCACCCTACCATTGGAGGTAATGGACATCGCCCTCTGTGTGCCTCCACCTGAGAAACGGGTCTAGTCATCACATGGTGGGACAGGGTTACCCTGAAGGCCAAGGCTGCAATGTGGGGAGTGTTGGTAACCAACCAACCAACCAACATTCACATTCATATTTTACTTAATGACCTAAAAACTTCAATAAACTGTCGTTTGTGACATAATTCAAGGTAACACAGTTTAAAATACAATGTCAAGATTAGAGTTAAAATACTCATAAATACTGTAAAACGGAATGGTAAAAACTATTTGTAGTCGGTTTATTGACACTGGTTACTTACTTTTTCTTATATTACTGAGGGACTAGTTTCAAAGGCCATTGCCTCCATTTTCAGCCTCTTTCCAACTAGCATCTGCTGTTGTCTGCTCTCCTTTCTCTGGTGGTGGAAGTATGAGCTTCTTTGTCAAATTATCTACTGGTGAGATTTCAAAGTTCATTACACAGTCCTTATTTTTCCACATAAATATGTTCTCCCATGTTGTTAGTTTATTTTGGTTTGTCACTCCTTTTAATAATTCGGATTTGGATCAGTCATGATTTTCGTTCCAAAAATGAAATGCTACTGCTGACTTTTCTTATCGTTTCAATCTGATGTTTCTAAAGTGCTCTTTTACTCTGGTTTTCAGATTTCTTTTAGTTTGACCTATGTAGGATTTTTCACAATTTTACAACTTACTTTGTATATTCCGGATCTGTTAACTGATGGCATTTCATCTTTTTGAATTTAGCAATTTTAAAATTGAATGTCCATTAGTAGGTGCCAAGATTATATTTTGTTCCTTAAAGACCTTTTTAAATTTATTAAATGTTTTTGGGTGATATGTGAATGAACTGAATATGCTGTTGCTTTCTTTTTCTTTTGTAAATGTGGTTGCTTCCTTAATGATTTTCTTTAGTTTAGCTTTTCTAATTTTCTTAAACACCAGACTTTTGTTGTATCCATTTTCTTCTGCTATGTATAGTATGGCTTTTTGTTCTTTGACGTATTCTTCTTTAGCCATGGGAATGTTGACCAGTCTGTGTGTAAGGCTGTTTATTATTGCATTTTTATGTATAATTGAGTTTTAGCTATTATTTTTACGTAATTTTCTGAATGTGTTGTTTTCCTGTAAATTCCAAATTTAACTTTTTGGTTATTCCTGATGATATTTAGATCCAAGAAAGAGAGTTGTCCATTGATTTCCTTTTCTACTGTGAATATGATAATCCTTTCTTGCACATTGAGTAATTTTAATGCATCATCTAAATGTTTATTTGACACTATTACAAAGATGTCGCCAACTTATCTATACCAAACTTTGAAGGCCTTGGCTTTCAGGGTAACCTCACCCCACCACGTGATGACCGGACCCATTTCTCAGGTGGAGGCACCCAGAGGGCGATGTTTCAACCTGGTTAGAATAATCTACACATGTTTTTAAACATAGATTAAGCAAATTCAGTTCGGATTCTGTGAAACTTTGGTTTGATAGATTAACAACATTGTTTGGATGATCTTTTAGGTTATGTTTGGCTTTTTAGGTTGACTTTTCAAAAGTGCTTGCTTTCTGGCAAAATTTTTAAGTTTATTTTATAAATTTGCTGTTATGCTCTTCATGTTTCCATTAAGATATTCAGATAAATTGTTTTCAAAATTTTCCAAAAATATATTTCCTAATGTTTTTGTAAGCTTTTGATGCAAATTGTACAATTTTATTTCTAACATTTATATTTCTGTAATGTTTGTTCTTTTTCTACTTCTAACACTTTTTTTCTTTGCTGCTTTTTGTGTTTACTATTTTTATCAAATTTCACTACTTTTCTGAAGAAATTAGGCACTACTTTTTTCTTGATACACATATTGATAAACCTTATGTCAGCTGCAATTCTCCTCCTTTTTTCTTGTAATTTTTCGAAAAGTTTTATTTCATGCGTGTTTTCCAATAATGAAAGTCCGGACCCTAACTTATTTGTATCCACTTTTTTTTTTTTTTTTTTTTTTTTTTTTTTTATTTGTACCACACCTTAACTTCTTATTCCTGTTAGCCTATTAGTTATGCGTGTTTGGAGGAATTTAGTAACAGTGACGTCAAAATTAATCTAAATATTGTTACTAAATATTGTTAATCATTACTAAATTCCTTCAAACACACGTAACTGTAAAATGTATTAAGAAGGAGTCAATATTTCAACTTTTGTTTGAAGTGTTTGACGCCACAATATTGAGCTTCTATAGGCAGTCTGTTAAACATTTTGATTGATATATTATTAAACCACTGCTTGGATTTTGTTAATCTTAGTAGATCAGTGACCAAAATTTGATTCTCCTCGTACAATAATTGTGAACTTCATCATGAGTGCTAGCTGTATGTAACTTCAGTTTGGTTAAAACTATACAGTTATAAATATACTGATTTATGATAGTAGGTATTTCCCTCTGTATAAACAAAGAGTAACAATGAGCACATTAAATGCTGCACCTGTAATAATTTGTATTGCCTTCTTTTAGATTAGGAGTATTTTATCAATATTAGCCCCATTGTCCCATATGTGGATTATATATGATTGTTTAAGGAAGCAGTCAGAAATCAATGTCATAAGTTGACAAAGTAAAAAAATACTCCAGATATTCTGGTACATATATGATTAATATGATTAGACCAAGATAACTTTGAATCAAGTACTATACCAAGAAGTATGAATTCAGAAATTTGATTAATTGAGGTTTTGCTGAGTAAGGACAATAAGTGCCAGGTTTTATCAACGTTCAACCCAAAACCATTGGATTTAAACAACATTACATCATCATGATATGCACTCTCAATGAATGAATTTAATTCCTGTACAGTCTTCAGCTTAGAAAGCCATGACATATCATCAGCAAATAAAATATAGTCACAACCAACATTACCGGACAGATCATTAAACATTATCAATAAGCAGAAAGGGCCAATTATCGAGCCTTGAAGAACAGCATATTCAACTGACGCTGGTTGAGATAAAAGACCTTCATATGAAGTAACCTGAGTTCAATTAAATAGTTAAGACCTTATTAAATTGAGTTCTTTAGCCCTTATACCATAATAATACAGTTTATTACAAAGTATATTATAATTAATACAATCAAAAGCTTTTGAAAGGTCCCAGAATACAGCTATGAAGTTTCACAATTTTCAAAACTGCCGATTTCTGTTTCAACCAAATTAAGAATAGTAACTAAGGTGGATAATCCAGATATGGAACCATAATGTGATTTATTACCATTTAGATTAAGACGCAATTGTTTTAATGCAAATTCTTAGCAAAGGTGAGTTCTTTTATCGAGGACAGCCTTATTATTGTGTTTAGTAAAATGACCAGAGATGACTATCAAAATAAATTACTGCATTATAAGGAAAACCTACCTTTGTATATATTAAAAAAGGCAGAATTAAATGTTGAAGAAGAATTGATTACCTAAGTTTACCAATGTACTATAGGTATTCAATGGAATATTATTATGTTTCAAGTGGATATATGTAGATGTAAACCTTTTGGAAAAAGATAGACGTGAAGTAAAACATCAGCCTTCAAGTCCTTCAACCCCCTGCCGCCGATGTCCTCTACCATGGCGTTCAGGGACTTGGTGCTGCTGTCGGCCTTTCCCTTCAGGTCGTTAACGTGGCTCGCCAGGTTTTCGACGCGCTCGCCCAACTCCGTGGCGTCCTCCTTTATGACGGCCGACTGCTCCTCAAATTTGGCGGTGAGGGCTTCATTCGCATCCTTCATTTCCGTGATCAATTCGGCCATCTTCACGGTCATCGTCGCGGTCAAGTTGCTATAAGCCATTTCCATCTTTGCGGCCAGGTTGTAATTTGCCGCTTCTATTTTCGCAGCGAGGTTGTCATTCGCTCTTCTCATTTCTTTCAACTCTTTTAGAATATTTTCCAAAGCAGCCTCCATCGTGGTATGTGTCACTGCTGACACCAATCGTGACTGTGGGTTCGTAGAATTAATATTCCAAGTTGCAGAAGCTCAAAACGCTCTTTATTTTCGTAGAAACACACTTTGGTCAAACCTTTCAGTAGCAGAATTACGTAACATACGCAAATACAATCTTCCAAGGTCGTTGACCTGACGAAGTGCTTAACAATCCCGTAACAGATTTCTAGGTTTACATCTATGCGCTTTCGGCACTTAAAGGTTGCAGTAGATTTAATCCTAGGAGCTTGTTTCGTAAAACGCTTAATGGAACCCATGAAAATGTTTAACTACAACAATTCCAAAGAATATATGATGTTCCGCAAAGTACCTTCACCAGTTTAAACAACTATAAGTCAGTGAAACGATGGAGCTCTCTTTACCTCTGCTTTATACTAACCATAACAACATTTTAGGAAGTAGAGCATCAATTTTCATGTTTAGACTCTTAGCATGATTCATCATAAAAAATATAAATTTACAGTTTCAATGAAAAGAGGTAGTTGGCTTGCATATTACTTTTATTTTCATTACGACATTGTACAAGACGTAGGAAAATTGGCAAGGCTTCGCACAAATAAATACCTTACTTTTATTCTAAACTTACTTCATCACAATATAACAAAGTGCGCTTTCAATTCAGGAGAATTTTAATGGCGAAAACTGCCAAAATTGACAAACAAAAGCGTTGCCAGTTGCAGGCACATGAGACTCAGTTCCGATTACACTCTGTTTACGACTCCGTTTACGACTCTTGGTGAGTCGCAACTTCCTTAAATACCTCTGCTCATATTACTAGACATATCTGGATTATTCTGTAACAAATCAGAAATCGAAACTTCTAGTCAGCTACCTGTCTCTTTATCTGTTTCGGCAAGATTTTATCTCCGCATTCCACTATCTGTCTCTTATCTCTGCGCGCCGAACCTTTTGTGCACGTTGCCGCCAGTCGCAACAATATGAACATTGGGTATATTTGTTAAATATGAACGAGATGTTAATTTAGGAATTTACTATGAGGTAAGGAACGCTATCATCGCAGGCGGTCCCAGGGTCGACATTTGAATAGAAGTGGCCCTCTTTAACACTTCTTTAGTAACTGATGACCGTAGCAAAAGGATACAAATGTAACAAAAGATCGATTTGAGTAGGAGAATTTTGGTGTGAATAGCAGAGTTCCTTGAAAGGAAGGACACAGCTGGACGCTCCGTCCGGGAAGGAAGGCGTAACTCGGGAAAGTATTTGTTCATGCGCAACTGACGACTTACTGTTCACCAACGCAAAGTAAGTCCATGAAAGGAATGTACCACCCAGTGCCACCCTTACAAAGTGAGATAAGAACAGCGAATGTGTGTAACAGAGAACGCATGCTACACAAGGAGTAGAACGGTTAAAAAAACTTGCCCTGTTCACTCTGTACACTAAAACCGAGAAGATTTATTCACAAAAGTAGAAGACGTCAGAAAGTTTTTGACTGGTCTGTAATTGAATTGGTATGGGATGTCATAAATCTATCCAGGAAGGTTGGAGGAACCTTCTCTAACCTCCCTGCGTCTCAGGCCCCGGAGACTTTCTTTGCTGTGGTATACTGTGCATACTATCGCGTAGTATGCGCTTCACATACGGCAGCTCCAGACAGTAATATAGATCGGCTTCCCTTAGTCGGTAGCTTCGCGATTTATGTGATTATAAGAAGAAGTAGTGATTAAACAAGTCTTTAACTTGGATTCCAGTGTCATCTTTACTCCTATATAACCAGGCAAACCTGAGAGAAACCTCGCGCTCAAAACTTAGGCTACCGCCCATCGCTTCAATTGGAATAACGTTATGCTGAAGTGTGGTGACAAAGTTCATATGTGAAGCCGCTTTTCCCTCTTGGACTGCCAGTACGGCTCACTACAGTCTGATTTTTAAAAGAAGATACGTGAAGGTCATCCAGCAAGGGACGCGAAGGGTAAGAGGGGAATTTTGTTGCTATGTAAACGTAAACAACGGTTGCCAGATTGGTTACACTGGTATATCATGTACTCCTCAGGTCAGTTATCGCTAGTTGTGTGCGGGAAACCGAGTTTGCTTGTGTTCAGTTGCGCCGTGTACTGTTAGCTTACTTTGTGAAAACACAATTAAAATACGTCGTTATAGAAGCAAGACGTAGTGGCGGTGAGATTAGAGGTAGACCGAGGAATCATGGCCCAAGGCAAAGATCAGCTTACGGTCGGGGTGTTACATTGCATAGTCAAGTTAGAGAATTTATCTCTTCTCTTAGGGAATTCTTTAAACAGGAAGACGAGAGTTTGCTCTTTATCAATGAACCGCTTATTCCTTTCAATCAAAAGCTACCGCCTCATGTCAGTAGATATGCTTGCATGTCAAAGAATAGCTGTGGGTCAAAATTCCGGCATATCGGCAGAATTGATATGAACATGGCATTTGACAAATTCGTTAGTAATAGTATATTGCGATACTAATGTATACGGAATGAGGAAAGGTTTGAAAACAACGAGGCGCTTGCGCGGAGTTTTTTTCAATTTCCTAGATTCCGTTATAGTTTTACCACACGTGTATTGCATACTATTTTTTGCACTATGTATATTTATATCAATCTGAATTTTAGTACTTAAGATAGTAACTGAAATATTAATGAATATAACTGAAGATAAATGTTAGATTTTAGAACATGCATAGCTGTATGTGTTGCTTTGGAAGAACACCGCACTAGTGCAGGAATGTGGACTTACGATGCATAGCAACAATAAAGGTAAGTATGGAATATTAGCTACATAGTTCAAAAATTATTTTAAAAACTCACACATGTGAATTTCCTACAGTGCAGTGAATGTATAAACTTATTTTTGTCTTTAAAGTAGGCTAATACAGATTAACTGTGCATGTTTTTGTTGAGGTGAGATAACTCGTACCCTTGTTTATGTTTCGAGTTTTGAGAGGGTAAAGAAAGGGGATCTGCGTTACCTTCTATCTGCTACTGGGCAACATTGCAGCACCCACGTAGAGAAACAGATGACCTTCACGTATCTTCTTTTAAAAATCAGACTATAACGTGCATATTGTTTGCTATCCCTGCTTCACGTTTCGACCTACCGCGCGCCTCATAGCTTAGTGAACTCAATGGACTGCAATGTTTGCAATCCCAAGAGCGGTTCAATTGCAATTTCGTACGGATTTTCGTAAAATCAGACGATTTTTGAACATTTTCACGGTGATTCAAATATATTATTGTTCCTGACAGTAAAGTATAATGAAATGTGTCTTTATATACTGCTATCAATGGTGTGATTGCAACAATGAGTAATTAGTCGGGTATTTAAAGTCGCTTCGTTTTGGCGCTTTAACACTGAAAGAGAAATGCGACAATAAAGTGCGAGGAAGACCGACCCCTGTGTTAAACATTCAAAGTGCAACAAGCCGCCATAAACAACATAGCAGGTGTTTCAGTCCTGAAATGAACACGAAATATGAGTGGATATGTGGCTGTAACGTCATGAATTCCCTGTTCTGTTTCTCTTTCCTTTTATTTGGAATTAAAGACGACGCAGCCAACATTGTGTGGGTTCAAAAAGGAGTTTCAGATTTGAAGAGACTATATGAAAAATCTCTTAACATGAAAAGTCCGAAAATCATGTTAATAACATGCTTAATTTTGCTACACTTGGATCAGTAAATGCACAGACATGTTTAAGCCAAGCCTATAAGGAATCAATAGATCGTCACAACGATCAAGTCAAAAAAAATAGGGGCACTCTTATAAAAATAATCAACTTTGTGAAATTTTGTGGTTATCACGACCTACTCCTAAGAGGGTATGTATGAACAGCATGAAGGGTCACAAAATCAAGGGGTATTCAGGGGGTTGATTAAATATACAGCAGAAATTGATTTCCTATTTTAGCTCCATCTTAATGGTGACTCATTTTTTAAAGGAACTTCTAAGACAGTACAACACGAGTTACTTCAGTGCATTCTTGAAGTTTGTAAAGAAAACATCTTAGAAAAAAATTGAAGCAGCAGACTATGTATCTGTTATGGCCGACGAAACTACAAATATTGTTGACATGTTTCAGCTTGTAATAGTCTTAAGGTATTGTAATGCCTTAGGTAATCCTATTGAGCGATTCTGGGGATCTTGTATTCCGAATGGACAAAATTCTGATGCAATTGCATAAGTTGTGATTTCTGAGCTTGGCAATATATTAAAAGTAAATAAGAAGCTTATAGGCCGAAGTTTTGATGGTGCAGCGGTAATGAATGGGGCTATCAGTGGAGTGCAAGCTAAAGTTAGAGACATGTACCCCAATGCTTACTTTGAGCATTGCTTAGCTCATCAACTAAATGTAGTAAGGGAGAGAGCTGCTAGGCAAAACACAAAATCTAGGATAATTTTTTTTTTTCAAATCTTTGTGTTATACCCGTCTTCTTTTCCGCTCTCCACACCGATCATCAGTGTTAGATTCATGTGTTAAGAAGAGAATCCCAGCGATGGATCAACGAGCTGGAACTACAAATCCAGGACTGTAAATGTTGTTTACGAAAAGGAGGTATTGAAGGAATGTTTTCAATTGTTGCCAGAATCAGAGACCTCAAGCAGTGCGACAATAAATGAGGCAAGTGCTTTATTGGGGTATCTTGAAAATAATGAGTTTTGTTTCTGGCTTAATTTTTTTCCATTTAGTTATGCCTCTTGTATATTGTACAATCAACTACAGAATCACCGCATAGATGCTGCCAAAGCTGCAGTGTACATATCTACTTTCACTGCTGAAATTATAAAAGTAAGAAACATAGTGGAGTCCTGTGATTTGGCAGCGAAAATCCACAAAAAAGGAGAATTGTTTCAAACACACAGACCAGAGCAGCAGCAGCAGCAGCAGCAGCAGCCAAGGAAGTATGTGATGTTATACTGTCACAATTGGATCTCCGCTTCAAGTTTGCAGAACACCTTTCTGTCTTCACTTCTACAAGATTCACAATTTGAGCAATTTGATTCAATATTTTCTGAAAATGCGTTTAGTGAATGCATAAAAATGCTCCCAGTGTTTGGTAAGGACAAATCACATACAGAACTTTCAGTCATCTATTCAAGAGAAGAATTCAGGAATATTGGTGGTACTGTAAAATTACTTCAATATCTTGGAGCTAATAATCTTTCTTTCACGTTCCACTCTTTCTGAAGTGTTCGACTTTTGAAAATAACTATTACCTATTCTGCCTCTAACAACAAGTGAATCTGAGCACTGTTTCTTCACGCAGTAAAGAACTAAAACATTCCTTAGGAACACTATTGGAGAAGATAGATTAACCGCGCTTGCTATGTTGTCCATAGAAAAAGAAATGATAGAAAAAAATCTCGAAGTTCAACGAGAGAGTGGTAATAAGTTTGCTACAAAGAAAGATCGTCGTATGCAGTTCGTCTTCAAATAATTAAGGTAAGCTAAATTTTCAGTCATCAGTGCATCCTCCTAAGTATAGACAACATGAGCCGCCACTGCTAACAACTCAAGTTTCCACAGGTGAGGCAGAGAGAAGTTCCAACATATTGACAAGAATTAAGTCTTTCCTCAGGAACACCTTGGAACAAGATAGGCTCAATCCCTTGGCTGTTGTTCCATTCACAAAAAGGAAATTGGTGAAATCCCTAACTTCAAAAACAGAGTAACTGAAATGTTTGCCACCCAGAAGAATAGATGTGCTCAGCTCTTTTATCTTTTATTACTAGTTATTTAAAAATGTATAGCGTTTTAAACCAGTTCTGCTATTGGAGTGTTTTTGGTAACTCAGCTAAAGATGCCCTGTATTAAAAAGGTATAACCCCACTTAACTTTCATTACAAGCATCTTCACATCTGGCCCCACCAAGAGAAGGACTTACTAGCAGCCACTGCAACAGACTAACTTTTATATTGAATTATTCGAATCGCGAAGCTTACTGTGGAGTCGAGGAGTTTAGTCGGGCAATTGAACCGCCATTGCTGTTGCTAGAGATACCGCCTTCCATGGGACAGCCACTGCTGACTTCACCAAGGCGGAAGCATGTCTGCCGTGAGTGATTAACGCGCCTTCAAAGACTAGCTGCCGTCATGAAGCGAGTTGCGTTATAACTGCCTAAACACACTCGAAATTGTTCCAGAATGTAATTCGAGAACATGCGACTACTAGAAAGATATTCCGCGCGTGAAAGGTTATATCAAGAGCCGTCACGAAGCGTAGGGGGGTATGTTTAGTGTTTGGAGCTTCGAGAGTCTTCCAAGTTTCGATTGTACCTCCAAGGCGAGGAATCGGCGCAGTGAAGCACTTCACAAATCACTCGATTGTTGAGTTGTGTAAGTCGACAGAGCAGTGCAAAGAAGCGCGGTATGTTCCAAATTTTGTGGTGAGTCGGTAGGCTGTGGAACGGTGCAATGAAGCAGTTCAAGAGCGAATATCCAGGTTATTAACTCCAGAGTCGGCGTGCAGGTCAGTGTAAGAAGTGAACCTGTGTATACGTCAGAGGGATCACCAGCAGCAGAAGTTAGTACGTGCAACAAGGACATAAAGAAACATTAAGAAGACGTGTTGAATCTGTGCGTTAAATACACACAATTATAGGTATTCCCTTTTATAAGCATTTTGTATAAAAGGGAACATGATCGTAGTTAAAAGTGGTCTAATGATTTTGGTGATAAAGGAGTCTACGGTGAACTTCATCTCGTCTTTTGTCAACTTTGTCACAATATGGAAACTTTTTAAAACATTTAATTCTCTCATTGATGTCCCTGATGAGTTTTATTAAAATACCATATGTTTAAGACATTTTTGTCACAAATTAAATGTGCATCTTGCATTTTCTTGGAATATCCTTCTCAGAGGCTCTGTTCATTCTGAATGAATATTGTATAACTGGTAAACCATAAGGGATTGACAATATCTTACTACACAGAAGATGTAGATATTTTTAAAACACATAATTTGCGTCTAATATTTTCAACAGCCCAACTATTTCACGGCCTACCCCATCTACTGCATGTTGAGATAAACATTATCTTTTTACTAATTTGATGGTAAGAGGATATGGGAATATAGTCACCTATAAGTGATAGTCCAATATTTTAAAGCTGGTTGCTATGTGATGCGTTTGAAATTAGTTTATTTTTTATGACCAAGACAAAAAGTGAACGACTTCCAATTTGAGAAAAGTATAAGTATTAGAAAATTCAAACAAATAACAAGGAATACCTCAAAAACGGCTCACTCACACAAAATGGTATTTCATATACATTGTATGTTTTAAAAAGATGTACATTTCTTGTGTAGTAAGAATTTTGTCCATCTCTTACGGTTTACCAGTTATACAAAGGCATTCATAATGAAGAAGGCTTTGAAGAAATTTTCAGAAAATACAAGATATAGATTTCATTTATCATGAAAATTATCCTTAATACATGGTATTTTGTATTAGTTTCGCTTTTGCAAATAAAAACTTTCGTAAAATTTTCCTTTTAAAGTAACTTGTGTTGCGGAGTGAGGATTTTCTTGAAAATCTTGCTGTAGTATCCTTGAAAGATATCAATATCAATACATAAATATCAAGTCGGATATTTAACCGACTTTTCGTTTCTAACTCATGCTGTTGGCTGACACATGCTGTTTGTACTTACATTGCATTGAATACAAATCTGCGTAATAATTCTGATTAAACAGAGATCGGTTAAGGTTAGCAACGAGAGAATGGTTATGTAATACGTTCCAAGTAACGCTGTGAAAAACAATGTTTTCATTTTCCTGGACACTTATCAGGAATTGATATTTTTCCTTATTGATGTTTACGTTTCAAGTTCGTGGTATTATTACCATATAATGGTGCGTAGGACGACAGCCCTGCCCGAGCCTAGTGCTTAACGGGAGATGGGCACCGATGATACCTGAAATCAAATAAACGTAAACCAGAGCGAGGTATTCTGATAATATGTAAGCTACGTAGGTATGTAACATAAATAATCCCTCTTAACTCAATCGTTGCCAAGCAACAACCACAAAAATTTACACGACCAGAATATCTTGTAGGTATAAAGTACAGAATTGAATGTATGCTACTTTGTTCCCATCATTAAGTTTCTTATAACAAAATGAACGTCATTGAATAATACACTTTCAGAATCACTAATAATGTGAACAAATGCTGTTCACACCGTGACATGGTAACACCACCTCGTAATCAATCGCATAAGCACGACTGCCAATTTTAGAAAGTAGGGCTATAGGTTCAGCTGGTTAAACGCGTCTATTGATCTCAAGTTCCCCGGTTCAAAGCCGACCCATATCGATTGTTTTTAAGTGTACATACATTGAAGTGGTAGCCCCATGTAGTCGATTTTCTTGAATGTAAAAAAAAAAAAAAAAAAAAAAAAAAAAAAAAAAAAAAAAAAAAACCTCTGTACCACAGGCGCCGGAGTGATCCAGGAAATCGCAGCGTCGTCAGCAAACAAAACTTATCAACTTAGTGAAGGCTTTTTTGGAATAGAAGTCATAGGTTTCTGTCTTTGTTCGTTGGTTTTTGTTGGTTCCTCTGCCGTTTAAACTTGTGCTACCTTAATTATCGATTTAGTCATTTTAATATTCCACAGCACTTACTTACATTGCTTTCATAGAAGGTACGCCACTGATTCAATAATAACCTACGTTCTTCTACTTATGTTCTAAACCCTTGCTATTCTTCTTCTTCTTCTTCTTCTTCTTCTTCTTCTTCTTCTTCTTCTTCTTATTATTATTATTATTATTATTATTATTATTATTATTATTATTATTATTATTATTATTATTATTATTATTATTATTATTATTATTATTATTATTATTATTATTATTATTATTATTATTATTATTATTATTATTATTATTATTATTATTATTATTATTATTATTATTATTATTATTATTATTATTATTATTATTATTATTATTATTATTATTATTATTATTATTATTATTATTATTATTATTATTATTATTATTATTATTATTATTATTATTATTATTATTATTATTATTATTATTATTATTATTATTATTATTATTATTATTATTATTATTATTATTATTATTATTATTATTATTATTATTATTATTATTATTATTATTATTATTATTATTATTATTATTATTATTATTATTATTATTATTATTATTATTATTATTATTATTATTATTATTATTATTATTATCATCATCATCATTATTATCATTATCAGTATCATTATTATTATTAGTAGTAGTATTATTATCATTATTGGCAACTAAAATGCATTTTCGAGGAAATGTCTATAACAAAAGTGTGAATAGCATGCAGTAGTACTTTCTCTTTTTAACAAGCAAAAGTAAAAAGGCATCTTTAAGTCGCGAGATCTAAAAATCTGTATTGTTTTGGAGAACTCCATATTTAATTCTTAAGTAGAATACCGTACCTTCTTACTTACTGTAAGTACATAGTTGAGAAAATAAAAATATTAATTTCAAGTTTAAACAACTTATATATCAGGCTACTATTGCGATGTGCAAATATTTCGAAGTAGTTAAGGTAAGTGGGGGGAAGATGAAAGTTGGGGGAAGACGGAAGTTTCGTAATATTTTGTCCATCTGAGACTAGATAGCAGCAGTTACCACAGCCTAGCATAGGGGCATCCAGTTTGAAGTGTGCTCTTGTGTTCTTCTGTTTTACATCTTGCTTCATCCAGTGATAAACAAGAAACCACCATCTGTAAACTTGGTAAGCACAAGTAATGTAATATTTCGCTGCCCATAAGTAAGGTCTAGCACTTGATGTACTACATGGAGATGCCTAACCATCGTATTTTGCCATGTGCGTCTTTGCGTGCACATGGTAGCTCAGACGAATATGGCTGGTAGCGTACACCAAAAATAAGGTTCACTTGCATCTCCCCCCAGCCATTGGAGGAAGTTGAAAGTTCTTAAAGAATATTTATAAATTACATATGACCGATCATGACGGCTTGACCGATCATTTCTCAAACCATTGAAAAACTTTTGGCAGCAAGCTTCGGATACTTGGGTTCATTCAAACCCTAACCGGAGAGTTATAAGGCTGCAGTTTAGTTCTCTCCGTTCTTCTTTGTATCATGTCTTTAACATACGTTAAATTTGCCTTTTATGAGGTGTATTACATGTTGTTATACAAATTCTTAATTTACTTTAGTTTTTAATTTCAAACTTCGTGTTGTTGCATCTTCCTCCACGTTGTTCCATCTTCCCCTAATGGGGTAAGATGTAGGTGTTGTTATAATTAGTTTAATTGTACCCTTTTATCTCCTCACGTTAAAGGACACTTATTACTGTTTCTCCCAGTAACAGTTAAATATACAGACATTATCTTGAGGTATTTTATATATTTTTCTCCATTCCCATTTCCATGAAAAAAGGACATAACCGTTAAGTGTGTCGTCTTCCCCCAACTTCCCTTATATAGTTACTAGAAACTTCGTTTTCTACTTTCTCTTGCATACATCTGGAAGCATGGTACTCTATCTAAAAATCGATATCAAGGTTTCACCGAAATTGAAGTACGAAAGCCGCTAAATCCACAAAATGCACTTTTATAAAAAGGCCCACGCGCGCGCGGGGATTTGTGTGCGTGAACAACAGCTCAGCAGATCTGTATGTTCAACTTTCAAGAATTCATCATGAAGATTTTGAAGGAAATCACAGACTAATTTCACATGCAATAGGTGCCAGCATGAAGACACCCCATGCGCGATAAGATCTCCACCTCCCCGTTATCACTAACTTTGGGTAGGTACTAAGTCGGAAGGAAGTTGTTAATCTCATCAGTGGTATATTTTAATTATGTCAATCACGGTTAAAATTTAATAAACAGTGTAGGAATAATACATATATAAATATAGATGCAGATACATACTGTCATTTCCTCTCATAGACAGTTATGGTTCAATGGATGGGAACACCCTTCGCTACCTCAATTTTGTTTTCTGTACTTTTTTCCGACTATCACAACTTTATCATTTGTACGTCGAAATGCTGTTCTATCAGTTCGCTTTCTATTCATCCATATTGTGATACGAAGGCTGAAAGTAACTTTGTACTAATGTTCCATTCGAGAAATATCTGTTTTTTTATTCATACTATCGTTTTTCTTAGAACACGCCGAGCGAGGGTCACTACGGCCAGTATCCTATAGTACAGACCGCTCCTCCCACATAGATAGGGTAAGGGTTAATTTTTAGTCTTTTATGTTTATAATGATAAGCATATGTCATAGTTATATGTAACATTTTATGGGCATATGGTTGATCAGACTGAACGAGTTTCACGTAGGGTTTCCTGATAAATCATAATGCTAAGAATCCCCAAAATTGACATCATTCACGAGGAATAATACAGTTTGACCCAATCTCCACCTTTCTGAAAATTTTGGGAGCTGCATTGTTTTATTGCTACACACTCTAAGTGTTTGGTTTCTAACTCTTCCTACAAATCATCGCAGTGATAAGTTTAAGGGAGCTAAAAGGTTATATATATATATACATCGATAACTACATAAATACAAAAATATAATAAAAAATAAATAAAACTCATTTCATCTTAATGGGGTAAATGCAGGCTAAAATGCAAAAAGAGGAAGCAGCGGTGATACAAACACTGACTGATGATGTTGATTTGGCTGATGAAATTAGAGTACGGACAGTAAACTCTACATGGAGTAACCTGATGGGTAAACGAGTTAGGTTCCAATTGCCTGAGTCCTCACCGGAGGCCTCATGTATGGACTGAACAATAGCCAGTGCAGAAAGACACACACCTACTAGTAAAAGTCAACTTCACCCTAATGTGGCACGAAAACAGTTTATCCCTATTTCCAGGACCGGTTTTAAATGTAATAAACCGGGTCACATAGCAATAAACTGCAGAGTTAAATTCGAAAACGAGTACTCTGGAGATAATCAGTTCGTTAGGGAAGCATTGAGGAAAAATACAGAACAAAATTCCGGGAAGTACAACACAAAATCTTTTGGTAGACCAATATGGCCGGCACGACAGGAAGGAAGGTGCCTTACATCAGCTAAGAGGTGTTACAAATGTACTCAAGTAGGACATGTAATGAGAGAGTGTAGATGGGAAGGACGAGTGCACAGGAAACCGCAGGGCGATGTTGAGAGGCTAGGTAATGCTGTGGGATTGTATGTTTCGACAATGCTGAGAGGTGTTGAAATGCATAATATAATGATAGATACGGGGATGGCAGTATCGATAATCAAGTTAAAAGCAATACAGTTGACTGATCCAGTCAAATCAACTACGCTACGTACCTTGACAGTTAGAGGGACTAGGTCGAGAGTAGATGGTGAAATAATTATGCTAGTACTACTAGACACAACGGAATTAGCGCATAAGTTCTATGTGACACCAGTCGAACTTAATTGTATAGGAATATGTGGATTAGATATCCTTAAGAAAGTGAAGGTTAGAGTTGACCTCTGCGACGACTTACTACATATAGGAAGGGACAGTATTCCATTGTTGACAACAGCAGAACTTAAGTAACGTCATATGAGATGAGGGAGTAGCTAACATGGATACCGGAAGTAAGTTCATACGGAAATGCTTAAAATCAAACTCAAATGGTCACACGGAATTGAATTAGGATGTAGTAACAGCAGAAACCAGACTTCGTGACCTGGTAGTGTAAATTCTGTTAATTTTATTTTTTATATAGCCTTCCTGTATTCGTAATATAACCAATTTCATTGGGGGATAACTGGGTTCGGTAAACCGGAACCCTAAACTTATGTACTTGGCATAACATATGTTATGCTCTAGTGACATTTAAATTAAGTAGGCACATAAACAGGTAACTCATTATCACGTTTAACTTCGTAACTTTTATAGACACTTGTTTTGGGCTAAGTTGGTGAAGTAATTCACCCCGTTTGCCTTTCCAGCGACAACTATGGCGAAAGTAATGGGCAAATATCTGCAGTCATCTCGTCGGATTCAATCCCTTACGGATCACGAGAGACTTATTATTGCCGAATGTGGTACTGAGTTCCTTCGGGAATTTTCTCCGAGGGACGTGGATACTGTCTGGGACGCTCTCTCACCTATATGTATGAATCCTTTTGAACCCTATAGGTTGTGCACTGTACGCTGGAATCAACCTCATCAGCGAACGCAAATTGACGGCCCCCCTCCCTTTATCAGAAACTGTCCTTTTTGTAGGGAGGCTACTCCCCTACAAGGCATACCGGAAACGACTTCTGCCTAAAGGCACATCTATAGTTTTTGGTAATATTAGTTTTTTCTTTTTTTGTGATGATTATCATCACCTCTATCTTCACCTCCTCAGGGACAAGTTAGCTGAGTAACTGGGTTTTCTTACAGGAAGAGGATGGGTTGCCCGCTTCCTGTTTTTCTAGGCTAGCTGTCACCAGTTGCATGTTCGTTTACAGAAAATAGAATTGTCGGTTTTTTCCTACATGTAATATTGACGTGTACTTATGTCAGGCACGCAATAAGCTGTCAAGATAGTTGAAACATAATAAAATAAAAAAAAAATAACAACAAAAGGACAAGAAAGGGAGTACTACTTTACTTCTCGGGTGCGTCGTGAGACCCCGGGGTGGTAAGGGGTAACACGTCGTGATTCCATTTTTAGGGGAATACCGTAAGGTCCCATAAAAAAGACACAAAGGAAACATAGTCGGGGTTTACATTTCGTGGGGGTACCGTGAGGTCCCACGGAATCTTATTGGACACGTATTATCAGAAACTTTACGTTTCACTGTGGACAGATTTCTTTTCTTTTCTTTTATTAAGGTTCTGGATGCGCGGGTCGCTCCATTAGCCTGTTTACGATTGTTTCTTACACTTTATAGAAGATAGCAGTGTCCCGGGACGATATATATATTGTTGTTTGAAAGAAGAACTAGTATACATACATATATAGACCATTGCAGAAACGGCCACCGCAGTTATGTTGTATTTATTTGCTTGCACGTACCTGGCAGCCCCTAAGGTAGTTGGGGAACCTTCTGAGGCCATACCGATTGAAGTGACAGCTGGGGCTGATTTTTACGCTTTGCCAAATTTAACGCTTTATAAAAATTCTGTCCCAGTATTATTTGTTGCATCCCAGTGTTAGATATATGCTCCAGTGGCTGCCTATTGTAGAATAAACTCCACCACTTCGACCTTTTGTGACTGGTAAACATCGAAATTCCAGAATGTTCCAGACGAATTCCCCACACTGTTTCAGGTGACTGATAACCCGCTAAGAGGGGATGGTTCTATCTTTGGTTCACAATTCTTGCTAGCCGACAAACCGCATGTAGAAAACATGTTTGTTTCCGAGTCAACAATGCGTGCTATTTTACTACAGGCCCGAAAGTTTGACCAGTGTGTTGTCATGCTAAACATGAAAATGATAAAGTCTTTATTCTACAGCATGCCATGTCTATGCGTTCTTCCGGTGCTGGGCCTTTGTTTGAGTTATTGTTTCAGGCTACATGCACTAATCGAGTGTATCGTACTTGTATGACGCGTGATCTGCACCCTTTAGTCTTATCTCCGGGTTTGTTGAGCAATGCATTAGATGCAGTTCGGCTTTCTAATGCTGGATTCCGCCTGGTCTGGGAAAAGGAGGCCATTGGTAAATACTATAGCGCCCCCATTGTTGATTGCTTGTTTTCCGCTAAGTACATTGTAATTGGCTTACAAATTTCCCTCATTCGAGACGATACGCAGACCGCTGTAGGACGCTATTTCACTCCTACACCCTTCGCTTTTTCAGAGCAAACATGCATGATTAATTTGAGTGGGCGTGCGGTAGCCATCATGTACTCTCATGGGAGTTTTCGGCTTTTGCTACCTCAGTTCGACATTGCTAAATCTAGTCTGTGTCTAGTGACCCCGGCGTATGGCATTTCCGGCTTATTTACTGCCTGCGTTTCGGCTATTTTACAGGGCACATCGGTATCAAAGTTATCTCGTGTGTGCCCTATGACATGCTTTCAGAACCACAAGCCGATGGTGAACCCACTGGACTATTTTAGTTTTACGTTGACCCACGTAGACTCCTTGCGGGTTCACTGTCCAAATTCGGTACGTTAATTATTCCTTAAAAAGCGACATTGGTGCATACCGGGTTCGACTACCTTGCAGCTGTAATGCTTCTGTGTCCTTTTATACCCTTACTCCCCTCAGACACTGTCTAGCGTCGCACAATGTGTGGGTAGAAATATGACGACTAATACCGGCATCATGGTCTTCTCTTGAAAGTACAATTTTACACCCGTATGATTCTTCAGGTTATCCCAAATACACTTCTCTGGGTCAATGTTATAACGAGCACTGGCATGCTGCAGACCCTTCCAATACCATTATTATATCCATAATTGGTGTACTATTTGGCTTACACATCATAATAATTGCGTATTTGATATGGCTGGCTAAAACTAATAGGTTAATGCCCGTACTATGGTGCCATGTTACGCCATGGTCAGCCCGCTTACCGTGTACCTATCCACCTTCTTCGAGGGCTCTCAACCACGCCGAGAATACGACGATGTCATCTCATCCCCACCCATATCCCGTTACCAGCCCTACCTACAGTCTCAGGTCAATCCTCGGCCCCGGTATATGAATCCCCCAGAGGGGAGGAGTCTCTCTACACTTTCCCTAGACCTTCGGACCAAGTCTATATGCAACCTCGTCCAGTAATAGAGGCCTATGTAAATTTTACTAAACACCATACCTAAACACCCTCCATCCTTCTCCCCCCCCCCCCATCTTTTCCACAGTCTAACTGTGCGTAGCTTCATTGTTTTCAGAGGACCACCCAATTTTATTATTGTATACCTCACATATATATTCAATTCATATATCCGTCTAAACATTTATACATAAAATTCTAATGTATAAGCTAATGTAATTTTTGTGCTTTGGCCAGGTTCCCTTAAGTGTATTGTACTTGTAATTTTTTTGTAAGTTCCATGTTTTGCATTATTGGTACTTTTTTTAGGAATTATATGTTTTTTTATTTTATCTATACGTTTGTCATTTGACGACTTACATTGTATTTTTCATTACTGGCTCCCTTACCTACACTTTGTTTAATTTTACAGTCCATGTTGTTTTGTTTTTGTTCATTAATCTGAAATTACTGGAATTAGAGATTGCATTATGTATTCATTACATTATTCGTTACATTATCTATGTAACCACTGTGTCTGTCTTATCTACCGTTCAATACTGTGTTTCCCATTAGTTTTGATACTTTTCCCGCTATCCGTTTCCCGGCCGGACTTCCTTCCCCATACCCGTGTACTCATGCTGGTTCCTTACAGTCATCCTGTAGATTGATCTACTCATATTTTGTTTTCATGTGCGAGGACCACGCCCTACTTGTTTGGACACCCCATGACTTTGCGGCACGGCTTCATGTGGTACGGAGGTTTCGGCACCTTGACGATATAGCCTCCCGCCCTAAGCACCGACCACCTTCATTTCCATGGATACTGGATTTGACTACACATTTTGGAACTCGCGGGCCCTGGTGTGAAATGCGAATTCCCATTCTCCAAGACTGCGATCCGACATGTTTTTAGATTGTTGTGTGGACCTGCCAAGTTTGTTATATCCAGCCAGTGTAGTGCTATTCGTGTGACTGTTCCTGTTTCCGGTGGGGAGGCCCACGAACCATCGGTGCTCTCCGGTGTTATCACTAACTTGCCGGCCATGTTCTAATGTCAAGACTGCATGGGTGCGTTCCAAAAGTGTATACTGTACTTTTCCCATCAAGCATGGACTATGTTGAACGCCTGGTGTCTTTCGTCCTCAACGAACTGTTGGGCGTGGTGTTGCACTCGCAGAGTTTAGGTTATGTATTATTGTCAATATCTTTGTATTTTGTTTCCCCCCTCCCTCCCGGGCCTGCCCTCCTTTCTCTTCATGGTTTTATGTATTATGTATTGTACATGCAATCTCTAATATTCTGTATGTAGGTAAGGTAACTGGTTCATGTCCTCCCTGACGTGACCTCTTTCTTTAATTTGCAGGCCTTGTTTGTAAAGCTCTTTTGTTGTATCTATCATGCCTGCCTTGCTATTTTTGGTCGCCGGGGTCGGCGACATGTAGCCAATGGGGAAATGTCACGTATGCCATTATGGGAAAACAGGTTTGTGGGTACATTTTGGACATTATACGATTTTGGACAAACAAGCTTATATTCGCTGGCAAATTTGTACATTAGAATAATTTATTACTTTCTGGAGCTTAACAGCTTGCAACATTATCGGGAAAGGGTTGGTTACCCACATCCCATGACAACCCCAAAGGGATTATTGCCATGACATAAGCATCCGGTTTGTCTACAAGTTTGTCACGTAGGCCGGAACTGTCGTGCGTCACTTGGAGACTCCTCGGGATGTTCTAGAAGGTACACGTATTGGCCGCGAAGCACAAAACCGAGGGCGAAGCTCACGATAGTTGGGCTTGGCCCAGAGATAACCGGAAACCCCTAGGAAGGGGAATCTCTATAAATTCTGTAACAGGCATCGGCTTGGGGTCGGTTGCCACTGAGACGCTGCGGGATCGAGACGGCCGATCTGATCCAGAGTTGTGTACAAACACCGACGTTACTCTCTCCTACGGCTTCGTGACATCGTCCAACCAAGGTAAGCCCGCTAGGGCGCTGCATCAATGATATAACTGCCATGGGCAGTCTAGACTATGTATTAGATTAATAATCACACTAATTGTAAGTTTACATGTAATGATTGTAGTAACTTTATGGGCGGTCAATCAGGAAACTGATGCCCGAGTTGTATCTCGGGAACCCAAGTGGTGTATGTGGTGGTAGATAATAAAAAGGGGACTTGTGGCTAACTAGCGAGTCTTGCTCTATCATTCTGTTACCTTTCTATGTATCCCTAGTCGCAGCCCTCACCCCTGGCTGTGACAATATTTTTATCTCTTGGACGTACAAAGAGAGTGGAATTTCAAAGACAGCACGTAGCGAAAGCTTTAAAATATTTTACTATCACTTAAAGACAACTGTATTACCGTGCACCCTTATATCCACTAAAAGTTAGCAATAAGATGTTTATCCTGATTAACATGAAGTAGACACAGGAATAAAAGATAGAGGTATTTCTTAGAATAGTTTGTACAAGAATAAAGAAAGCCATGTGGGCCTAACATATCAGATTTGTCTATTAACAAATGTGAAGTGATCCATTTACAGCCAGAAAAAAATGTACTTAATGTATACAATTTAAAATAAAATCTAAGATCCGGAATGTAGCCAAACTGTAGACTTCAGGAAACCCAGCGATTCACTGTGGAAGCTTGTGTGGCACACAGTAACACGAAGCAGCTCTATCCGAACAAAAAAACAATGTACTGTATTTCAATCCACAAAGTTGGAAAGCACCTTAATGGTCTGAACGATTTTGGAAACGGCTTTTCCTGGTTTAACTAAACCAAGTAAGATTTTAATGTTTCAAGGATGAGTACTCTGATGTACAGTTACCATCTCAGCATCTCGCGTGAGGATTGGCCGACGTTCATATGACACTAAGTTCTGCACTTCCTCTATATGGCAAGTCCCTGAGAGGAATGTGTCACCCTTACACAGTGGGAAAAGGACAGCGAATGTGCATGACGGAGAACGCATTACACAAGGAGTAGAACCGTTAAAACAACATGCGCCCTAGTCACTCCTTATACTGAATACGAGAAGATTTATTCACAAAAGTAGAAGCCGTCAGAATGTGTTTGAATGATCTGTAACGAAAATGACATAGGGTAGCATAAACCTGTCGACAGAGGGGGTAGGAACCTTCTCCAACCCACTGCGTCTCATTCCCCGGGGACTTTATTTGCTTTGGTAGATTGTAACTTGGCCCCTGGTTTTTATTCTAGAAGAAGGAAAGAAAAACGTACTCACGATCTCTTTCTAACGCGCCCCCTTTTTATGGCCTACAAGGCAGGGCAGACACATCAGTAGCGGATGACCCTTCTCCGTCCTCCAAATTTGGTTACTGTTCCCCTTCTTCATTGTCAGACACATTTCAAAGTGTTCATGTTTCCTATCTGAATCATCTAAATTAATTATGAAGCTATCATTAATTTAATGTATTAATCCATCTTTCTCCCAATAAAACTGTACAATCTTATCAACATGTTCACAAGCTCCCCGTCAGATTTGTTCGGACCACACTTTAGCTACTACACTATCAAACAACACTTTTACGTCACTGTGCTTAAATGACATTGTGTTTTGGGACATCAGTTTTTATCTGTGCCCATATGAGTTCTATAGCATGAGGAACAATGAATGATACGGAGGTAGTATTACAGCGTGGTCGTGTATTTGCGCTATGCGATCTATTTTATAAATTTTGAGAGCGTCTTCTCTCAGCTTTGTTAGTTCGTATAGTAGAGCATTGGTGGACTTCAGATCAAATTCAATAGGTATTATTGTCGAGGTGCCATGACTGCATTACTGATGTAAGTGATGATATTGGAGTCTTGTGGATTTGGGCATGAAGATAACATGCGTCGTCTATTACTTTATCACTATTGGGGGGATGTTGGCTAACAACTGATTAATAAACCAATCTTTAAATGTTTCACTATCCATTTCTTCTAGATAGTCTTTGCTTGATTTTGATTTAATACCCGAAAGAGCGATGGTAATGAAACCCGTCGAACTCCCCGCCCTTGTCTTTGCCTGTTGAGATGCGTAGTGGAAATTCAAAGTCTTCTTCTTCACTTTTCCACACTTTGTTTTTGTATCATTTATGTTGACCCACGTTTCATCTAACTAAATATTAGGCACACCGGAAACCCTTTTCTCTTTCATTTTTCTTAGAAACGCGTATCTTTTTGTGTAACATCTGACCGTTCCGTCAGAAACTTTCCTACGCGTGAGTTCTTTACAAATCTAAATTTCACTGTTCTCGACACAGATATAGTTGACTTTCTGCATTTTAGGGCCTCGCATTCGTATGTAAAAAAAATTATGGAATTGATCATAATTTCCCTGCCATCTGATCCTATAGCTTTTCCCTATCTTCCCACGCCTCCTAAATCTAACACAGACATTAGCACTATTCCCAGCACTATGTTTAAAATAATCACAAAATTCTGAAATTAAAAACATTTTCCACATTTCCAACACGTTAAGAATCAGTACTTCACTTGCAATAGTTGCAACACCACTGATGCCTGCTTGTGCTTAGCCTCACACAACAGCAGGTAATTAAAGGGAATGCAATAGCGCTTTAAAAGGGACTGATCATTTCAAGGAAAGAAACCCAGCGCCCGTGATAGACAAGGACAGTACAGAAAGTGCCAAATTTAATCTCGTGTATTATAGTAGTTGATAGTGCCATCAATAAATGCCTCTTGTCAACAAGCTGTTACAGAATATACGTGAATATCAAACTCACACCCCGCGAATTCTTTAACCTGCAATACTCCTGAAATATATAATATTTATATAAGCTGTTTTCCTATCTACTTATGTTATTCGAGATAAATGTTTACACAGACACCTGCATTACACATTCCGCCATAGATACAAATGGAATAGTGATTGTCAATTTTTTACAACTGGCATTATAATTCCATAATCTTTCTATGAGAAACAGCTGAATATGGACACGATTTTAAAATATCATTATTTTGACAATAGGATACATCAGGGTTGGGCTCAGTGGATAGAGCAACTGCCTACCATCCGACGGATTCAGATTCGATTCCCGAATCGAGGTGGACATTTTTCTCTAACAAGATTACTTCCTATAAATATCAAATAGAGTATGATGTCATGGACTAAACCCAAAGCAAGACCATCGATTCATGTAAATATTAGTAGTAAATTAAAATTACTACATAAAAGTGTTAACAACATTGTCATTAGGTAACTAAGTCCAAAGCTTAAAGGTCGTCGATATGATTACTATTGCAGTTAAAAACGGGATATAAAAAGCCTCACACCCAAAGGTCAAGTTATATAGGCCGTTTATCACTAGTGAGAGGACTTTAAAGTTTACTACTGTCAGAAAGTACTATCCTCATTTAATATCTTATACTGCATATAGGTAATGCATATTTTGTTAGCCGAGTCGTTTGCAAGTATGCTGCATAGAGAGTGCTTTACGGTACTGAAATTTGGCAACACTGATGCTCGGACGCATGAATTCAGTGTAGAATAGAGGTAGAAACGAAATGTAAAATATCTGCACATTTCTCCACTTTTGCTTCTCTCGAAGTCAGCTGTCAAAAACTTCAAAGCCATTGTCTCCTGCCAATGTAGTGAAGAAAAAGGTACACAGTATTCTTTCGGATATTATCAAGTGTGTGGTAAGTCAGAAGGAAAATGCTCCGAATCACTTACTGAAAGATCTCTCCACCCATGTACAAGCTATTCTTACACACTATATACTGTTGCTCTATCTACTTCATCTTAATTCAGATACATTATTTTATTACTAATTTTCTCGTAGGTTCAAGTAACTATGGGAATACAGTAGACTTTCAATTATAGTCAAATGTTTTAAAACTGGTCACTACGTCATGATTTCAAATTTCGTTCTCTTTGCATGACCAAGGGATAAAGAAATTGAATAATGTTTTTTTTTAGAAAAGCTTATGTACTGGAAAATTTAGTCAAATAACGAATAATACCTCGTAAATGGTTCACTCTACAAAAAATGTATTTGTCATAAATTGAGTGTTTTAACAAGGGCTACATTAATTATTTTGTAGTTGAGTTTTGTCCATCTCTTACAGCTTACCCGTCATACAAAAGTAGTCCACTGTGAAAAGTACCCTAAAAATTGAAAATACACATTTTACATGTCATGGAAATATGTTAAACACAAGGAATCTTAAATTAGAGCGATTTTTGAGAATATCTACATTTTCTACAAAAAAATGTTTTATGTTAGGGCTAGTTTGCGGTGAGGGAATTTTCCTTGAAAATCTTCATGCTGCATCCTTGGAAGATGCTGAACTTGAATACCATATTTGGTATTTAAATCACTTTCGGGTTTTGAGTTTGCTTTTCACACACATGAGCTTTTTCTTTAAAAAAGTAATTTGTTTAATCAGGTAGTTTTAAAACGTGTATTTCTAGTGAAATCTTGGTATTCAATTTCTAGATGGAATCCAATAACTAGTATATAGACTACATTGTCCATAGTAGCGAATGTAAAAAGCAGACTAAATAGCAACTTTTGTACACAGCCTAGGTTAGAGTCGAAGACCAGAGACGAAGTTATTCCCACAAAGTATGCCCCGGACCTCTCTAAACAATGGAACATCCCTTAATAAGTAAATTGTCTCAGGTTACATTTTGCGAGGGCTGGTAAAATAGACTGGTCCTGGGTCACTGAACGCATGCGCTCGAGACGTGTTCTGTTAAGTCAGAGCGAAATTCCTCACCTTGATTGGTTTGCAATACAGAGGGGACTCGGCACGAATTTCTAATTGATGGTCTATTGTACCCATGTCGCAAGTGGGGCATCCTCTGGAGGAACGATGAGACGAGAGGACACAGAACGACCGTCCCAAGGAGCAGCGACCGTGCAGAGGGCAGGGTCTCTACACTTCACCCGTGGAAACTCTGCGGCAGTCCAGTACAACCGGCATTTCACCCTACTGTGGTCCGGAAATGGCCCCACCATACCGGGTGCGGAGATCGGACCGGAAATTCGGTGGATGTAATTAACCTACCCAGCATTCGCCTGGCGACCCGAGAAAACCCCCGAAAAAGCTCATGAATCAGGTATGTCGGCCACGGAAATCAAACACATGAGTAGTATAGATTTGGGAGAATCAGCACAGTGTAGATAAGATGCTGAACTCTCCTCTGTGTTAATATATGAGTGATGTAGAATGCTCATTGATTTAGAACTCTCCTATATGAAAATCGAGGTTTAAAAGAAGGGGAGTGTTGGCGTAGTGCCGTTCTCCCCTGTGCAGTGAGATGTTTTTGAGGGTTGGGATGATGATGATGATGATGATGATGATGATGATGATGATGATGATGATGATGATGATGATGATGATGATGATGATGATGATGATGATGATGATGATGATTGTGTGTGTGTGTGTGTGTGATGTGTAATGTGTGATGGGTGGGATGGGAAACGGGGGTTCCGGGGATGTTTGAATTAAATGTGAATTCTTTTCGATGTGTGTGTGCTTGAACTCTCATGTATGAATATCGAAGTCTAGGGTTCGATATTGTGATGGGGCGGGGTGGGTAACGGGGGTTCCGGAGATGTTTGAATTAAATGTATTGATAGTAATTCTTCGATGACTGTGCTTGAACTCTCATGTATGAATATCGAGTCTAGGGTTTGATATCTATTACGTTCAGTGCTTCGATGTCTGTGCTTAAACTCTCATGTATGAATATCGAGTGTAGGGTTTGATATCTATTACGTTTAGTGTATGATATATGATGCAGTATCGTTATTCTTTAGATAAAAGAATATCGAGAGAAAGATTAGGTATGTTTACTGGGAGAGATTTATGAAAATAAATGTAATAAGACATTATGGTAAGGGGTGTTCCCTATGCAGAATCTCTCCTTGAGCTATTGTATCCAAGAGCGATGTAAAGGTTAAGAAAAGGTTAAATTCCATTCCCACATCGAGGTACGAGAAAATATAAATCTATTCCACATTGAAGTATAAGGGTGATGACGTGTTGTCATTCCTCAAGATTTGTGCATATGTGAGTAAATTCGAATTAACAGGTCTCACCCTGTCCCGCCAGCTCGGGAACGAACGTGTCCTCACTTCACACAAACCCTCCGTACGTTAAGTACAATCGACGATAGGATGGGGAGGGGGGAGACAGGTATGATCACGTTTCATCACCCATCTGCTCACTAGGGAACGAATGCATTCTCACTTCACATCGCAACGTCAAGATGAGTGGAACAACAACACCTATCATTGAAAGTGATACCAGATTCTGGGAGAATCTACGCAATTTCGAAGATTTGCAAAAGCATTGGGTTGAGCACCACGATGAAACGTGTGATGGAAAGATGCATCAAGTGATTTGCAAGAATCCTTCCCATCATGATTCGATCACATCTTATGCTCAATGCGGAAAGAATTGTAAAGTGTATCTCGGGTAAGTAGAATTATAATTGTGCGTTAACGTGAAAGTGTTGTTATGTCTTATATAACTAATGATAAATATGTTTATTTCAGTAAAGCCCAAAGTGAAGATGTGGCATGCCAGTCCGAACAGGATCAAGGTGAAGATGTGTGCGGTCCGTACAATGATCGTCCGTTTAAGGATATCGGTACATCGAAACCCGAGGAGGAAGTCATAGAAAAGTGAGTATAAAATAATAAGAGTTTTACGTTAACAAGTGTATTAAATATTCACAATGTTGAGACATAGTTCGTGTATGTCCGCAGATCCAGTAAGAAAGGAGACAAGAAAAAGAAGAAGACGAACTGCAAACCGAGAATCGTCAAAGCCAAGAAGACGTTCGATCAAGACAGTTTCATCATAATGATGTTCGAACCCTTCACACCCTTCGCAGAAGAAGTAGAGGAGGAAGTTGCGAGTGATGGTAAATAGTGTGTGCATGAACGATAACGACATCTCCATCAGCATTGACTTTCGTGTGAACATAGGATTATACAATGAACTCCCATCACTTTACATTAAAGCCACACATGACGATACGTTTGTGTATATTACAAAAGAGGATTGGGAGGTAATAATGTCAAATTTGTGTGTTTTGGATACGTATCTGAAAGATGGTAAGCATCCATGTGCACCGTACAGTGAAAATATAATATATGCATTTAATATAATGTTATGCATGAATAAGATGCAAGAAATAACGTTTGTGAATACATGTTTAAATGTGGGCAGTATAAATCTGAATAGTACTGCATTCAATGGACTTAAAAGACTAATTCCATATATTGAAAGAAATTTGTATCAGTTGTATGATATTCATAAATCATTATGTTCATATGATGCAAAAAGCAGGAGTGCAAGGAAGAGGATATTGGAGATGTATGTTAAAGTCAATAAAAAGATAATTTGAATCTGTAATGTTTTATTTATTACACCTATATGATAGATTGTACAACATGAGTTAATGGTTTATAAGTGAATATTTTATCATGAATAATTAAACAGAATGATGAAGTTTGTGCAGGAAAATTTGACGATGCTTGAACTTCCAATCTGACATTCACTGCCCCCGTCACAGTATCGTCAGGTTGATGAGAGCAATCGATGACGAAGAGCAGTGCATATTTCAGAAAGTCGTTCCTTTTCAAAAGAGGGTAATTCTCCTTTCCATAGTAGGATGATTGAAATTTGGAATATTGATCATACAGAGATGCAAATTTCGAATTGGCGAAATCCAAATTCATATCGTGATAGGGGTAAAATTCACTGTTGAGATAAAGTTTCAGATTGGTGATATTACAATTATCAAATAGAGAAGCATCCTTAGCGAGATGATTCAATCTATCCACTTGTGCACCGACTATGACGAAACGTGGTTTTTCAAGTTTCGTCGTGGTTGCAATGTTCCATGTGAACGCTTTAGTTTGAGGTACAGCAGGTTGAGTGTGAAGGTCCAAGGTTCGAAATGCGACGTGTAGAGGTTTATCCGATTTGACGAGTTTAAGTTTATCAACTCGTTCAGAATCTGAAAGTCGAAGTACAGGCATCTTCCATTCGAGTCTAGTTAGTTGTATGGTTTTAGGATCGTTTCCAATGATACAATTATTAGAATCCTTAGATCTAATGAGAATAAGTTCAAACTTGCTATTAAGTATGACCTCCTTGTGATCGTCGGCGAAACCCAGCAACATCGAAAGAGGAACGATAGCATTGAAGATACCATTCGATGTATTCACGATGTCTACCACACCTCCAGGATAGATCCATCCAGCATTTAGTAAACGATTCGATTCCAGTTCATTCAGTGCAGCATAGTTACGCATCGTTGATGAAATGCCCGGATTCCTAGTTCTATCAATAGTCGTTCCATTCATATCCAGACGAATCTCATCGAATAGGAATGCCATAGCATTGTTACTCAATTTCGATGTGGCAACGGTGCCGTCGGGTTTAGTGAGAGTCCCCTCAATGTAGAGATAACTTCTACTAGGAAGCGTGTACAAATCTTCAGCTTGAAATGGAATTCTAATTTCATCGTTCACATCGAGAGCTGACGTATTGTACGGTAGGAATACGTGTTCCTCCTCCTTACTGATCTTATCATCAAAGGTCGGAATCCCGGTCACGTCCAACACATCCATCATAGAACCTTGAAGCCTAAGTTAGCGAGAAATCTTCGATTAGACGATGTGATTAGCTTGCGGGTCGATGATCGAGTAGAGGTCAATCTCGAGAGATGTTTTTTAATATAGCATCGTCTCTTAAAACTTATACCCATTACGACGTATGTGCAATCGTACAGTGATGGTTTCGTTCCTGAAATCTAACTTATCGCCGTTCTGGTCTACCACTCTAATGTCGAGATGATCAATGAGATTCGTATCGATGATTGGTAAATATATAGGACTTGATGGTTCCTGCGAAATATGATAACCTGGAGGTACCGATGGGAAAAATTCATACAGAGAATGACCATTTTTACCATTGATGAAAGATCCCGTTGCAAGACTACACTCGATACGTATGATGCTGACCTTGAATATGTTAACCAAATCATTAGACTCGGTCAGCACGTTTGCCGGTACCCTCTGTTTAGAGGTGAAACCGAGAAGTGAAGCAATAGATCTCTCACGACTAAAGTCGATAATATAGGGAGATTGAATTTCTGATTTCATGGTGTTATTATTAGCACGTAGAATAAAGTCGTCACCGATGTCGAGAGCATCCTTGATCAATCTGGCGATATCATCCAATTCATAAGTACCCGGTGGAATTACTATACGTTCGACTTTTCCATCGCGGACGTAATGGAATAGATTATTACTCTCGTCCACATTCGGAATCGAGTAAAAAGTCTCAAAATTCAATAGAGCTATCTCGTAATGTCCGTTAGGATCCAGATGTAATGGTGGATTTAGAAATGTAGAGAAGCTGGTATCACTACCACTCACGGTGATCGTGTAACTCATCGAGGAGAAACTGAAGGCACAAGTGACCGCAAATCACAGAATCGAATTCTTGAAATCTCGTCGTATTATATAGGAGCTTGACACCCGAAAGGTACGTTTCTATCTCTTCCGGAGGTCTCAGATCGCCGAAACTGTCAAAGTAGTAGGCAGCGTCACCATCCTTACGTACAGCAACCCAATGTGTACCAGGGTTATTTGATGTATCCAGATTCACTACTATTCTCTCATAGTATCGAGGACGTGGAGGTAGTTTATCGATCATGTAGACACCTCTAAAATGTGGAATGTGTAGACGTCGTGCATACGAATCGATCTCGTTAGCACTCAGGGCTTTTTCCGGGATAAATATAGGCCTCGCCCCGAGTTTTTTGATCGAAGATATAATCCTCTACCCTTACGACGTCTCTTACGGCGAAGACCTTTGCCCTGAGCCAAAGATTCCATGCGCTCGTTGTGACGTGTTAATTCCGCAAGTTGTTTTGCATCCGAACGTTTCTTATTGACAGCCGTAGCAATCTGAGCAGCACCTCCAGCTAGACCACCTGCTGCACCTAGAGCTGCTAAAAGTGGTAGCAAAGGTAAGAAACCACCTCTCTTGTTGCGACGTTTACGCATGCCAGCGCCTGCTGCCAATTTACCCTTCATAAGTGTAGTCACAAGTCGAGCTGCAAGTCGTTCGCCCAAAGAAGCGTCGGCAGACTTTACACGTCTCCAAGCTTTCTCTACCAACACCTTATCGGCTAGACGACGAGATTCTGTATCAGTACTCTCTGCGTAAGCCCGATCGTGATCGAGACACGCTGAATCTAACCCGTTCACCGGTAAGTCACCTCTCTGCAAGCGTTTATGTAGTTTCGTTCCGGGACCGCAGAAACGATAACCCGGTAAATGTGCCTCAAATGGTAATGAATTAATCAAGGAATTAAGAATTCCCGAACCTTTGCGTGCACGTGTAGAGCGCATGTCTCACTATGAAATAAAAAAGGCAAAACGTGCGCTTTATAAGTATACGATTCCTATGACGATTGGCTAAATCCAGTAAAGACATAGATTGCCCTTATCACGAACGAGATAAAAGACAAAACTTATGCTTTATAAGTATTAGTCGCGATATGGAGATAGTAAAGCAAAAGTGTACGCTACCCATACAGGTGTTAGATTTCGAGGATGACATTCGCAAAGGACGACACGGTACGTTGTTTCCGAGTAACGTTAGAGCGCTCATACTTGGCAGTTCAAATGCTGGAAAAACGAACGTTTTACTCAACCTGCTTATTCACGAGAACGGTCTGAGATTCGAAAACCTCTACATATACTCGAAATCGTTGCAACAACCTAAATATCGATATTTACTCAGGTTACTGAAAACTATACCCGATATAGGTGTATTTACGTTCGATGATGGTGATAAAGTAATTCAAACGTCGGATGCTAGAGAAAATTCGATATTCGTATTTGATGATGTGATAAATGAAAAACAGGGTAAGATAGCTTCCTATTACAGTATGGGTAGACATCGTAATGTCGATGCTATATATTTAGCACAATCATATGCTAAAGTACCTAAACATTTAATTAGAGATAATGCAAATATGATTATATTCTTTAGACAGGATAATCTCAATTTAAAACATATATACGAAGATTATGTAAATACCGATATGTCCTATGATGAATTTAAGAATATGTGTAAACATATATGGGAGAGTGATGAACGATCCTTTGTTGTTATAGTACCAGAATATCCACTGACGAGGGACGCTACCGTCACGGTTTTGATCGCTTTATCAGAATGAATAAATAGAATAATCCATCATTTAAGCAATGTGTATCGACAGGTTCGGATCCCGAAGAATCATACCCTCTAGGGGTGTGTTCAATCGATATATCATAACTAGAGATGGATCGGGAAACTATCGATTCAAGGGAAAGCGGTTGTGCAATATTCACGACCCTGAAGAAGGTGACGATGCATCGACTAAACGTTATGTGGATACGCATACGGCTGACGTCGAGAATCGAATGCAGATCTTCAGCGAGCAGACCTCGTATCAGCGTATGGGCGAGTTTGAAGCTATGCTTAGGGATCACATACAAAAATCGCTCGACATCCAATACAACAATTTAATGGAGTACTTAAGTAAATATGCATTTAAACGTGATTCCGAAAATAATGTCATTATAGATGGTATAAGAATGAAAACGCTGTTGGACCCCCTTCACGAACACGACGTTCCTAATAAAAAATATGTAGATGATAGGATTCCAATTCACGACTCTAATGAAACTCTATCATTTCGAATGAAGAGATTGAAGGATTTAGCCGACCCGATAGATGATAGTGATGCAGTCACCATGAGTTATGTTAATCATTTCTTTATACAGAAACATAATGAATTGCAAACGGGTTTAACTGAGACTATAACAAACATTGTCGATACTATTACACGGAAACAGAATGAATTACAAAGTCAGTTAACTAGAACAATCACCTCCGCTAGCGAGACTATTACTACAGCTGTAGAAAAAGAAGTGAAAGAACTAACCGCACGACAAACGGAACTTGATAATAAACTAATCACTATAAATAATGATATTCATACTATGAAAACACGAATGAGAAATGTTGTAAACACTATGTTACAACAATTGAAAGCACAGCTCATAATTTCATTACAAACACGTCCGTTTCGAGGTCCCTCTTTAAGGTATACGTTAACATCGGGACTCGAATACTATAAAGTTCCTGGAAATGGAAGTGTACTCTCGTGTTCCATCGTATCATCGGTACATCCGCATGCTGTAAATGATACATTGTTTGCAATACACGGAAGATTAGTTGAAAGATATCCTGTAAGAGTTGAAACTGGCGATATTCTATCGTTTACAGCACCAGTCGGACGTGCTAAAGATGGTCATATATTAAGTATAGAACTGATAGTTTCATATAAATTAGCAGTAGCTGATTAATTATACATTCATTTCGATATGGATGTTGAAGCTATAAGACTTAAGGAATCCATTGCCCGTCACAGTAGGGCAATAAGAGAAAAGTTACGTTCTCTCAAAGGAATGAAATTCGAAACGCAACGAGTCATGTCTGAAGTTCTTCAACCTGTAACCGAACCATTGAAAGTAATAGCGAAAGCACACCAAGACAACAACGACGACGACGAAACTACAGATGATGCTAACGGATCTGATCTCGTGTCAAAGTATCTACACAAGGTTCGAACTGCCAGTTCGAGTGACATGGACAATACTTACGGCATACGTTACGAGGATAATGAATATAAATTGGGTAACAAGACAGTTGTGTTTAAATCTGATGGTGTTCAGATAGGAACAGAAACGTATGAACCCACAGCAGGCTTATATGAATTATTATTTAAACGTTTACCTCGCAAGACATCGTACACAGATGATGATTTAGACGTGTATTCACAAATCTTACAGAATACTCAAGTTTACAAACACGGTTATTCAAGAGATGGACGTTTAAGAGCAAATCGAGGGTTCAAGTATCGTCATATCATTCGTGACCTTGTTAGTAATCGAACTGGATTTGGTTTACGTTGGAAAGAACATGTACCGCAGAGAAAATTAGATTACATCTACTGGAACGATCCGAATGAAATAATAAACAGATTAAGATTATTAGTTGCATCGAGGGATGCAGGTAATTTGAATCACTCACCCGAGATAGAAGAAATTATTACAGAACTTAAAACATAAAAAATTATAGCATGATAAAACGTCGCATTGCAACCGAGTTACATGCACCAGCTAGAAGACGATTTTTACGTCGTAAGATCATAAGCAAAGGAATGAACGATTTAGTACAAATAGATCTTATGGACATGTCTAATTATGCAAGAGACAATAGGAATTATAAGTATATTCTTCTTGCATGCAATTTTTATTCCAAGATGGCTTATGCACGACCATTACGTGATAAAAGTGGTATTAACGTTTCGACTGCTATGGAGGAGATATTGAATGAAATGGAATCGTTTCCGAAGAATGTTCAATCTGATAAAGGAAGGGAGTTTTACAATAAACATTTCCGCGAACTAATGAATCGTAATAATATTAATCATTACAGTACATTCACTCACGTTAAGGCTGCTGCAGTGGAACGTTTAATAAGAACGATCAAACTGATTTTGCATAAGGAATGTATTGTTCAAGGCTCATATCAATGGATAAACATGCTACCTAGAATTATTCATACATACAATAATACTTACCATCGAACGATTCGTATGAAGCCTGTAGAAGTTCGTGATAATTCTCTCCTGCTCAGCGTCTACAAATATGATAGAAGTCTGCGTGAGAAGCGAAGATCTAGGCTTCATCGTGTTGGTGACTACGTGAGGATTTCTAAGCATAAAGGTGTTATGGAGAAAGGTTATCTACCAAATTGGAGTGTTGAAGTCTTTAGGATACGTACAGTGCAAAGGACACATCCATTGACCTATCTCATCGAGGATCTACAGGGTAAACTGATTGAAGGAGCATTCTACGGTTATGAATTACAGAAAACTCAATATCCAGACACGTATTTAGTTGAAAGGATCATCAGACGTCGTGGTGATAGGATTCTGGTGAAATGGTTAGGATTTCCTACCCGTGAATGGATTAATGAGGTGGACATTGCATAAATAAAAAAAAACACACAACTCAATAAAGAAATATAATTTTAATGATATATTGTGTTTGATTTTTTTGTTCACATTGATTCCTGACATCTTCTGTAACTGCTAATTCACATCTCCTTAACTTAAACATGATAATAACATTTTTATACTTTTTTAAAAAAATCATACATGATTATAGTTGAAGTAACATTTAATTGTAGAGATTTTAACATAACGTACATGCTAGTTCACATTGAGTATATATAAATTCACCTACCCTTAACGTAAACATGATAATTACAATTTGAAGTAATTAGTAATATACGATAAACAAACATCATACATGATTATAGCTGAAATAAGAGCCTTTGTACATGCATAGTTCACATTGATTATATATAAATCCCCCCCTCACCCCTTAACGGAGATATGATAATAACATTTTGATATAATTAGTAAATATATTTTAAAATGATGTAAATATGTTATTATCATGTAATTAGTAACACACTTTACAATTATACTTGAAACTCCATTATTTCGTTTTTTGAAATACAGTAATATGTTATTATCATGTGCCTAGTAATACCTTTTAACTCAGTTGTAACACACTTTACAATTATACTTGAAACTCAATTTTTTTTTTTTTTTGAAATACAGTAATATGTTATTATCGTGGCCTAGTAATACCTTTTAACTCAGTTGAATCTATGCTTTATTGAGAAAAGAAAAAGAAAATTACACTTGACAATTTTCTATAGCATAATGTCCCCATGCTAATGTTGAAAATGAATTATTGGGAATGTATCGTTTTGTATCCATACCACTTAAAGCTATCTTATTAGATTCAATGGTATGAACATCATGTTTATAACTTCTGAAACATGTCTGCATGCTTCGATGTATCGTGTCAGGATGTGTAATACATGAGAGATATTGTTCAAAGGTTATGAATCTCATCGAATCTTTTGTTACACCTTTTGATTTTTTAATCACTTCAGTATCATATCGATAACTATATAATTTCGATTTCAGCCCTACATATTCAGTCATCACTCTACCGGCTAGCTCATCCTTGAATAATCCTGAAATTTTCTTATTTGCTAACGGAATACCATACACATTATCCATTGGATAATTCGATGTATCGAATAAATGTATATTGGTTTTAATAAATTCATATATATCGCAGCTAGATTCAAAGAGAAAAGCATCCGTGTCCGTATAGATTAAAGTTACATCTTTCAATTTTTTCTTCAGAATTTCATAATAAAAATCATACATTTTATGTTTGGATAGATCCAGGATTGCTTGTCCTATGTATATTGGCTTATTCATCAATATTTCATCTCTGACCAATTCTATACCTATTAAATTTTCATCAAAAATCACGTACCTTATACATGTCTGTCGAGCTAACAATTTACGCGCTCGTTTCCAGCTGGTAGCTAAATGAAATGAATTATAACGTTTTACATTCTCTATAAATTTTCCATAAACACAATTATTCATTACCTTCCATAGATTTTGACCAAATTTCGTCTTATCTTCAATACGTTTACGAACGTTGAGTTCAATGTAAGGATTTATCCAGTTAGATTGTTTGTAACCTATTACTCTATGTATACGCAATGGAATCAAACCAAGTTTAACACATTGTTGAAAATTGAGATAATGTAATACGTATTTATTTTTATCATTCAATGTTGTTAGCAATTTTGTATACTTATCACCTGGCGCGATTTCATTCAAAGGGCATAATGGCAAATCATTTTGTATATCATGAAGTTCCTGTGGATATTTAAAGTCTACTTCCAACACATATCCCACGTCAGAATCACTTGTAATAGACATAAAATCTATTGATTTAATTTCAGCATCAGTTAGCCACCTTATATCAGTGTATGGTAAGCTATTATTTTCCATTGTATAACTATATAAAGATTTGCAGTCCACGTACATTAAATAATTAGTTGGTTGAGTGTTATCATAGCTAGTCATGTATCTGTTATTAGCCTTTGCATACCGTTTGGACACAGTGCAAATTCCACCTCGTATTCCTTTTTCGAAGAAATCTAGCATAGTCTTATCTGTTAATAATGAAATCTGTACACCAGTCGTTCTTAACATTGCATCATAAGCTAACCCGGGAAGTGTGTAATACTGACACGGATCGAGTCCGTACAAACCGATACTTAATTCACGGAAGCGTTCAAACACGTCCGTTAGTATTAATGTATCGCACTTAAGATATATATTTAAATATTCACCCAGATTTTTAACATTGAATTCATTCCATACCGTTCTAGCATGACTATAATCCTCATCGCTTACATGATCAAACTGATGTTTGGATGGTAGACTATTCTCGTATAATTTTTCTATAGAATCCACATACGTGTACGGGAAGACACCTTTACGTTTCATCAGTTGTCTATGCAAAGGATTCGTGTACATATTATTGGTATAATGAAAATCATCTGCTTCTAACATATCCGAAAGGTTACTAAGTTTTGAATCCAAAAAACGATAGCTATCCAGAAATCTTAGATATATACTCATTCCATTCGAATTTGTATATCTTTTGCTAAAGGATAAGTAATTTTCAGAAGTTTGTGCAATACAGTTGATAGGTTCCGTATCGTAACCTAGTTTCTTTACTATGAAATGAGCATCGTATTTTGACAAGCAATGAAAGAATATTGGTATGAATCCTGGCATTTTCCTATTTAAATTGCAGTGCTTATGAGCTGGGCCAACGTAACTTCCAGTCAAATGACAATGATCACGAACCTTTATACACGAGTTAAGAAATTCACGTTTGCATATGTGACATCGTGTTGCATTTTGATATTCTAGCTCATCCACATCTCTCATACTTATTTCAATTTTATTAGCATATATATTAATGACCTGATTTGCAATTAACGTTAATTCTTTAAGAAAATTTTCAATTGCATATGGACCTTCAAATGATTTGAAACGTGTTAAATTTTTATCATAACTACAGACCAAATGTAATGCAATTGCATACGCTTCATGTTTATGAATGCTACGTGTCCAGCTTTTACTCAACACATCTTGACACGAATCTACCTTACGTAAGATACATTCTATGTCTGCATAAACCACGAATGGAACTTTTAGACATTTCGAATATGCGTTAAATTCAACGAGATCAGTTTTACCAGCCTCGGGCATTCTGATAATTTGATTCATCATACACCTCTTTTTATGGCTATTTAAACGTGATTCTGATGTGAAATACAAGTTACAATTGTTACATAACCATTTTCGCCCATTATGTTTAGTTAGCTGCTTTCCTAGCAAACGTGACAAGTCTGTTATCAGACAATAATGTCTTTTATACATTAAAAGATTAACATGATGTGATTTTATCTCTCTTGGTTGATATAAGAGAATAATCGATTTATTTTCAACACCGTATATCGTTATTGAAATATTTGAATTTTGATTCTCGAATTTTTCTACATCTTTCAATGATACGGGGAATGTTATATTCTCAAAGTTAAATTCGTTACGAAAATCATATCTTTTATAGGAGGTGGGTCGATTCTTGTTACGTTCTACCGGGTATTTGGATGCTAACAGACAGTATGCAAAGCAATATTTATCAGTATTACGAATGTTAATAACAGCTCTCTTCGATTTTATAAAGTCGGGTAATTCAGTATACATCCCTGCATTCAATGAATCGTATTGTGTCACATATATTGTTAATTTCTCAATACTGTATAAAGCTTTTGAACTGGTACGCGATTCAAAATTATCCATATGATCTAGTATAGGTTGTACAATCTTCTCTTCATACCATATAGATTTATCTGTAGATTGCAATATCACCTCAAGTTTACTGTTAAAGTTAAATGTATGAATATTATCGCTCTCTTGTGATATTATGACATATTGACAGGATAAACAGGATCCTATCTTAAGACCTGATTTATACATGTTTAAGCCCTTATCAATTTCATTCAAAATTAAAGGTTTGCATTCTGCTAAGAATATGACGGGGTCAAGTATATTAACACAGTTGTGAATTTCGTAGGTGGATATTCGTTTTTTGAAAGCAGACTCACTGTGAATACATCGTAATCGTTCAGCCTGGGTCACGTTCGAACAGGTTTCATCTTGCTGAATCGAGGGTTGTCCAGTGGCAGTATCGGAGCATCTTGTCGTCGTTTCTGAAAAAAGCAATTACAACATTCGATTAACTTTACATACGGGAACATTGATTTACATGTATGTAAGGTGGTAACAGAAATAACATACATGTTAATAACTTTTACATGTCTGAATCTCAATTTTACGTAAACTCTATACTTTACGTAGAACGTAACATGCATGTAACTTTTACATATGAAAATAGTTACATAATGATTATGTATTTTACAATTATTGCTATCATCACGTAACTACAATATTCAGATAGTATGTAACTGTTTTACGTAATGCTCTCTCCCTTACATAAATGATAAAAACACACAACGTAAACCATATACATGTAAAATACCGTAACTGAACTACGATATTCACATGTACGTTTTACACATATAAAATAACGTTCTTTTTTCACCTACAACGTTACTTTTACGTGTAACAAACAAACGTAACTAACATGCATGTGAAATAACGTAACTGAACTACGATATTCACATGTACGTAATTATTACACATGAAAATTAACCCTACAACGTTCACTCTCAATTACTAATACTACATGACGTGCGATAATTAACACTTTAAGTTCTAATACAACATGTACGATTTCACATTTACATGCAAGTAACTACATTCAATTACTAATACTACATGACGTGCGATAATTAACACTTTAAGTTCTAATACAACAGGTACGATTTCACATTTACATGCAAGTAACTACATTGTCACTTTTTTTTATGAAATTTTATTCAATAATTATACTCACCTTTTGACGACATTACGGGCTGCTTAAAAAAGACAATTTATGTCGTTTGAAACCACTTTCTAGTGTTTCCTCGCCATGGTATTGGAGTATGCAGTCACCACGATTTAGTAGATCTTTCTGCGCTGCGGTCATGTGTTTGAATCTCTCCGGGAGGAAGACTTGGAAATCTGATGTTTCGACGACGACCCGTTGACCATATCTGGTCTTCACGGTTTTGACGGATCGAATGATGTGTTGAACGGACTGATCTAATTCACGTAGTTTCTTTGTGGGAAGATGTGTTCCACCTTCAGCTAGTTGATTTAGCTGTAGCATCTCATGATCTGAAACATACATATAAGCACACACGAATCAGTATTACTTCAACATTCTTCGTACACAGAGATAAAAAATGAATTACAGTATACAACTTTTCTATCTTACCTGTAGGATCCATATTTCCAGAGAATCGACTGCCTCCTCACACATCCGTACTGCGGTATTTATTAACAGATGCTCCGCCCCCCCTCCGTCCGGGAGAGGTGTTACTGTCTACATATTACGCTATATGTTTAAAGTAGCTGTGACTACGTTATAAGTTAGAAGGTATTACTAGTAACTTTATTATCATAGTTTAAACTTTATATAGGTTCATCATTTTTTACACCCCCTCCAACCGTATCTCTCCTTCCCAAACACCATGTTGCGTGCGCACACTAACTGTGATTCGTTCCCTACATCTTGGAGGGGAGGGGTGATATAGTTACACATTTCTTTACACACATACATACTTGTACAAAATATATTTTTCTGAACATTTGATTTTTTTTTTTACATTTGGTATACTAACACATTCATAGTATTGTTTCATCATTCATACAAATATATAGATTCATTCGTTTAATTTTAAAATATATTCTTTTTTTCCTAACGTTATTTGACAAAATCAGTCTTCGCTACAGCAATAAGAATGTTTTGAACACCCCTGTCACCAGTCTGGAGAGATTAACTCTTTTTTTTTCTCTGACCTACATACCAAGGGGGATGTAGTTCAGTGGAGTATTCGTAATACTGAGGGGAGATTTTCTAGACAATTTTTTTTATATGGAGGGTGATACCTTGCCATGAATAGTTAGGATATCTACACTATAGACCCCTACTTGCGTATATATATTATCGTATTGATTGATCAGTTTTGTATTACTCATATCTACTTGAAGATGAGATACTTTTCTCTCGTTATCTTAATCATTTTTAAATAGATGGTAAGTGCTTTTATTTTATTTTCGATGTTATGTTCCACTTTTATCATGCTTAGAGGGAATATTCTTTTTAGGTTATCGTGCTTAGAGGGAGCGTTCCTTTATCATGAAAACCCTTTCAAACAGATTTACATTTGCATTCTTATACTTTTCTCTCAATTTTTTTTTTTATCATTCTTAAAGAGATGGCTAGTGCTTTTATTTTATATACACTTGCTATGTACCACTTTTATCATGCTTAGAGGGGACATTTCTTTGTCATGCGACCCTCTCACATAGATTTACATATCCATTCTTATACTTCATTGTTGAACAGATTTTATATTTTCTCGTACCTCGATGTGGGAATGGAATTTAACCTTTTCTTAACCTTTACATCGCTCTTGGATACAATAGCTCAAGGAGAGATTCTGCATAGGGAACACCCCTTACCAGAATGTCTTATTACATTTATTTTCATAAATCTCTCCCAGTAAACATACCTAATCTTTATCTCGATATTCTTTTATCTAAAGAATAACGATACTGCATCATATATCATACACTAAACGTAATAGATATCAAACCCTACACTCGATATTCATACATGAGAGTTTAAGCACAGACATCGAAGCACTGAACGTAATAGATATCAAACCCTAGACTCGATATTCATACATGAGAGTTCAAGCACAGTCATCGAAGAATTACTATCAATACATTTAATTCAAACATCCCCGGAACCCCCGTTACCCACCCCGCCCCATCACAATATCGAACCCTAGACTTCGATATTCATACATGAGAGTTCAAGCACACACACACACACATCGAAAAGAATTCACATTTAATTCAAACATCCCCGGAACCCCCGTTACCCATCCCACCCATCACACATTACACATCACACACACACACACACACACACACACACACACACACACACACACACACACAATCATCATCATCATCATCCCAACCCTCAAAAACATCTCACTGCACAGGGGAGAACGGCACTACGCCAACACTCCCCTTCTTTTAAACCTCGATTTTCATATAGGAGAGTTCTAAATCAATGAGCATTCTACATCACTCATATATTAACACAGAGGAGAGTTCAGCATCTTATCTACACTGTGCTGATTCTCCCAAATCTATACTACTCACATGCCTCGCGAATGCAGGCTGCAGACGAAATCGCCTTCAGCCGAGCCATCCCGCTCAGCGTTTCCACCCTTACAAGTGCTTCATCGTTACAGTATTTAAAATACCAATAGCTTTTTAGGATCGAATTACGAATTTTGTGCTGAAAATAAGTGTAAAATCATGGGCATTTACATACTTTGATACAAATTACTACTGCTGTTAATAATGAATAATTTGAGAGGGCACGTGCCTGAGGTTGCCACTCGTCGCAATTTCGTAGGGACCTTCCCTACTTTTCTATAATTTTCCTGTGTCCATACCTGAGTATGACTGTAACCTTCGGTTACTACTTCTGTTTACTTTTTGTATATTGGGTCGCCGCCTCGTTTTCATAGCCATTACTAATTATGCTCCAACATGTTTTCATTGTAATCTCCCGCTATCCATGTATTGCAATTGAGTATCGTACGTAGTCCAGGACAGCATAAATAAAAAATAAAAATCCGAAACAATAATACATTGCCAATAGTCGATTTAAAGCGAGACGCGCTTTGCTTATTGTTGGAGAGAGAGTTGTATTTGTGAAGTGATGGAGTGTTGAGTTGTTTGGTACACACTAAGTATAAGTAAAACTAAATGGTGGTGTGCGCAGTAAATGTCAGAGTGTTGGCCCCGCATTCGGTAGACCTCAGGAAATCAATTAAAAGTTGGCACATTGTTCTCTGTTTGGACAGACGTCTCAAATAAATGCAATATTAAGTTCTTGCTCCGTCTATATAATTTTTTCTGAGATGTGGGGTGATTTACCGAATGGAATGGCTCAGGCGGTTCCGTTTGTGGTGCGCATTCGGAAGGCAGGAGTTCGATTCCTGTGACCAACCTACCTGACACATGGATATTTTCGGGGGTTTTCCCGGGTCTCTAGGCGAATGCTGGATAGGTTAATTACATCCCCCCCAATTTCCCGACCCTCCATTTTACCTCCATTATCATTTCATATCATGTCTCATCTGGTGGTTTCTTTCAGGGTAGAATTGTCGGCGGTGCATGGCAGGATGAATATACTCTGAGTGAACAATTTCTCCCGCCGCGTGAACTCTGAGTCGGACTAGTGGGCCGATTCGGAAACACGGCTGGCGGTATGCCTGTTGTACAAGCTCACCTGGAGTCTTCCTTGCTCTGAAAAGGCGGCGTCCTCCGGTCTCCGAACTGACTCGTGATTGTTTCGGAGCCACGGTAGATGGCATGACGATTGTCCTGGACCGCTGGGGAGTTTCTATCTAGTGAAGTGTAGGGACCCCACGCTTTCCACTGTAGTGGCTTCTTGGGGTTGGCCGCCCACTGTCTCCTTTTACCTAATCCTCCCTCCTGGTGGTGTCCCATTTGGGGCATAGGTATTAAAGACCAGTCTGGTCAAGGTGCCGAATACCCTCCGAAGGATCCAATCCAATATTTGGGGTGAATTACTAAATATCTATTATGATAGCCATGAAACAGTTGATAACTGAAGCTTGTTTTAGATGAACACGGCTTCCGAGTTTGTAATATTTCTTTTGGCGTAGACAACGAAACAGTAAACTATGCAAAGCGTCACTCAGTTTTTCAAAGTTTCAGATCATTGAACACTGATGGCCGTGTGCACCAATCCAGATCAAGATATTATCGCGGTTAAATAATGACTTTATCGCGATGAACGGTCATTTCTGGTGCATCGACGACGGTAAACTTCATCCAGGCTTTAATCGCCGTTTAACTCTGACCGACCGTGAATGGCCGATTATCTTAGCTCGTAATTGTAAAATGGCGGCTTATGTTTTGGAACGCGATAATTTCGAGGACGAAATGTTATATATGCAGTATATTAACGGTGGTGACAATAATCGCATACCCGTTATAGTGGATAGAGGAAATCCTTTTGATGATATGAACGATAGAAAATTTCAAGAAAGATTCCGATTATCTAAGGAAGTAGTGTGGTGGCTAGTGGACAAATTGTGTGATAGGTTAGAATTCCCAACAAACAGAAATAATACGATATCACCAATGAATCGAGTATTAACAACTTTAAGATTTTATGCAACGGGTGCATGTAATATACTAATCGGCGACGTATCTAATACTCATCGGACCACGGCGTTGCGTATTATGAACAGTGTGTCGCGAGCAATAACTGACCTTGGACGCAATTATATACAATTTCCGGCAAGTAATGCTGATGTAAGGTCAGTCATTGATAACTTTAGTGCAATTAGTGGTTTTCCAGGAGTACTTGGAGCCATTGATTGCACACACATAAGGATTCAGTCGCCTGGAGGTGAACATGGCAAAATTTATAGAAACAGGAAAGGTTATTTTCACTCAATTGCCAAACTGTAAGTGATCATAATTTACTTATTAGGGACATTGTTGCAAGGTGGCCAGGCTCGGTGCATGATAGTACAATATTTAGAAACTCCAGCCTAAGAGCAAAGTTTGAAAATGGAGAAATGCCTCATGGTTATTTACTAGGAGATAGTGGCTATGGCTGCAGACCATATTTAATTACCCCAATTATAAACCCACAAACTGCTGCTGAGCAACGTTTTAACAGTGCACATGTAAGAACAAGAAACACAGTGGAGAGGCAGTATGGAGTTTGGAAAAGGAGGTTTCCAGTACTGTCATTGGGGTTAAGATCTGACCTGCAAAATGCTATGGCAATAATCGTAGCCACAGCAGTGCTGCACAACATCGCCAGGAGTTTCAGTTTCGAGGAACCTCCTCAAGATCCTGAAATTCAAAGGCTGCTAGACCATCTGCAACCAGTGAGGGGAGCAGACATTGAGGAAAATGATCCTGTTCCAGCAGAACATCAAATGCATCGTAATGACGCAGTATCAGGAAGAGCAGTGAGACAGGCGATAATAAATCAACACTTTAGTTAAGGTACGTATGTATATTTATTCACATAAGATTTATTTACAAGCTGTTTTTATTTCTCCAGTACTTAAGTTCCTTTTGATGTTTCTTTTTAATGAGGTCCAACTGTGTCATGAGAACCTCAACTCGCTTCTCACAAGCATCAACTATGCTTGTTGCAGGTTTGGGTTTGGGTGGCATCCTGCGTTGCTGCCACCTTTTCGGCGTAGAGTTGACCATATGAATCTCAGCTTCTTCTGCTGGCATGGAAGCTGGTGTTGTCTTCTGTAGCTGGAATTCCTGTAGCAAAGAAAAAGTGTTAATTTGCTTTCAAATGGCTTATTATTGTGTGTGTGTGAGACATTGAGAGAAATCATGGTATAATTTGTGTAATATATAATATGTAGGTGTGAGCATATGTGAGAGAGAGAGAGAATAAGAGAAATTGTAGTGTAATTGTATATCAGTAACATGTAATTTTTTTAATTTATTGTACTTTCTCACTCAGTATACCTGTTTTATGTGTAATAAATATATATACTACACAGAAATATTGGAGAGAAAGGGAGCTAATGGCTTCATTGCCAAAGCCTAGCATTTGAAAACAACAACATTAGTAATACTGAAAAAGTGTATCAAAATGTGGATTGGCACAAGCTTGAACTGTAGCAAAAACAATCATCATTTGACACCTTTTGGAACCTGAACTTGAAATAAAGCTCTTAGCAATTTAAAAATATCAGCAAACAAGAATTAACAGCAGGACACAATATATATACATACTTATTTATCAGTGAAAAGAGTACCCAAATGTTAAAATTATTTGTTAGCATGAGACTCACTTGTAAGTTCGAAAATGGTATTACATCGTAACTATTTTTAACCACAAGAGTATTAATTTTATTAACATATGTTCTTCATCGCAAAACCTTACAAATAGCAATTTAACATAGAAATGGAATATACTGGTCCCCAGTTTGTCCATTATGTATTCTAAAAATGAACTACACTGATCTTCAAAACTGTACATCAGTTCACAATATACACAACGATTATGAAAAATATTGGAGTGCAAGAAGACTAATGATTTCATTGTCAACCATTGGGTGTTAGAAAACAATATACCTATATCACATATGTGACAATATCAAATCATTGTCAACCTTTGGGTGTTAGAAAACAAAATACCTATATCACATATGTGACAATATCAAATCTTTGTCAACCTTTGGGTGTTAGTAAACAAAATACCTATATCACATATGTGACAATATCAAATCATTGTCAACCATTGGGTGTTAGAAAACAACATATCTATATCACATATGTGACAATATCAAATGACTTCTTACCTCAATTTCTATTAATGGAACCACATCACTGGAGGTTTCTAAACTTTGTGTAAGCTCTGTAACATCTGCAACAGAGAAAAACAGAAGTCCTTGTAATAACTATTCACATACATGTGTACGTGTAAGATTTGAAATTCTAGCATCGAACGTTACTATAACATGTATAACATAGCAATTGTTTAGCTCATTACTGTTGATTATGGAAAGACAAAGCTGTCCTAATTGCACAAGCACCAGGGCCCAGTTCAGCAGTAGCCCAACATGTATTCTCTTTGGTATCCCAATGTGAGAACCATGTAATGTCCTACGTAAATATTAATAATTCTTACAAATGGAGCAATAAATAAGTATACCACTACAAAAATAATAGTTGGACTAATAAATGCATTACATAGTACAATAGTAGATTATGACTAATGCAAATGGCATGCACTGTCTGTCCACCATAAGAAAGCAAGGCAGAAGAATGTGTAATGTAATTATCTTTTCAGTATTTATGCTCGCCTTCTAGATATGATAAAGATGCTAGGTTTTTGAAAATACACAATGTTGTCACATAACTCACCCATACATAATACCAATCTATCACTGCAGTTATTGAAACAAGCATTAGATCTGACAGCATGGGTGACTCATATGCATACATTCATTTCGTAGTAAACATATCAACTAACAGAGCAGATAAACTGTTTAAGCCCCTCTCCCTCTTCAGGCCTAGCTTGTCTTCTTGTGGTGGATAGACAGTACAAGAGCAGTTATTTTTATCCACTGCCAAGAAAGAATAAACCATAACACACATCTTAATTATTTTACATTATTTTTCATCAAATGATGCAAATATTTCAATTTCAAGACCTCAAAATATAACTCTTGTTAGTCCATTTCATGCAGTTTTCTTTTGATAGTGCAAATGTTATTAAAATGTGTTGTTACTAATCCATTGCAAATAAACTCCATGAAAGTGTTGCTACCAGCACTATAAGCCATGACAGCATTGAATTTTCTAGTTATAAGACACTCAAATTAGTAAAGATTATTACATACCATCTGCTGTTGCTGCCTGCTGGTATGTGGCATCACTATCGAATGCGTTCTGCAGGGGTGTTGCAGTTGATGCAAGCATCTCTTTTAATTTGGGATGTACAACATTCATGTACCTCCTTTTTCCTCCTCCTGTTTTGTACACCTCCAATTTCTCATCTGCAATGTCTTTTCTTGCTTTTCTCTTTAAATTATTGTAGCACGTTCTTAATTTTGATGCATTTCTTTGTGTTACCCCTAAAACAAAAGCTATTTACTAAGACAAAAGCTGCAAAGCATGTCCCTCAGTATAATAATGGATATAAGTTACAAATTGTTGTTGAGAAGATGAAGTTGATAACCCTTTCTTCCGGTTTGGCAAGAGCAAGTTTGCTTTTGCATCAATAATCACAAATCCTTAAGTTAAAAATTAAATATTATTTTGTTTATTAACTATATCAATTGCCACAATGTATCAGCGTTGTCGGTGCACTAGAATTTTATTCCACAAGGCTCTTTGTACACGCAATATATAGGTAGTATTTCACGAACTCTTGATAAATAATTATAACTTTAACCAGAGGTTAGTTGCCGAGAATCATCTTCTAAAAACAACAGACTATTAAAATACTTCAGCCAAAATCATAATTTTGGAATAATGTAACATTTTTCGCTTACCTGGACTGCTGTTAAATTGTACGGCCAGCTGCTCCCACGTGGCCTCCTTCTGTTTTATCGTAACTCCGTCAGTTCTTTTATTTTCCATAACTTCTTTTTAGTGAGACACCAAATCTAACAAAATATCTACTTCAAAAGCAGAAAAGTTTGGAGTCCTGTTGCTAGTTGTTTCCATTATGGTTATATTCTGCTATAGCTGTTTAAGCACGTGCTTCTGCTTGGACAAATGCTAAGCGAAAAACAAACGACAAATGACGAACACAAAGCGATGAACTTCCGGGTGTGTTCGGTAGCCTTCTTAACAGTTACATTTGAAACGAGCGGTGGGCTCTACGGCACCGAGCGCCTGCCAGATAATCACTGCCAACTAACCGGCGATTGGCAATGGTGCACCAGGATGTAAGCTTTACCGCGATCAACTTTTAACTGCGTTTAGGCAAACGTCTCTTGTGGATTTGCTTAACGAGGTTGGTGCACACGGCCATGACAGTTGAATCTAATTGTAACTGTCATGTTATCAACAATGGCCAAAAATGCATACAAAATGATGAAATTCGAGATGGAAAGTCTAATATTGAAAATCTACAATGAGTTCTTATATTCTAGTAAGAAAACTCATAACTAAAAAGCTGTTTGAATTTGTTAAACAAGAATATTTAATAATTTTACGACATATTCTAGTACGCTGGTTGTCCTTGTGTAAGTATGAAAGCTTTCGGTCGTACTTCTCTCAAGGGGAAGCAGGAAACGGCTCTTTAATATGGACTTTCATGGAAAGAGCGGAAGAAGATGAAGGAACACTTACCTCTGTTACATGCAGTCCATGCATAACTCTGAGTTCTGTAAAATCAATAATTTACTGTCACAGTAAACAGCCTTAGTGTGTAAGCATTACTGAACAAGTCCACGTTTCCTATAGTAACCAAACTATTTGTATGGAATTGTTTATGAACTTAACTGGATAACTTACATTATTCATAGAAACAAACACACACTCAAGTTGATGTGTACATTCAAGTGACTTTCTCATCTAATTTGCTACAAAGTGTTTTAAAATAGTGGAACAAATGCAACATTTTTTTTTTTTTTTTTTTTTTTTTTGTGTTACATATGATCTTCCTACGGTTAAATCTCGGTATCGGATGTAACATTTAGAAGGTTAAATTGTTTTAAGTACGGTAGTTTTTGTACGACATATGTCTTTTCTTTGACGATAGCCAATTGCTTGCAGTTATAATACTTATTTTAAAAATCTGATGTGTTACACTCACATGGCTCTCTTTATCCTTGTACAAAGTATTCTTAAAACATTTATTTCTCTATCCTTAATGTTTATCTTGTTTATCGAGATAAACGTTACCTTATTGTTAATTTTGTAGCTACGATAAGAATATGGAAATTCAGTAGCATTTAAGTGAAAGTCAAATGTTTTAGAGCTGATCGTTGTGATATTTTTTAAATTCTCTTTGTATATGCGAGAGATAAAATTAATACGTAACTTATAACCTGTCATTTTAGAAAACTATTAATGTTAGAAAATTAGGAGAAACTTTCTTTTGGGCGACGCGAGAATATTTTCTAAATCCAACGGTGCACGTATACGCATGCGCAAGCACACAACCTGCAGTCCTCGTGTTGCAGCTAACACGAGAAAGATAGGTAAAACGTTTAGCCAAGCTCTGCAAAAATGCCCCAGACATCTGTCCTACACCGGTGCAAAAGGGCATGTGGATGCGATTAGCGCGGATCAGTTTTGGAAAATACTGACCATGTTTACTTTCAGGTTTTATTGCTTTAAAAAAGTAGGCTTGCTGTCCAGCAAAAGTGCCAAATGTACTGTTAGAAGTGAAGGCTGTATGTTCTGTGCGTTCTTCAAATATTTAAGATTCGTTCGGTACGTTGTTAAAAATCGGAAAATGGCTCGACAAATTAGTAAAATGTATGAGCTCACGGACTGGTTTCGGCTACTGTCGTGAATTGTGCCCGATTTTACCAACATATGTTAAAATCGACGTTAACAAATGTAACGTAAAAACTGTCACAGCGCTAACACTAATGTTAAATTTATTTTGGTACTACTTTGTGTTAGTTTGCTAGTGTAATTTAGGGACAAGTAAGACTGTTGGCAGCATTGTGTTCAGCGGAGAAACAAGGATAGTTTAGCTGCACTGAATTCTTCAATATGGCTACATACGCAGTAAGGAAATAAACAAACAATTAATAACGTTAGAAGAATTCCGTCCAGCACGAAATTGCACTAAAAAGTAAATAAATTATATTAAAACTCATGGCTGTATATAGAAACATCAAAAAGTGTGAAGGACTTAGAAAAAAGTCGCCGCGGCGCATATTAGAAAGAAGAGCTGAAAATTCAAACAGATAACAAGGATTATCTCGCAAATGGTTCACTCTACACAAAGAAAAGGTATTTTGAAAAACTGTGGCCCGGTTGCATAAAACATAATCTAAGTTCATGGCCTCTTGATCTAAGATCAAATCTAACTGGTGAATTTTCTACAGTTAATTTGATTGACTTAGATCAGCAGAACTGCAGAATTTACACAATAGTTTCTGAGAAGAAATAAATAGTGCAGCTTTAAATAAATATTAAATAAAGCCTTTTTTGTGGTTACTTGCACAAATAATTGGTCACTTTATTTCACAAGTATATATTAAAGATGCATCATTTGTGTTCATAACCCATACATTTGTTTTATTTTTGGAATTCAGATTACTCTAATAACTCTGATGATTATAATTTTCAATTTGAAAGGTCTCCTCGTGTTTTCCAACATAGGAAATCCTACCTCAGAACTAAATGACAGAAAATTCAAAGCGTGTAATCGAAGAACCGGAACGTAGGCTACATGGACATTAAGAGGACATTGAGGTTATGTACTCAATCCAATATTTATGATCCTGTTCACATTACGGTTCTATGCAACTGAAATCTTCCAGATGGTGATTAGGAATATATTCAATGTAAGTGAAGGGACTGCGTTTAGAACAATACACAAAGTTACAAGGGTGATTGCAACTTTAAGATCTCATTTCATCAGGATGCCTATAGAAAAGCGTGAAATAAGAAGGGTTATGCGAGATTTAAGGTTAGCTGAACGCATCTTCTTTTTTATATTAACTTCCAACTCACAGTATTGTATACAGACGAAAATGAAGATATGTAAATTGTGCATATAATGGAGATAAAGTAAGCGAAATGATTAACTTTTGATAAATATGTTTCAATATGGAGTTAATTCTTATACTGTTTGTTTAAGATAACATTATTTCTAGGACAAATAAGCATAAAGCGAAAGATTTATTTAGTTTTTGCTGTGTCTAGATTGGCTACTCTGTGCACTTGAATTAAACAGAGTCGAGTAATTCCGATAATTCTCGGAACATGTTGCAACATGTTTGGCGATGTTGCCGCATTTGTTTTTGTGATCTCGGATCAGTACTGAACGGCGTTCATCTGATCTAAGATCAGCATTTTACAACCCACAAGGGTTCGTAAACTTAGTTCAATTTTGATTTTCGATTATAAATAAACTGCAGTTAGCGATTTTTATGCAACCGGGCCTCAGTATATTAACTAGGTCTACATTTACACTTAGGGTTCAGTAGATATAAAAAGATTGCTCAGAATGAAGAGGGCTTCTGGGAAGTGACCAGAAGATTCAAGACATGCATTTTATTTGTCAAAAAAATATCTCATGTGGTACTTTAATCTAAATCGTTAGGGAAGATTTTGAAAAACTCAATATTTTCGAAACCATTTCCATGCAAATTGTGGTTTGGGGAGGGATGGATCTTCTTGGAATCTTCATGCCCCAAACTTGAAAATGTTGAACTTTGAGGTATTTTTATAGCTGCATCAGAGAATTTATTAATGTAATGTAAATAAAAACTGTATAAAGATGAGAGAATTTATATATGTGAATGTAATATACTATAACAAATTAGTTGAGAAATTTTCCGTAACGAATGTTTCCACTGGCGCAAATGCACCATGCCATATGTTCAAAAAAGAGGCTTAACATAACAAAATGGTATGGAAGCTGAGGGAAGTCATCGTACTCACCCTAACAAACAAATAAATATAGGAAAATAAGAGCTGAAGCTTTCCTGGCGACGAATAGGCTCACTTTCTTCTCGGGCAGCCAGCCAGGTGAAAAGATGATTAAATAAACACATGGACAGAGCCCACTCGAGCTACGAAATTCCAGGTGTGTGATGAACATTTATTTAACTCCAGTTCGCGCCATTATGTATTATATTTAATTAAATTACTTTGTTCTGAGATCTCCATACCCGCATCAAGCTCAACCTAAATGATAGCAGCTGACCAACTAAGAAAACCAAAGAAGAAGAAGAAACGCAGCAATAACACATAACAGTACTACGGACACACATCATTAACACATGACAATTTGCAAACACCATTGAGGGTACCGAAATTTAACGAAGGGCCAAAGGATCCGCTGCAACTTAAATTCTAAGTTTGGTGTTTAACACAGTACTCTGGTTATAGTGTTCACATACACGCACCCACTCACTTACGCAACCGGTTACCTAAAACATATATTTCCAATTTAATCTTGGTATTAAGCGTTAGGTGGAATAGTTTCTGTATGTGACAAAGGGAATAAAGATTAAAAAATATTGGCTCTGCGTCAAGTTTTGTAACAGCAGATAAATGACCTAGTGAACGACCTTGTGTAACTTAGTGCAGCACCAGGAAAGCCAAGCCGTGGGCTTCCCCTTGAGAAAGTTGTGTCTCGTATATAAAGTCAGACAATTGCCTCTTTCTCAAACACAACACAGTCCACCATCAACATGAAGGGTTACATCGCAGCAGCCGTACTCCTGGTGGCTATGGTCATGCTACAGGTAAGTAGTTAGCGTACTGGCTTATTAAGGATATGTAGCTTAACACAGCAGGATGTCTATGACCGGTCTTCCTGACCCCGGGTCACTAGAAAAGATAATTACACCCCTCCCCCAATTTCACTTCACCTATTATCACGAACCCTCGGGGAACACGTAAACAAGAGGATGGGAAGGGAACTACTACTGGGGAGTTTCAATATGCGTCTCTTAGGAAGCCTGCTCTCTGCTGTCCTTCAAGAATTTCGGCTACCTTTAGTATTCTGACCTCACCCCTCACTCAGGGTCATACCCACAAGATATTCTGTTGGTCGTGGTGCCAATATTCCTCTCTTTATACCTCTTCATAGAATCAAGAATATGTCGATCCACTTTTGCAATTAATGCTTGGCGCGCTAAGACAGCGAACCTTTATTGACATGTCTGAGGAAGACTGTACAACCAGAACTCTTGTCCTCCTTCTTCTCTTGGCATAGGACACAGTCTTGTTCATTTCTTGTTCATCTTGCTCTCTACTCCTTATGCCAATTTAGACATCGGGTGAGGGAGCCACTAATGTGGACCACAGAGAGAAATCCAGGGATGGTTGATCAGACCGGTCCCGGAATGAGAGTGAGAGAAGTAGATGAACGGAATGAGGGCAAAATAGATAAAAACAAAATTGGCGGAGTGATGGCGGGGAAGGTCCCAGAGAAAACTCGCCCCAGCGCCATGGGGATCGAACCCTGGCCGCCTTGGTGTGAGTCAAACGGTCTAACCGCTCGACCACGGGTTTGAATTCATTTTCAACACACCAAACTGTTTTAGGCAAAGTCATATTTCAACAATACGTTACTTCATTCTCACTTAGTGAAGTAAAGATTTCGATAGTAAAAATTTACAAAAATATTTGTGTAATTGTAAGCAGTTTGTTCTGAAGCTCCACTGAAAAGTGAATTTACTTCATTTGTTGGATATTAATTATTTCTCCCACATTAGCCATGTGTAGGCTAAGGTTTGGATGAGTAGAACCAGACTGAAAAATTCAAAGTGTAACGAAGTAGTTCTGGGATTTCCAGGATAGGTTTGTAGGAGCTCTTTGTCTACCTAATAAAAGCTGTCAGTAGTAACTGATGTAGAGTGTTTATTAATTCAGAATATGAAATTGTAAGTGTGAGTGTGTCGTTACAACAATAATCAACTCAAAGTACAGATGTATATAAAGATGAAGTGCAAGGCAGAGTAACAACCTCCCTCTGATGAGACCTTAAAACTTAGCTTCTGTCCAGTAAATTACATGGTGTCATCTGTTAATAGGTCAAGTAATGTCACTTTAACCTTTGCGCAGATTAGCATAGTCATACAGTGACATACTGAATGGACTTCATTCAGTGTACCAATGTTTACATTATGATAGCATGACAATTCCAAGGTCTGAGTATACATTTGGTCATGAATAACAAATCTAAAATTTATACAAACATTTGCTACCCTTTTGAAACATGAGTACATATTTCTTAAAATAATTGTAAAGGGAATTACCTTATTACAAATGTCATAGCCGGGATTTGAACCACGGATCTCACGGTTTCCGTCCGGTTGTTCTAAACCACTGAGCTACTATGACGAACTTGCCGACATGACATTAAATTCTCCAACTGACTCGTATATTTCCCAGTAAACCATTAGGATTCTCATGTACAATGAGACATGCACCTTACATGCACCTTGTGCACCTTACATGCACCTTGTGGCGACTTACTATACTGTAAGTATTTACTGTATGTAATTTTTGGTAAATTGATAGAAATTAATTATTTCTTCCACATTAGCCGGTTTAATTATGAAGCCTGGACTTAAGTACTTACCTCATAGTAAGTCACCACTAAAGATGCATGTCTCATTGTTTATGAGAACCCCTAGTGGTTTACCGGGAAACATACGGGTCAGTTGGAGAATTTAATATCATGTCGGCAAGTTGGCCATAGTAGCTCAGTGGTTTAGAACAACCAGACGGAGAGTGGGTGATCCGTGGTTCAAATCCCGGCTATGGCATTGAATTTTTCAGTCTGGCTCTACTCATTCACACTTAATTTGATTATCACAAGTTATAATATGGTCTCTTAAATGTTTGTTATTTTGAATAGAAACGCAACCCAATTACTACACACAAATTATCAATTCATCCGTAGTCGCATATGCCAACAACAAACGTTCTACATGCACTATAGTTGGCGGACTTCCTTATAAAATATGATGTTTTGCACTCCCATAACTTACTTTGCTCTTGTACAAACCATAGTTAGAAACGTTTTGTTGACAGAGTCATATTAATTCGGATAAGAATTAGCAGAAATTGTCTTATGACGTATTTCCTTAAAGGTACAATGGGAATATGGGAAACAATAGACTTCTAGTGATCGTTATATTTTAACATCAAGTGGATATGTGATGACATTGAAACTGCATTCTTAATGTATGATTAAGACTTACAAGTAAATAACAACTTCCTATTTGAGAAAATAGTATCTGAAAATTCATACACGTAACAAGGAATATGCCGGAAATGTTTAGAGCAGCATAACAACTTTTATTTTGGATAAACTGTGTTTTAAGAAGATATACATTTTTTGAATACTAAGATCTGGTCTAACTCTTGCGTTTGACTAATTATACAAACCTATTCAAGAATGAATAGGACTGCCGATGGCATTCTCAGAAAACTTAGGATATTAAATGACATCCGTCATTAATACCTTCAGCATGTCGTGTTATAATTAAAATTGTTAGAGACATTTCTTAGAATATCCAAATTTACTAATATTGTTCCATGTGGACAAGGAGGAACCACTTAAAACGCTTCATTGTAACCACCTTGGTAGACGCTGAACTTTACCGCGAATAGTATTAGCTAACTTTTCAGTTTTGAGTTATGGAGATCACATATACACAGTCCTTTCTCTAAAACCGTTTTTTTTTTTTTTTTTGTTCAGGGTGTTTCAAAACGTGTATTTCAGGTGAAACCTCGGTTTTGATATTTTGATTGGAATGCAATACTTATCCTACTTGCTGTAGGGAAAGTAAGCATATATTGTGACTGAAGATTTAAGGCAATATTTAATGTTTCTCTTAATATTGTGTCTATTAAGAGAACTGTGAATAGTAGAATTTAGTCAATTAAATATATTTTACATTTCTGTATTGTTCAAATAATGTATTATTTATCATTACTTGTTGTAGTGCCTATTAAAGCTCTTTGTTTCTGTTGAGTGATTGATAACCTGACTTTCTTGTTCGCTAATTACCTTTTTTATAATAAAATAGTTGTTAGAATTTTATTTTATGGATAGGAAGTTTTGCTGCAAAATGAAATTTTGTCACAAGTGTGTTTTAGACAGAGCACTAAAATTGTAAAATAACAATAATACATAGATTTATTTCTGAATGTAAGAGTAATTTCATTTACTGTAAGATCAACTGACGTGTATAACGGTGTGTGCGATGCTTTCTTAACACACAATAAAGTATTACATTCATCTCACGCTATTTTCAGGATTTTTGAGATAGTAATACGTTGATTGCATTTTCTCCCATTTCATTTTCTTATACTCACATTTGACACCATTTAATCTTTATATGGGGTATACCAGGTTAAAGAAAAACATTTAAGATCAAAGAGAGTCAGAACAACGTAGATATAGGTTAACGAATTCTATTGCGAACATAATCCGAGCGCCATGGCAAATAAATCATGAAAAAATACATAATCAAAAGCACAACCTAGTCGAAAGAAATCGATTTATTAAACATGTGGTTGGAATTGAAACCGAAGTTGGTCACAATGAAGTGGTTTAAAAGCCTAACGCTAAAGCTTTTAGTTGGTGTGCACTATGGTAAAATTTCTACTTCTATGCCATGTTGTCTATTTCCATTCATACAATCACAGTATATGTTTTACCCAATGCTAAACATGATCAATAACATATTGCTCGTTTTTGTTTGTAGGTCCTGCAGACCACTGAAGGCAAACCGAGAAGTAAGTAACTCATTGTTTATATACAAATGCTTATTCTGCAAATATATTTCAATTTTTAGAATACTGTGCTTCTAAAAACAAATTAGATTTATTTTTATTTGAGAACTCCTTCTTAATCCTTTTCGATCGAGGTTCCATACGCAACGTATAGTGTAGGAAATAAAATATGTTGTTTGTTTCAAAATAATATAGGCAAAAGATCCTGACATGCTTTATTTTTTTACCTTTACAGTATGCTGCACTATTTACAAAGGAAAGACAACCTGCAGAGGATGCTGAGATCTACCAGCACTGAATACCATTATCTCACACATTCCATCGTACTCAATACATCTGTCTACCTTAACTACTGTATTACTTCACATTATTCAAATATATTGATTTTATTATAAAATAGCGTTTTCTTTCAAACAAATTCAGTACCAAAGAAAACGTACCACATGCCCAAAGTGATGCTTTAGTCATACATACAAGTTGTTTCATAATTTACCGAAATTCTTTAGGGGTTATGGAGGGGTCTTAAGGGAACAATGAGGTAGGACACTTACGGTCCCAGAGCGCATAATATTGTGCTACAAGTTTGGGCCAGTACGTCCCTGATTCCACCTCAATGCCGCACGCAGGCTTACTGCACTGCCAAAACATGTACGTGTATGGTTTAGTGGTAACATACGGATTTTTGAGGCGTAACATTCCAAGTTAAACCCTGCTTTAGTCGCTTTTTTCTTCCTTTCTTTTTAATTTATTTATTTTCGTTCTTCAAATAGTTGGTTGTAATGGATATGGAGTCCTTCACTAATCCATTTCTTATTACCGCTGCTCCCAAATATAACCATACAAATCAAATGAGTCAATTCTAAACAGCAGTGTACTTACTACATAACATATTGTAATGTTTTAAAAGTACATATGATATATAATTACACTGCTTTACGGAGGTGACCATTATATTATTGTTGTTGCATTTTTAAAAGCATGCGCTACATCATTACACGGTTACTTTATATTCATATATTGGAATATTCATTGCCTCTTTTGTACAACCTTTTTGTCATTATTTAATCTATACATTTAATTAAATAGCACTGAATATAGCTGCAGCGACAGTCAAAAGGTTACGGTATTGCAGCTGCATTGGGCAAACAAGAATGCGAACATACGAACTTTTTTTAGCAATACGTTTCATCATTGCTTGCTAAAACCACGTGTACAGAGGATTTTATTATACTAAAACTAAGTGCCTTTTTCTTTGGGTTATTCAGACATTAAAATTACTGTTGTTCTTCGCATACATATGCCCCTTTCATCTTGGACACAAGAATAAAAACTCAAGTTTTTTTACAGGAAAAATAAAATCCAGCACTATTTAACACTAGTTAACTATGTTAATAATTAAGATATCGGTGCGTGCGATAAAGCCCTCAGATCATACCTCAATACCTAACCTCTACATACTACAGCCTTAAACTCTAGACCGAGAGATCTAACCTCGAATCCATACGACCTAACCACCAAACCTACAGGCTTTAACCTCCAGACCTGCGAGCTTAAGCTATGAGACCTACATCCTTTAACCCCCCAGACCCTAAGATCGTAACTCAAGACTTAACCAAAAGGGATGAGCGCCTTAGTCAATATACATAGCCTTTCAGTTCGAAAGACTTAATCACGAAGCCTAAGATATAAGCATAAGACCTCAAAACATAACAAGGTGGAATAGAGTTCCTGAAAGCACAGCGAAGGCACGAAAAACAAGAATCCCTAGCCAAAAAAAAAAAAAGCAGGGTTAAATTTACTGTATAAAGATCTCTAATCAGCAAATATATCTCAAGCAGTGACAGACATAATTCTAATAACTCTAACATCGACATGCCTCAAGAATTTTACACCATAGATACAAGTAGTTATCATGATACAAAATAGTTGACCTTAAAAGATATGGATTAGATAGAAGAAAAAAAAAAACATGCTTAGGATAGGTTGAGGAGGTAAGAGTAGAGCAGCTTAAGAAAAGAGAACGGATGCCAATAGCAAAAATAACTAGGTTAAAGAATGATGAAAGAAGGCAAAAACAAAGGAGTATATTAGGTTAGGTTAGTTTATAATAGGATAAAATAGCAAGCATAAGTGTAGGACTTGCCTCAAGATTAACAGCATTTAGTCGCTGTATTAGCAACATGAACTTCAAAATAATAAGACCATACATAAACCCATACATCATAGCCATAAGACCCTACAGCCATTATCCTCCTGACCATGAACCTTTAGCTATGAACCCTACAATCCTTAACCCCAGAGCCCCAGATCATACCTCAAGATCTAGCCTCTAAGTCCTACAGCTATTAACCTCCCAGACCAGCAGCCTTTGCCTGTGAAAAACCTGCAATTCTTAACACTAGAGCACCCCCCACCGGATCATTCCTAGAGACCTACCCCCTTAATACTACAGCTTTCAACCTCCCAGACCAACAGTCTTTACCTGTGAAAACCTACAACTCTTAGCCCTAGAGCCCCAGATCATACCTCAAGACCTAACCTCTAAATCCTGGAGCTATTAAGCTCAGATCATACCTCAAAACCTAACCTATAAATCCTACAGCTATGAACCTACCAGACGAACACCTTACTTTTGAAACCCTGCAATTCTTACGCCTAGAGTTCCAGATCATACCTCAAGATCTAGCATCATGATCTACAACAAATTAAGAGGACTGACTAAAACCTCTAAACAGTGTCAAAATATCCTAAATACATAGATTGCCCATGACCGCCATCTTGCCCTTTTGGGTCTGTGCTGAAAGACTCCCTTCTATTTTACTCATAAAATGCACCATGGGACCATAAGTGTCTTATCTCCATTTATTCCTTCAAAGCCTTTCCATGGCCCCTTAAAGATCTTCGGTCAAATTTGGGAGCATCCTGTAAATATGAGCATCAATTATATTAAACATATATTTTCACGTAATTTGAGGTGTAACATTGAAATTTGACATTGTGGCAATAATTTTTGGAGAGTACATATCACTTTCATTCATACAGTTTTCACAAATTATGCAGTGTGGAAACATAACCCTGCCAAATGGTTAAACCTAACCATAATAATACGAATATTACGAATATAGATTTATCTTACTCTTGGATTTTGAAGTCATTGCGGTGGAAGTTCACGATTACATTAGAGTTAAGGGATATGTCCGTGCAACAGAAGTATTCAGTGACGCAATCCTCATACGATTTATATAAAAATATAGGATTTGCATGTAACCATAAAAAGTAAAGTGAAACTCAGTTAATTACTAAGCATCCTGAACCAATGATAACATTTCACTGAAACTGAGATCACCTGGAAATAAGTACTAATACAATCAAATATTTGCCCTTTGATACAGAAACTTATAATTGAAGAAGATACCTTTAATCTAGCAATTCAGATTGTTTCATCTATATATTACATACAAGCTGGGGATGCTCCCTCGAGATGTTCCCCACATCCTACACTTAGGCGTTCAATACATTTGGAGCCCTAGACATATCATGGCTACCATATAGTATACAAAAATAAGTATGAAAGCACAAACTGCTGGATTTGCTGTTCTACTTATGTGCTTCTTGTGCAAACCAGACGGACAGAAGCTCGGCGGTGCATTCAAGCAGACCAGAATAAAACAAAAGAAAATGTTTACCCTCGAGAAGAAACTACACTATTCCCTTCTGGTACTGATGTTCCACCTATAAGTGCAGTTCCAAATGTTACAACAAATAATCGACCACACAAAGCTGAACTTCAACAACCCACAGAATCCAACAATGATGTTGCAATGTATCACACCAAAATCCAAGTACATGTTAACACAAACGTTAAAAAGCAGTAAGGAACCAGGAAACAAAAGCTGACAAACATCTTACCAAAACAAGAGGGAACACACTTCTGTTTTTAGCAATATAGAAAGTATATAAGTTAAACAACTAAATACGGAACCGGTACAGTCTTCCTGCAATTCCGAAATATTGGCTGATAAAAATTACTGGGTACAAAACACACATGTATGACAGTGTTAGTTTGATTACTAATGATTGTGTTGTAGACTCTGTAGACATGTACAGAAGCTTAATATGCCTTCAGCTTCAAACAGAGATCTCTGAAGGAAACCCATAACAAAAATAAGCTACCTCCTGCAAAGACGAATAAAATTAGCCTAAATGGTCTACTTATACCTGTAAAAGAAACTCGTGAAGTAAACCCACGATTTTTGAATCAACTATGCGGCAGTAATTTCTCACCAGCTCAGGCTGCACGTTCCTGGGTTCGACTTCGGGACTCCGTCCTCGGCCTCCACGTCGTCGTCCGCTGCCTGCTTTGCCCTTGCCTCCAGCTGCTTTCTCCTGCATGGGTTCTATGAGTTCTCAGGGTGTTAAGGTTGAGACAAGAAGAAACATCTGATAATTTCTGAACTGCTTTAATTGTTCTTAACACTTGCGTGGAACCCGGGCACCTACAAATAACTGCACTTTTATTACCTGTGACATTTTACAATGCAACTGCTATTGGAAATTGACGAGGCGCGTTGTGAAAAAAAAATAAGCCGTTGGACACACCAGACGAGTGCTATACTTGACTGGAATGGGGGCAAATGGGAGTTTCTGCCCTCTTGTATACTCAAACACGGCATCATAAGGAAAAACTAACAGAGTACTGACCTGTATAACGGTACCGCAAAACAGCTGACATTCCATTCTATTGTCCAACATCCGCCCTTTCTAATAGGCTCTTCCCCGAGAGTGCAGGGTTTCTCACATATATCTGCTCAGGCCACGTTACAATATTTTACATCAAAATATACAATTTCACTTTTACAAACATTGTTCTCAAATGTATATATAATTATTAAACCGAATTAATTGAATAATTAATCCACAGGATCAAAAGTTCCCGTTTCAACTATTTTCTGCTTCTAAAAGAACGCTGTTCAAAGTAACCGCACTTTTAAAATGTCAGAACTATAAGATTAAGCTAGAAATCTTGAAACCCTAAGGCGAATTCATCTGCACCTTCTTAATCAGAACATAATGAATAAAAGTATTATAATGAAGAGAAAACTAATGACTGCTTTGGCTGTAGAAAAAGGATAACTGAACTAAGCACAAATTTAATTCCAGTACAAGTACAGAGTAGAAAAGAATGAATAACATCACACATGAATATGCTGTGTATTGGTAACATATTTCCTTTATCATTTCCAGTATTTAAAAAATTTCTTAGCTGGCGCCAAACGGTGCTTCTCACCAGATTAAAATAATTAACTCTGTTTTTGGTCACGGAGGCAGCTACTGAAGTAGGAAACGCACGAGTTGAGTTGATGACTCGGTCCGTGAGGTGGGGTGGCGCAGGTATTCTTTCTTTCTTTTTTTTTTTATTTTGCTTTTATTTACGTCCTTCAACATTGAGTAATATCGGACGATGAATGAAATAGATGAAATGATGTTCAAATGAGTCCAGGATCCATAGATCTTTGTTACCTGAAATTCATCTTTCAGGATAAAGGGAAATCCCTGTAAAAACCTTATCCAGATAACTCACCCTGACTGAAATTGGAACTCGAGACCTTCCGAACGTGAGGCAGACACGCCACCAAGGCGGGCTCGCAGGTTCTCACGTAACAAAGATCGTTGACAGCATTCTGCGACTTAATGAACGAATTTTATTCAAAGGAATGTAGCGCAAAAACTTGTAAAATATCTCATTTCAAAAAGATAACTATGATCTTTGTATTCATTAAACAGATTTGAAGATTTCTTCAAAATCACATAGCTTCAGCAGATATACAGAATTTGTTATTTCTTGGGAGAAAGTCTAATACAGAAATTTCGTAAAGAAGATCTCTGGCTTTGCAGATATGTGTGCCATAAATGATGCTTTATTGGATTCCAACAATGAATAAAGTTTATTAGTCTAATATCCCATTCTTCCGTTAAGCGCCTGTCTCGTCATGTGACGTAGATAAAAAAGCTTTTGTAGAGTCAGATGGATTCTGTAGGAAACTAGAACTGTTTTCTTTCGATACTTGCAAATGGACTTGTAAGTAATTTGTGGAGTTTGGTTCACGTAAGGAAGCAATTCGATACGCAGTGGAGTGTGGATGTGTGGTGGGGGAAGATGTGGACGTGTGCTAGCTCTCTTTCTCACTGCAACCTGAAATGTTTGCACTCGTGTGGATGTGTGTGTGTGTGTGTGTGTGTGTGTGTGTGTGTGTGTGTGTGTGTGTGTGTGTGTGTGTGTGTGTGTGTGTGGGGGGGGGGGGGGTGGACGTGTGCAAGCTCTCTTTCTCACTGCAACCTGAAATGTTTGCAGTCTTACCTTGAGGCTGGTTTCATGCACTATATACTTTGCAGTCCACGATGAATTTTAGACATTTTAAATGGCCGTTTCATCTCTTAATGGTTCCTCGGTTTCTTCCTCCCCACTTGAATCATCCCGTCTTCTCCAAAGTGAATTACCATTTCCTTCCCCCTCCCCATTCATCAATAATCCTTCTTTCTGCATATATTCTGCTTCACTTTTCTTCAGTGCCTGCATCTTTGTTGCCAATTTTGTGCTGAAATGCTGGCCAATTTGTCATCAGTTAGCTGATTTATGTCCTAAATTCCAAACGTAACCTTTTAGACGTAATGTTAATAAAACTTTATTGTATATATTTTTGTGATTTATGGATCCTTTCTTCAATGCCGAAGCATTTAGGTATTAATGTATTATTAAGATTAGTTTAATGAAATGAAATGTGTAGTGTTTAACGCCCGCGTTTACTACATGCGGCACCACAGGCAGTGACACTGATACATGAGATTTAGTATTCATTCATTCATTCATTCATTCATTATTTTATGTATGTCCTCCAACGTTACGTCACATCGGACGACGAAACGGGTGAAATAATGCTCAAAAGAATGCGGGGTTCATGGACCTTAGTTACCCGACATTTATTTTACAGGATACGGGAAAACCCCGGAAAAATCTTAGTCAAGTAGCTCACCCTGACCGATATTCAAATTCGGAACCTCTTGAACGTGAGGCAGACACGAGAAGAAGATGGAGCAGCGGTGGAACGAGATGGTAGGGGGAACCGGAGGTCCCGGCGAAAATACTCCCCAGCGCCATGTTGTCCACCACAAATCTCAATATGCGGTCTTCTGGAATCGAACCCGGCCGCCCTTGTGAGAGCCCAGTGGTCTAACCACTTTGCCACAGCTATACCGTCTTAGAATTTAGTTTAATTAGTCTAATAAATTCAATGGCGTTCAGTTCAGAATGATGAGGTATACGTAAATTATTATGATTATGTTAGTCGAGAAGACTATTCCGAAAATGGTGCCTACGGGTGGACTTTTGGATTGAGAAGAGTAGAAAAGTTAATCGTATGCAATTGTTATGTTCGGAGGTTTTGCCTAAGCCATTGTAGCACTACTTTTCTTCTGAATCTGAAAATGGCTATCTAGTGAATGTGAGCATTGTTGTAAGGGGCAGTATATTCGTTATTTGAAGAGAATTTGGGGCACGTTTGGTATCAGTCGTTCATTCAGCCATTTTTCATAGTTTATACAGTTCATGTCACTATGCCACTAGTCTTTTAATGAGATAAAGTCGAACATATGCATTGCGGATAAACCCTTGTTCCCCTCCAGTGTGAATGATTAAGACGTTTGCCTTTGGATACTGGTGACAGAAATATACGATACTGTCATCACTCCAACCATGTGTTGAGGCATGTGTAGTTAGGAGGTGCATGCGGTTTGATCTCGAAGTTCCAGCGGTTTTATCTTGAAAAGGTCACGTACAAGATTAGAGGCGGATTGCTGCTGCGCACCCTCTCCTGCTCGCTTCCCACTCACCCTCATGCACCCGCTCCTGCATCCTCCGACGCACTACCGCGCAACACCACGCACCCTCTCCTGCATCCCCCGACGCACCCCTACTCACCCCCATCCACCCAGGGCAACCGCACGCACCCTCTAGACTTCCTGCATCCCCGACTTACCTTTACACACCAACATCCACTCCGTGCAACCCCATGCACCCTCTCCTGCTACCCCTGACGCACCCCTAAGCACCCCAAACCACCCCGCGCAACCCGACGCACGGTCTTGACTCCCTGCATCCCCCGACCCACGCTCTGGACTTCCTGCATCCCCCGACGCACCAAGGCGCAGCCCCACGCACCCTCTCCTGCAAACCTCGCCGCACCCCTACGCACCCCATCCACCCCGCGCAACCCGACGCACCCTCTTGACTGTGTGCCTCCCTAGACGCACCCCTACGCAGCCCCATCCACCCCTCGCAACCCCACATACCCTCTGGACTTCCTGCATCCCCCGCCGCACCCTTACGCACCTCCATCCAAGGAGGCTTTGGCGATTTCCTCTGAAAGGAGCACGCTTAATCGTGATGCTGGATTTCAGTTCAGCTCCTCTTGGAAACCGGCCTTAAAAATGGAAATCCATCAAATTAATAAGCAAAGATCAATACAGCTTGATAATCAAGTTAAGTAGTTACATTTGTTTGACACAATTTTCTGTACTCACGCCATCTCCTGACCTGGCATTTAATTTACTGAAAACAGTCTTTTGTTCAGTAATGTGAATTTTGATAGTGTTTTGTCTTTGTATATAGTTGTGTTATATCCAGTATTTCATTTGTGGTTATAACATTTTATAAATATCCTGATGATAGGAGAGATGTACACTCCCGAAACGTTGTGTCTAATCATCTTTTCACCTGGCTGGCTGCCCGAGAAGAAAGTGAGCGAAGAGGTATCGAGTTCGAAACTCAGTCAGGATGAGTTATCTGGTTAAGGTTTTACGGGGTTTTTCCTTATCTTTAAAGACAAATGACGGGTAGCTCTGCATCAGTTCATTCATTGTCCGATATGACAGCGTTGAAGGACGTTAATTAAAAGAATCTGAATGGTCTTTTCATAACTGGTAAACTGTAAGAAATCTTGTTGAAACACACAAATTATGGAAAATACACCTTTCGAGCAGTGAACCATTTCAGATATATTTCTTCCTCTTTCTTATTTGTCCGAATGCGTCCCAAATAAGACGTCTTTATTTATTTTATATATCGTGGCCTAGAAAGAGAATTACATTTCAAAGCCATCATATAGCTATCAACTTTAGATAATTTGGCTATCACTCTAGTTTAGTCCCATATTCCTTGTATTCCAAGATTATCGGCAGTAAGTTTATGTTTATCTTGATAAACTGAAGTAGATAAAGGAATAAACGTTTGTGAGAACAGTTTGCACAATGTTAGAGAAAGTCATATAAGCGTAGCATATCCTATTTTCAAACTTGAAGGAAAATATAATATACCTCTCCCCGGTCATCAAATTACAAGGAAGACAAACTTAAAGTCTAAAGATACATACCACAGAGGAGCCTGAGGTAGGGTACCTAATCCATCCCTTTTCTGCTTGTACCCTGAACCTTGGAAAGGGCAAGTTATCCAGTTTGGGTCAGACAATTCCATACAAACAGTTTGGTTATATAGGAAACGTGGACCTTTTTTTTTAGTAATGCTGACACACTAGGGATGTTCACATTTGCAATATGGTAGTCACATTTTTTTCAAAATAAACGTTACTTTATTGTTACTTTTATTTTGGACACAAGAAGAATATGGAAACTCAGTAAAATTTAAGCGACAGTCAAATGTTTTAAAGTTGGTTCTTATGTGAATTCCATTTTCCTTCTATGAGGAATAGAAGGTAGCTTGGTATTGAAATAAAGTAATAAGTAACTACATTACATGTCAGAAAAGTATAAAAACTAGAAAGTTCAAACATAACAAGGAATATCTGGGAAATGGCTCATCCTACAAAAATGAGCATTATGACAAACTGTGTTTTAACTTGATTCGCATGTTTTGGGTACTAAGATTTTGTGCATTTCTTACTGTTTATCAGTTACACAGAACAAAGATGGCTTTTGGAGATGTCAGAGATTTAAAATACGCATTTTATTTGCAATAAAAGTATCTTAAACATGTGCTTCTTCGATCAAAATCGTTAGAGTTTTTTCTGAAAAAATTAAAATTTTCGAAACTTTTTCCAATGTAAGGTGTAGTTTAGAGAGGGAGGCATTTTCTTGGAAATCTTCATGCCCCATACATACTTGAAGATGTCGAACTTAACACTAAGTTTGGTGTTTTACCAGCCATTGGTTTTCTGGTTATAGTGTTCACGGATAAACACACACACACACACACACACACACACACACACACACACACACACACACACACACACACACACACACACACACACACACACAAACACACACACGCACACAGGTATCTCAAAATGTTCATTTCCAATGTGATCTCGGTATTAAATGTTTGGGTGGAATAGCTTCTGTGCGTTATAAAGAGAGCAAAATAGCGAAAATATTGACACTGCAAGTTTTGTAACCTCAGATAATGACCTAGTGAACGACCTTGTGTATCTTAGTGCAGCTGCAGGAAAGCCAAGCTTGTGGGCTTCCCCTTGAGAAAGTTGTCTCTCGTATATAAAGTCGGACAATTACCTCTTTCTCAAACACAATACAGTCCATCAGCATGAAGGGTTACATCGCAGCAGCCGTACTCCTGGTGGCTATGGTCATGCTACAAGTAAGTAGTTAGCTTATCAAGTATAAGTAGTTTAACACAGCGGGGCCCGCATCGGTAGCGTAGATGGCAGCGTGTCTACCTCACGTTCAAGAGGTCCCAAGTTCGAATTTCGGTCGGGGTGAGTTACCTGGATAAGGTTTCTCCGGGATTATCCCTTATCCTTGAAGACGAATGTCAGATAGCTCTAAGCTCCATGGACCCCGGACTCATTTGAGCATCATTTCACCAACTTCATTCATCACCAGATATAGCCCGCGATACCTGTGGCCAGCCTTCCTGGCCCCGGGTCGTTAGGAAGTAAAATTACACCCTCCCAAAATTTCACTTCACCTTTTATCACGAGCCCTCAAGTAACAGTAAAAAATTAGGGAGAAAGGGAGCCACCACAGGGGAGTTTCAATGAAGCTCCTTTCGTCTCTCTTCAAGTTCGACTACTTTTAATATTCTCTCACTTCACCCGCTCAGGACCACAACGACAAAGGTATTCGATTGGCTGCAGTGCCAACTCCCCTCCATAAGAATAGCCATAAGGCCAAGAATAAGATTTGACTATGTTTGGCACACTGAGACAGAGAGTGAAGCTTTATTGACAACATGTCCGAGGAATTCTAATACCAGAATTCGTTATCAACAAACCAAATTTTGTTAAGGAAATATTTCGACAATATATTACTTCATTTTCAATCAGTGAGATAGAGGTTTCTTCAATAAAAATTTACGAAAATATTTAGTTGTAAAGTGTTTGCTACAAAACTCCACTGCGAAGTGAATTTAGTTGATTTGTTTATCACATATAATAATAGGTTCTCTAAAATGTTTATTTGGAATGTAAATGCAATCCAATATCTACACAAATTATCAATTCATCTGTAATTGTATAGGCAAATAGAATTGGTGGAGTTTCTCATTAAATCTTATGTTTACCACTCACTTAATTTTCTCTATTCTTGTACAAAGTATTCTTAGAAAACCTTCATTTTGTTCACCATATCATATTAATACGGATAAGCATTCGCAGAAATTGTCTTGTAACGTATTTCCTTATAGGTAAAATAGGAATATGAGAAACAATGGACTTCCAGTGAGTGTTATATTTTAAGATCATGTGGATATGATGGCTTTGAAATTCCATTATTTATGCATCATCAGTACAAAACAATTAACAAGGACTTCCTACTTGAAGTATTGGAAAACTCATACACATAACAATGAATATAACGCAGATGTTTTGCATAGTGTTTCAACAACATCCAGATGTTCTGTGCACTAAGATTTTTCTATCTCTTGCACTTTATCAGTTATGCAAAAACGTTCAAGAATGATGAGGCCTTACGAGGACATGCCCAGTAAATTCAAGATATAAATTACATCCGTCATTAAAATATCTACAATATGTAATATTCTAATTAAAACTTTCAGAGCCATTTTTGAGAAAATGCAAATTTTCTAAAATTTCTCCATGAAAAATACTATTCTGAGATGGGGTAGTTCTTTAAAGATCTTCATGTAACATCTTGAAAGGTGCTGAACAGCCAAGTTTAGTATTTAACTAGCTTTTTGTTTTTGAGTTATGGAGCTCACACGATGGAACCCGCACCCACAGTTCTTTTTCTAAAACTTATTTTAATTCAGGGTGCCTCAAACATGTATTTCAGGCGAAAACTTGGTTTTGACATTTTGATTGGAATACAATACTTCCCCTACCTACCCCAGA
>CM060948.1:139649284-139666784 GCA_030765055.1 Mantis religiosa | reverse complement strand
TTAAATCCTAAGGCGAATTCAAAACCACCTTATTAATCAGAACTTAAAGAATAAAAGTATTAGAATGTAGAGAAAATTAATGACTGTTTTGGCTGTAGGAAAAAGAAACCTAATTCATTGACAAATTAATTCCATTACCTGTACAGAGTAGAAAAGAATGAAGAACATTGCACATGAAGGTGTTATCCCGTATACTGGTAAACAATGGAAACACAATGCTCTGAGAATGATCAGAACGGCAAATTGAAGAAAGTAAACTCTCCATCATTTCCAAGTACGAGGGTTGTTCAATAAAGAATGATCACCATTTTTTTTTCACAGCGTACCTTTACTCATCCTCATAATTTTGATGGTCCTTCTCAAAATGGTCTCCCCTGAATGCGATGCAGTTGTAAAGTCTGTCTACTCAACGCAAGTGCATGGCGGCCGCTTTCTTTGACAAACCCTCATAATCGTTTTACAACATGGACCCTCCTCCTGACGGTCCTTTCTACAATGTTGCAACATTTTAGCATCACCGTCTTGCACCTAATGAAACAGAACTGGAAGTTGGAAATTTGGCAACTGAGACTCCACGCGGAGTAGACATGCAACTGTCATTTTCAACAAATGGGGGCTGCTATTGGTCCCCAACGTCAGTGTTCCATTTCTGAAGTTTGGAGATAGATTTATGACGGTCATTAGTGGGCGGGGAGGACCCGTCCTTTGAGGTCCCTTTGACTGGGAACTGCACACACGTTGGCTAAACAGACTTTTTACCAGCGTTTCTGCCAGCCTTCAAAGACATGCTAGAAATCATTTTTTGAGAGAACCTTCAATATCGCCTACGCAGCCTTCACCACTGCTTCTGATGATGGATAATGCCTCCCACGAAGGCGTTTCTTCAAGTTAGGGAACAGAAAAAAGTCACATGGGGCTAAATCCGGACTGCAGGGAGGGTGAGGGATGCACTCCACGTTGATTTTTGCAGGATATTCAGCAACAACTTTGGTAATATGTGGCCGCAAATTATCGTGGTGCAGCATCTAGCCTGCTTCACGGAAATGTGGTCTCCTGGGCCTGACATGGACTTGCAATGTTTTCAGGACATCCCTGTAGTATTGTCCAGTTACTGATGTGTGTGCAGGTACAACATGCTCATAAACCATTTCATGAATATCAAAGAATGGGATGACCATAACTTTCCCAGCAGAAGCAACCCTTTTGCTTTTTGGGGGGTTGGTAATGAAGGAGATTTCCACACTGAGCTTTGCTGTTTGCTCTCAGAGTCAAAATGATGAAGCCAAGTTTCATCAGCAGTGATTACGTTTGAATGAAACTCCGGATCTTTCTCTAACATCAACTTTAACTGCATGCAGACCTGCATGCAGACCTGCATGCGAATGCCCTTTTGTTCGGGAATCAACAGTCTTAGAACCCATCGCGCACAAACACGTCTCTTGTGTAATGTTTCTGTCAACAATGTGTGGGTGGCACCAAATGAAATGTTCAGTATTTCAGAAAGTGATCTTAAGGTAATTCGTCGATCCTCTCTCACAATGTCAGCAGGGAATAGAAAAAAGTCACATGGGGCTAAATCCGGACTGTAGGGAGGGTGAGGGATGCACTTCACGTTGATTTTTGCAGGATATTCAGCAACAACTTTGGCAATATGCGGCCTCAAATTATCGTGGTGCAGCATCTAGCCTGCTTCACGGAAATGTGGTCTTCTGCGCTTGACATGGACTTGCAATGTTTTCAGGACATCCCTGTAATATTGTCCAGTTACTGATGTGTGTGTGTGCAGGTACAACATGCTCATAAACCATTCCATGAATATCAAAGAATGGTATGACCATAACTTTCCCAGCAGAAGCAACCCTTTTGATTTTGGGGGGGGGGGGGTTGGTAATGAAGGAGATTTCCACACTGAGCTTTGCTGTTTGCTCTTAGAGTCAAAATGATGAAGCCAAGTTTCATCAGCAGTGATTACGTTTGAAAGAAACTCCGAATCTTCCTCCAACATCAACTTTAACTGCATGCAGACCTGCATGCGAATGTCCTTTTGTTCGGGAATCAACAGTCTTAGAACAGTCTTAGAACCCATCGCGCACAAACACGTTCTTGTGTAATGTTTCTGTCACCAATGTGTGGATGGCACCAAATGAAATGTTCAGTATTTCAGAAAGTGATTTTAAGGTAATTTGTCGATACTCTCTCACACTGTCAGCAGCAGTGTTGATGTTTTCTACCGTAAGAGCAGTAACTGGAGCACCGGGTCCACCTTCCTCTGAAATTGATTGACTCCCTTCTTTTAACATTTCAAAACACCTTCAAGTTGTGCTGTAAGGAAGAACAGACCTTCCATGGGCCTCCTGTAACATTGTATAGGCCTCAACTGAAGATTTGTGGAGACGAAAGCAGAATTTCAAAGCCACATATTGTTCCTCGCGTGCTATCTCCATTGCAGTGGTAGGCGATACTGAACATGTCTGAACTTACCTGGTTCTCACAGGCGGGAACCAGGAGTACCAACAATTAAATTACTACAGCGTGCTTGTTTCACATTAAGCTAACAGAATATAATGAGACTGAATTTTAGTGTGAAAAATTATGATCATTCTTTATTAAACAGCCCTCGTATTTTTAACGTTCTCAGCCGGCAGCAAGAGGAGCTTCTCACCATATGAAGATTAAATGAAGCTTTATTGGATTCTAACAAGGAATTCGAATCTATGAAAGCTAGTCCGTTTAATATCCCATTCTTCCTAAGCATCTGACTCGACATGGGACGCGCAACGAAGCTTTTCTAAACTCAGACTGTATTTGAAGGGAATTAGAATTGTTTTCTTTTGATATTTGCAAATGGATCTTGTAAATTGGTGCAATGATTTGTAAATTAATATATAGTATTCATTTATATTATCTAGGTTAGTAATATTTGTGAGTTTGTTACTTTATTTTCAGCATATTAATTGCTATATAAATCTTGCAATTTTTGTATGTATAAATGTATTTCGTGATACAGTATTTATATTTTGTTCTCCCACATGTAAAGTGGTTATTTCAGAACGTTACTTTTACTTCTAACATGTTATGTTAGGCAGTTATTTTGCGTACTGAATATGCACTGGACAATGGGAATATTTACTTTGTGCCCTATTGTGACATGAGTGTTTGTTTACATGTTGAAGTAAGGGTAAGCTCTCCCAATCCTTCGAATTACACAAACGTTCATATGCTCAAACGTTTCTGAACACCGGACCACGGCCTTCACATGATTATTTACCATTTACGGTCCTTTTTGTGAACATTGCAAACAAAATACTTAGAATGAAACACAATATAAGGGAATTAGCAAGCTATTCCAACAATAGCATCAACAACCAGATGTTCGTGCAGCATTAGGTGAACCTGTTAATTTATTATATGTATATTCCTAAAACATTGCAAATTAGTTGCTTTATTATCAACTTCCCTCGCTATGTTTCAAATATTGTAGCCTCATAAATACAAGTTGCCGCTACAAGACCTATGTCGTCTGGCAATAACAAAACTAACAGCTTACCATCCTACATAGACGTCCTGAACATTTTAAATTATGAACTAAACAAAAATGTATTTTTTAATGTGAGCTTACCTACTAACCATATACACAATAAATAACGGGCTTTCAAAATTGAACGGTTAGTCTTACTGCGTACTTACAGTAAGATAGGATAGGACAGGATAGGATTGGATAAGTTAGGATAGGACAGAATTTACGGACATAGCTTACCTCCATGTCATTTGTGATACGAATGATACCGAGCTAATATGATCACGTCAATGAAGGAGGTGGAAAAGATGTACTCGGGAAATGACGGATTAATTGGTATGTTGGACAATTTCATCATACATTTAGAAGAAAGTGACTCTCCAAAACTTCCAATGGACGGTATATCTATGCTACCGACATCTATCAGTAGTCTTAACAGCGCTGCGATTGAAAGTATCAAAGGGATAGCTCCAATATAATCACGCTGAATCAATCGGAATATTGCATGGAAGTAATGCGATGTAGGTTTAAGCAGTCATGGGTTACCTACGCGGGCAATAACGCGGTCTCCACCCCCCCCCATGCCACCCTCTCTCTAATTCCCATGTTTCAAGGTAAACCAGACAATCTGACATACAGCTCAGCATGGGCCTTACGCTCTATAAAACATTAATTAGATCAATATTGACGTACGCAGCACCCGTTTGGGGATACGCGCAAAAACGCACATAAACCGATTACAGATACTGCATTTTTTGTTTGTTTGTTGAATTTACGTCCTCCAACGTTAAGTCATATCGGACGATGAATGGAATGGGTGAAATGGTGCTCAAATGAGTCCGGGGTCCATAGAGCTTAGAGTTACCCGACATTCGTCTTTCAGAATAAGAGAAAGCCCCGGAAAAAATCTTATACAGGTAACTCACCCTGACCGAGATTCGAGCTCGGGACCTCTTGAACGTGAGGCAGACATGCTACCACCACGCTACCCAGGCGGGCCCCGGCATATCTAATACACGAGGAGCTAAAACTACTCAGTTGAAGAATACATAAAGCTGTTAAGCTACAATTTTTAACCATAGAAGGACCAAAAACCCGAACCCACTCATTCACGACCTAGGAACCTACAATACCTAATAATGGCACACATAAGCGACCACTGACATTATTTATTTGCCCACCTCGGTAGCGTAGATGGCAACGTGTGTGCCTCACGTTCAAGAGTTCCCGAGTTCGAATCTCGGTCAGGGTGAGTTACCTTGATAAGCTTTTTCCGGGGATTCCCCTTTTCCTGATAGACGAATGTCGGGTAACTCTAAGCTCCATGGACCCCGGACTCATTTGAGCATCATTTCACCCATTCCATTCATCGTCCGATATGACTTAACGTTGGAGGACGTAAATTGCAAGTGAAAAAAACTGTCATTATTTGACAGAAGACTCGGCCTGGGGGATCCAGGGTTTGATATACGGGAATATCAAAACACTTTGGTACCACCTTAACTGTAATTCAGCCATGGCTTAGCTAACACACATACACACACACTAGGACATGAGAGTGGCCCTTAAGTTCCAGGGGAAAACTAACGAATATGTATATAGCTGAGTGAATTATTCGCATAAGCATATTGACGTGGCAACCTCTTCCGTAACAGTTTTACTGCACATTTTCACATGGAATACTGTATTCCAACAATTAGCTTTACATATTTTGTTTAGTAAGAATTTGTGCATCACTTACTGTTTACCAGTCACTCAGGATGAAAAGGGCTTCTGGAGAGGTTGCCAGAAAATTCAACATATAAATTTCATTACTATGAAAATATCTTAAACATGTGGTACTTTAACTAAAATCCTTAGATGATTTTAAGGAAGTCAAAATGTTTTCCATGTAAAGGGTTGTTTCGGGAGGGAGGTATTTTCTTGGAAATTATCATGTCCCAACCTTGAAAATGATAAATCTAAATACTAGGTTTGGTGTTTAACAGATTATTAGTTTTCTGGTTATAGTATTCACGTACATGTACACGCACACGCAAACACACACACACACACATCGCTACCTTAAAACCATTTGAATAGCTTTTGTATGTGATAAAGAGAGTAAACATTAAAAAATATTGGCTCTGCGTCAAGTTTTGTAACAGCAGATAAATGACCTGGTGAACGACCTTGTGTAACTTGGTGCAGCACCAGGAAAGCCAAGCCGTGGGCTTCCCCTTGAGAAAGTTGTGTCTCGTATATAAAGTCAGACAATCGCATCTTTCTCAAACACAACACAGTCCACCATCAACATGAAGGGTTACATCGCAGCAGCCGTACTCCTGGTGGCTATGGTCATGCTACAGGTAAGTAGTTAGCGTACTGGCTTATTAAGGATATGTAGCTTAACACAGCAGGATGTCTGTGGCCGGTTTTCCTGACTCCGGATCGCTAGAAAGGATAATTACGCCCTCCCTCCTCCAGTAACATGTAAATAAGTAGAGAGAAATGGAGCCAACACTGGGGAGTTTTAATATGTAGATCTTAGGAACCCTGCCCTCTGCTTTCGTCTATCAAGTTCGACTACTTTTAGCACTCCCTCATTTTATTCTTTCCTGACTGAGCGGGATGGTTCAGGTGGTTTGGCCTGTGGCTCGCATTCGGTTTCGATTCCCGTGGCCGACCTACCTGAACCAGGGCTTTTCGGGGGGGGGGGGTTCTCGGGTCGTCAGATGAGTGCTGGGTAGGTTAATTACATCCTCCGAATTTCCTGTCCCTCAATTTCATCTCCGTTACCATTTCACTTCATCACATCGTCTTTTTCAGGGTAGCAGCGTCGGAGGATATCTCGGCGCAGTCGTGACTCCTTGGGTCGACCGCCCTCTGTCTCCTCTCGCCTCATCCTTTCTCTTGGGGATGCCCCACTTGGAGCTTAGGTATAATAAACCACAGGTTTCGGTGCCGAAACCTGTCCGTAGTAATCCTAATCCCACAGCCATAAAAGATATTCGATAGGCCTTGATGCCAATTCCCCTCCACAAACCTTGTCATAAGGCCAAGAATAGGATTGGACTGGCGGCATTTTCTACCAAATTTTTGGTTCGCATTTGCAGTAGTTGTCAACCTAATTTTACAATTAATGTTTGGCGCGCTAAGACAGTGAACCCTTATTGACAACACACCTAAGAAGGTCTATTGTCGAATTTATTTTTAACAAACCAAATTGTTTAATCAAATAAATATTTCAACAATATGTTACTTCATTCTTAATGCGCAAGGTAGAGGTTTTTTCCAGCAAACTTTTCGAAAATAATTAATTTCAAGCTGTTTGTTCCACAATTCAACTGAAAAGTGAATTTAGTTAATTTATTTATCACATACAATAATAGGTTCTCTAAAATATTTGTTATTTTGGAATGTAAATGCACTCCAATAACTAAAAAAATTATTAAATTATCTGTAATTGCATAGGCAAACAGAGTTAGCAGGGTTTATCATAAAATCTTATGTTTAGCACTGACGTGACTTTCTCTATTCTTGTACAAAGTATTCTTAGAAAACCGTCATTTTGTTAACCATGTCATATTAATTCGCAATTCAGGATATAAATTACATCCGTCATTAAAATATCTACTGTATGTAGTATTCTAATGAAAATTGTTAGGGCTATTAATGAACAAATCGAAATTTACTAAAGTTGCTGCGTGAAAATACTAGGCCCGGGTGGGGGAATTCTCCTAAAGATCTTCATGTAAGAATCTTCAAAGATGCTGAACTTAACTACAAAGTTTAATATTTATCTAACCTTTTGTTTGAGTTTATAAATACATGTATACATACATTGATTTCTGAATATAATCTCACATTCACAGCGAGATTAACTTACGCGTATTTCGAGAAAGTCAGATGCTTTGTTAACGTGCAATAAAGCGATTAAATCCTTTCTCACATAGTTTCAGGATTTCTAGAGTAGCTGTTTTTCGTGTCGCTTGTGCTTCTTCCATTTCATTTTCCTCTACATTCATTGAACTATACTGGACTGGACTCCGGAGGGGATTCGACATGGAGGTCCAAGCTATGTCTATTGTACCTATGCCCCAAGTGCGGCATTCTCATGAGAATCAAGCGAGAGGAGACAAAGGACGGCCGTCTCAAGGAGCCACGACAATGCAGAAGGCAGGGTCCCTGCTATTTGCCAGTTGGAATATCCCGGACAGGCCAGTACAACCGGCATCGCAGTCACCGTGATCTAGAAAGGCCCACTAAGCCGGCCCGAAGACCGTAGACAGTTCCATCATAGGAGAAAGTGTTTACCAGGAGTATATCATCCTGCCATGCAACGCCAGGACACCCGCCGACACTTCTACAGTGAATGAGACCACCAGATGAAAGATGATATGAAATGATAATGGAGATCAAATTGTGGGATAGGAAATACGGGGGATGTAATTGACACACCAGCATTCGCCTATCAACCCGGGAAACCCCGAAAAATCCCATGTATCAGGTAGGGCCACGGGAATCGAACCCGGACTTCACGAATACTGGCCGCAGGCGAAACAGTTTGAGCAATCCCACTGGGTTCTGAATTCACATTGACGCCCTTTAATATTTATGTACTCGTAGATTTACAAGATAAAAGAGTAACGTTTTATATCAAAGAGGGCCAGCATAACGTAGGTATAGATTAACGAAGTGTATTGTGAACACATAATGTATGAACCATGACAAATGAATCATTAAAAAAATATGAATGAAAGCAAAACCTAATTAAAACAAGTCGAATTTTTAAAGATGCGGTTGGACTTGAAAACAAAGCTGGTCACAATGAAGCGGTATAAAAAATATGATGCTAAAGCTTTCAGTTTGTGTGCACTTTGTTAAAGGTTCTACTTCCATTCATACAATTACAGTAATAGCTTCTGCTCAGTGCTAAACGTGATCAATAATGTTTTTGCTCGTTTTGTTTGTTTGTAGGTGTTGCAGACCGCTGAAGGCAAACCGAGAAGTAAGTAACTCATTGTTTATTTACAAAACGCTTAATCCTGCCTAGGATATTGCATGCAGGGATTCCTCAGATCCTTAGTCCCATGTTCTATTGAAATATTTAAAGAACATTTAACTTATTTTGAAATCTTTTGTGTTATACAAGAATGAAAAACGCGACAATTTTTAAAAACCTTAATCATTATTTTTAGACAAAGCAAGTTCAGACTTATCTAACAATGTTCAACAAAGTCGTCGTTTCTTTGTACACACTTTTCAAGCCGGTCTGTAAATATTCTTATGATACAACTCTGTTGCATTCCATGCTCCGGTAATGTTGGATCCAGCTTTCACCGCGCGTTACAACACTCGACAAAAAGCTCGTTTGAAGATTTTGGGTAATGGTTCCCCTGAACTTCGGTCAATAAACTTGATAACACATTTAGATAACCGAAGTTTTTAATCATTTCTTGCACTGCACTATGTCTTACTGATGCCTGACTTTTATTGTGATCCTTGGAGGCAGTTCTAGGGTGAACGTTTCATATATCTACTAACTCTGCACACATCTTCATAGGCACATTCAGGGTTGAAGTGAATTTCAGGAAAACATTTTTGCTCTTTAAGAAGTAATTCAATGACAGCACAATATCCAAACGAAACATTCATACTCGAAATACTGCCTGTGACCATGTGGTAGAAATTAATGTCGTAATAAAGTAAGTTTAACTGTAATGATTACTAAATTGTAAACAAACCAGAATGCTATTAAATTTCCATAAAGCCTTTTATACAACAAAGTATATAAGTACATTTTCTTCTTTCTTAACGTTACGCCTTACTCATTCATGCTCTATTTTGTCGGTTGCTATTACGAAATTGTACTTAAAGTACTGAGCCCCATATTAAAATATTATATACTATAATATGTTCTTCATGTGACATAAAAACTGGAAGCAAACTCTTTATATCCTTGCTCATTTACAAGTACCTTATATCAATTTGTTTATATTTAAGCGCTCCTTTCTAATGTTTTGCAACGGAAGTTCCATTGAAACATGTAGTGTAGGAAATAAAATATGTTGTTTGTTTCCAAATAATATACGCAAACACTCCTGACATGTTATGTTTTACCTTTACAGTATGCTGCACTATTTACAAAGGAAAGACGACCTGCAGAGGATGCTGATATCAACCACTACTCATCATCTCAGCACATGACATCGTACTCAATACATCTGCCTCCCTGAACTACTGTATTACTTCACATTATTCAAATATATTTATTTTATTGTGAAACTGTGTTTTATTTCATACAATTATGTGTTTCGTGATACAGTGTCTGTATTTTCTTCTCTCACGTGGAAAATGATTCTTTCGGCACGTTACTTTACTTCACCAACCAGTTCTTCGTGAAGCATAAGATGATCCTATTAATTTATTATAATTCTTTAAATTACAGACCCTCTCGCTCTAAACTGGGGATGCACATAAACATTGCTGTTTGCATCACTCTACCAACAAGCATGTGGTAGAAGTTCTCTGCCGTCAGCTGTTCATGTCTGACTTTTATCGCAAACGTCATATCTAGGGTCCGGAAGTTGTTGACCTAAAAATTATCCAAAAATGAGATTTAAATGCCCTTAAAATATAAAAAATGCACATAAAATGTAAAAATTGACCTAACAAATATTAATAATTTCTTCTATAATAATAAATTAATAACTCTCACAGACAAATAATGATTATATGGTTCGAATAACCGCATTTTAAAATTAACTTTCTTAGTAAATAATGCAATTATTGTTACTAAATAATAAATAAATTCAAAATTCATCAGGTCATTTTCAATTTTAAAATATATAAAAAAATAAGTTGCTGTACCCATTAGCCAAAACATATCTTACTCAGCGTTGTAGTACATCACCATGGTCATCTTCAAGTTACCAAAAATAAAGGAACGGCGGTTGTCAGCTAAAACTGTTTTGTACTTTGAGAAACTTCTCTCTACTTCCACAGATATTATAGGTACATATTTGAAAAAAACTATGTCAATGCCTGTTAAATCTAGTTCAAAACTATCAGTTCTGAAGTTTTCTCCTGACAAGATATCGGCAATATGACAAACTGTTTGGTATCCTTTATTTTTGTCCAACACAAATTTTAGTTTCTGTCTAATTTTGTCCCCAATCTCACTTTTTATATTTTGTGTCCTCTCTTCCGCAATCCTCTAATGTCATGCCACCTTCATCAAGGCTGGTTTTGGTATCCGTTAAAAATGCAAAATTTGATTTAATTAAAACTAATTTGCCTTGGATTTGAGTATCAGAAAACAGATCCTGTGCGCTCTCAAATGCCTTACAATCTACCCTATAAAAGCTATTCACCACTTCTATTACTATTTGAAAATTATTACAGTGGTATATACATGCAGTTTACCATATACTCCAGCGTGTTAAAATTGATGGCGGGGGCAAAGCTATATTAGGGGCTCTTTTTTTGAAATACATAGTTCGGTTTGGTGCTTTTAAAAATGTTTTATTTACTGTGGAAATTAGTGTATCTACTTCTGGAAATGTTGATCTGACCTGTTCCGCAATTCGATGGGTATGGGTCAAACACGTAACATGCACCATCTAACTGTAAAATGATTGGATCGAATTTGCCGCCTTTAACATGTAAGGTGCCGCGTCTGTTAGGAAGAGGAGCGCGCGGTTGTTTCTTTTCTTTTTTTTTCTTTTTTTTTTTTTTAATTTATGTCCTCCAACGATTAGTCATATCGGACGATGAATGGAATGGGTGAATGATGCTCAAATGAGCCAAGGGTCCACAGAACTTAGAGTTACCCCGCATTGTCTTTCAGGATAAGGGAAAACCCCGAAAAAACCTTATCCAGGTAACTCACCCTGACCGCCACGCTACCGAGGCGGGCTGAGCACGTCATGCTTTATTCCACTAGGCCACAATAAACACATTGATTTATCAACATTTTGCATATCTGACAGTGGTTAACAACCTCCATAACCTCTGAGGTCAGAAAAAATATTTGTCCAACACTGGTAGCTTCTATGTTTGTAGTGTAGTGTTTAACGCCCGCTTTTACTACATACGGCACCACAAGCGGTGACACTGATGGTAGATGAGATGAAGATGGAGCACCGGTGGAATGAGATGGCGCGGCAAACCGGAGGTCCCGGAGAAAACCCGCCCCAGCGCCGTGTTGTCCACCACAAATCTCACTTTGCGGTCGCCTGGGATCGAACACGGGCTGCCTTGGTGAGAGCCAAGCGGTCTAACCACTGAGCCACGGCGCGGCCGTTGGTAGCTTCTAGCGTACCTATCACTACATTGGCTACATATCGCCCCTCGGTTTAAAGTGTCTTCATAACATTTTTGTAGGTAACGTTTACGCAAAGTTGAGTCATCTGTTTTTATGACCGATATGACGTTCACGAAAATCTCGTAATTTGGAATTAATTAATTCTCCTAGCGGAATATTTGCGCTAACAAACACTTCACATAATTTTTTTTAAAAGGAAGATGACTTGTTAGTTGTCGAAATTTACACACCTCACAAACTAATCTCCTTACTGCGACACTTCTATCTCCAGAAGTCCTGACTGATGCAATCCGCACGTATTGCATGATGTAATCGGCGATTCGTCGAATTGATGCGTGATAAATTCGCCAGCACTGTAAGGACTCTGACGTGTGTTAATTTCATGTTTACCACACTTACAAAGTTACTCTTTCATAAAAGATGGTGATATAAATGAACTTTTAATCACAGATATTTTAAGCCCCCCCCCCAAAGTCCCATGGGTCCGGGTCAGGTCGGCCACGGGAAACGAACCCGTTCCTCCCAAATGCGGGCTACAGATGAAAATGCCCAATAAATTCTTGAAAAAGAAAGAAAATGACCGGAAAATGCATCTAAATGTTAAAAAATGACTTTATTAAAGAAATGGGGAAAAGATGCATTTTGATGACCTATGAAAAACCACATATATATAACGTATTTATTCCAGAATACACTTAATTTCCAAAAAGCATCGTCTATGACTACTCAGAAAAATGATGACCTTTCATCAAAATCCGGGCCCTAGTCATATCTTTCACTGCATCAGTTCAGAGTTAGAAAAGAACTCGGCTCATACTTACTAAGTAAACTAAATTAATTAAAGAAACTGCTAAAAATGTTATAGAATATAGTTTTGTGAGTAAACACTTCAGATAGAGGGGCGGTACCTACTCAGAATCAGAATGTGTCCTATCACTTGAAGTGTCTAGGTTTATAACCCGCCTGTTCATCTCTGGGCGCACATACTATTAACCTGCCATATTATTTTCCCTCGCGTATAACATGCCTGCGGTAACCTCAGAAATTGCTTTCTCTGCTAACTGGCGACTTCTTTCACTTTAATGCCCGATTTCACCAACAGATGTCAAGACTTAACACGAGTTTAGCAATAGTTAAAACAAAAATTGCATTTCACCAACAAGTGTTAGCGTAATACTCGTGTTAAATCTCTTGTTAAACTAACAAGCCAAATTTCTGATGTTAAGTCCTTAACAATTGTAAATAGTCAAGATGGTGAGCATGAACTCAGCTGTTGATGTCGATTTGCTATATTTAAGACTGACTAAATGACATTCGTAATAGAGTACAACCTATGAGGAGAAATTATTTTGAGGAGCTATCAGAAGAAAATTTTCTACAGAGGTATAGCCTGTCAAAACAAGTTACTATGTAGGTTACTGCGGAAGTACAAGAGAGGTTAGAACATGCATTGAAAAGAATATGGCGATCTCGCCTTTGCTTCAAGTATTAATAACTTTGCGATTTCATAATTCACTGAATTATGTAGATAATACACTGTCCACCTCCCGTCTTGAAACGTTCAAGTCACTTGCCCTGCTTCGCTCGTTTTAAATTTACACAATACTGAGTTAGAACATGCATCGAAAGGAATATGCCGATCTCGCCTTTGGTTCAAGTATTAATAACTTTGCGAATTTATAATTCACTGAATTATGTGTTACTGTCCACCTCCCGTCTTGAAACGTTCAATTCATTTCCCCTTCTTCGCTCCTCGTTTAAAATTTACGTAATACTGAGTTAGAACATGCATCGAAAGGAATATGTCGATCTCGCCTTTGCTTCAAGTATTAATATCTTTGCGATTTTATAATTCACTGAATTATGTGGATAATACATTGTCTTCCTTCCGTCTTGAAACGATCAAGTCACTTGTCCTCCTTCGCACCTCGTTTTAAATTTACGTAATAATGAGTTAGAATATGCATCGAAAGGAATGTGCCGATCTCGCCATTGCTTCAAGTATTAATAACTTTGCGATTTTATAATTCACCTTCCGTCTTGAAACTTTTAAGGCACTTGTCCTTCGCACCTCGTTTTAAATTTATGTAGGTAATATTGACAAGTTTTTTGGTGCTTCTAGTAGTGACACGTGCATTTTAATTAAATTCGTTTCCAATATTTTCCACGTGACATCTTTCTCTTTTACATTCATAGCATCCGTCCTCTTATTTTCCACGATATCCTTACACTTCGTCACCAATTCAATTAACAATTCTTTCTCCATCGACGATAAATTTGTCTCACGGCTTTATTTATGATTTTGTTCATTCGCCATTTTTCAGCTTGTGCAGACGAAACTGAAAACAAAAGCGCATCGCAGTACGTTCAGAAAATAACACGACTAATCCATAGCCTTCTATAGCTGTGATATTTACAAGTTTCTTGGCATTAACACAGGTTTGTTAACATTTTCAGAAAACAGGAATGCGGCCACGGGATCGACCCCACCCCTGGGGTGTGGATTTTAAGTCCCGGGTATAGGACCGGTGTCCGCTCAGCATCGTGGCGAAATTGAGTAGCTTAAGATAGGTAAGCGGCTCTGGTCAAGAAAGCCAACGTTCCAGCAGAAGGATGCCAGATGCTGACCACATCTCCCCGTATCGGTTGGATGATCGCCCACCTATAAATTCCGTATGTGGGCGTGAGGCCGGCAGTCGAGTTGACAGGCCTTGGTCCTCTATGGGTTGTCGCGCACTTATTATTATTGTCCCGCGTTCCAAAAATTAAGTCGAGGCAGTAATAGGTCCCGCATTTTCGTGACATCTTCATCTTAAATTGAAAACCTAACTACGTATTGTAACCATTTCTTAAGAGAAATGCTGAGTCGGATCTTAACTCACTTATTGTAGTCGTTGTTTAGCTCTTCCTCGGAATAGTGAAGACGAACTTTGCTTGCTCCAGTCTTGGCAGTTGATGTGTTGTGTTCTTATCTAAGTGACGTTCAGCTATTATACATAATCCAAAATACAACTTTTCTTCCGATTTAAAAGAAAAATATCATTTCCTGAAAAGTATCCTTTGTGAAGTTCTCCGTAAAATTTGCAATGCCACATTTTCGAATGTATATGTTGGGAACACAGAAATTGTTCAGCGTGAGAAATCAAATAAATATAAACTAGCTTATTCTGCTGCTGTTGCAACAACTTATAAAATTATTTACTGCTTCACAAAAAAGTTAAGTTTGTTTCACACATCCTAAGAAATTCTATTTATTTTGTTTCTTTTCTGCATTTAGTACTACCAATGGCAGTATAAACACGTTGTATTGAAGGGCTATCATAAAATCAAATTATTAATATTCAAGATCACAGAAGAGTGTTATATTAATTTTAATAAAATATAATTATCATTTATATTGAGGGTTATGTTGATATGGTAATTTTACCGAAATTTTAGTAACACTGTTATTAAAATTTACTTTATATAACGAGAACCATGCGTGCTACAATATTTACGAGCTTTCATTTTTATCAAGATAGAAGGGGGTTATAATAAAAGCGTAATTTGTGAAATTCCAACAAATGTGGCTGCATTGGGGCACATTTGAATACCATACTGTTGGTCATAATCATAGCTACAGTTCCATATATTGCACAAAAAAATGTCATTAGAAGCCCTATGATGCCAAGTTTAGCTAAAAGAATCAAAGCTGAAGCCTTTGTTAGTAATGTATTAACTCCTGGTGCAAACAGCTTCTTAAAGAAAACCTTTCCCTTGTAAGCTTTGCAAGTTTATCCCTGGATACCAGTAATAACATACCAAACAATTATATTTCAATATTAGTTATATATTTTGCTTCAAAGAGCGGGGTGCATGAAAAACATTGAAATTAATTTCCATTGAAAATTAAACTTCCAAACTAATATTTAAATATGTGATATTGATTATGCATGATTACTGCTTAGAATCAAATTTTGTGTGTTTATCTGCTGACAATATGAACATTATGTTCCGTGGAGTAAACGGAATTGATAGAGAAGATAGTTTTGCTAAATTGCAAGCAAGCCGGAGTAGAAATTATGTTTCAGGTGTAGGTTGTATGATACACATCACTCACAAAAGTGTGGAAACAGCAATTGTGAAGCCGCCAATTTTATAAAGAATATCATTTAAAATGATATAAAATGAAAAATAAATATTTTAATATTTATACTGTAAACGTGGAGAAACTCAAACAGTTTTGTGTTCTTCTAAACGTCAGCTACCATCAAGTGCTAGGTTACAGAAATACAAGATGGTTGGCATTGCTTCCTATTCATGGAAGAATTCTGAATTTATATCCTACTCTAAAATCATTTTTCATCTCTGAACCATTTTGTCCTTTTCCTTTGCATCATTCTTAAATAATTAACACTGAATTGTGGTTATGATTTTCTCACAGTCAGATCAATGTTTTTGAACAGGCATTCAAGAACTTGAAAATGGGAATGCCCACCTCCAGAGACAATGTCTTGTTATGAATTACTCATAAAAAATGCAGGAAAGAAAGTAATTTTGAGTTTTAAGGCTGAATCTACAATGTTTAAAATGTTGTATCATTGGTCTGTTGACAGTAGGTTGTATGTCCATGTTCATTCATTCTTTAATGTAGGACTTGAATATTTGAATATTTAGAACATAATTCGCTTCATTGAACCACTTTCAAGAAAAGGACTACGTTGGAATGTTAGAGAATCAAGTAATACCGTTGTAAGTAAGCAGTGTAGCAATTTATAGTGCAGGACGGTTTAATGAATAATGCATTGGCAAAATAAGGAATAGGGAGAGAGGCATTATACGTGTGAATTAACCTTTACCCTCATCCCCAATAATTTCAACAAACAGGTGGACACAGCAGGCTACTAAAACCGTTTAATTATGTTTATAGTCACTTGGCAGTCTTATGATTGTAATGGTTGCTTGCACGTGAAACTTGAGTGAGCAACGAAAATTCAATCGGGACCGGAAGAAATATATATATATATATATATATATATATATACATACATATATTTTTTTATTTTCCCACGATGGTTGGAAAATAATGCCCTACTAACATTGGATACATTACGTGCTTCACCCCAAGAAGGCATTTCTATGCGGTTCATGCTGGAGCCTATAAACCTTCGAAGCGATACAACTTCACGCAGTTCAGAAAAACATCGTTTGAATTTGTACACATTACTGCCGAAGACATCATGAGTATGTCATTATCTAACAATGCACATTGTTAACACTTTCAATGCACTTTTCAGATAGCATATAACGTTTAATTTTGAGAATACAGTATTGAAGCTACTTAAATATCGTTAATAGCATTAAGGGAACTAATTAAATTGTATAAAAGCTATTGTATAACAAAACAAAAAAGGTAGTAGTTAATTCTATAGAACAGATTTTGCCAGCTTAAGGTTTGTCTAAGGTCAGTAATTTGGTTGAGAGAACCATTTCTCACACAATGCCGGTATGAGCCATTTAACTTTGTCATTACATCCATGAATTTATCTTAGGGTGATGAATTCTCTTTTTTGTTCAAAAAATCTGGTTGCATCAACGGAGCAGTAAATGCAGTACATTGTGCTTCAGGCTCAATTTGCATATTATCTGGTAGCCTTCTAATGCTTTCAGATTTCAAATGTTTTTTGTCATTAGGA
>CM060948.1:139574284-139644284 GCA_030765055.1 Mantis religiosa | reverse complement strand
ATTTATACCTAGGGAAAATGCATGTTTAAGCTTTAATTGAAAATGAGGATATTTTACTCATAAATGTGTCATTAAATTATATTGTTTCTGTTTTAATAAACTCCCTGATAGACAACCACCACCGTTTAATCAGCGTGTTTATTTACATCCATGTGACTAAGATACTATAATATTGATCAAAGTAATCCCAATTAATTCAATGCCAAGTAAATAAACAATCATTTTCGAGTAATTATTTTTCAGCTCTTTGGAATACGTCCCTGAAGAAATTTTCTCCAACATCGGAGAGGGATGCGAGAGAGCTGACGAAAGCTGCAGAAGTGGCCATGCAATTACAGATGGTTATTTTACCCGGTATACGAAGTGCTAAATACTGCAGTTTTGTTACTAATAACTATAAATATGTTATTACATTATTCATCCGTATAAATACTTCTTATTATCCTCACAAATAAATAGTTTTCTTATATTGCGAAAGCACTTACTGCGCAAGCGCTGACTTCAATAGTAGACAACTTTCACCACTGCTAACATTGATCCAACGACCACACTAATTTTTGTTGCCAACACTCTAAAATCTTATGAACTGCAGTTAATGAACATTTAAACTATACCGAGTCTTCTCTTATCTACATTTTAAAAAGAAAAATAAAGCTACTATTATAACGTCTTTCTTACAAGTATGTATAGTTAAGCTGCTTCCAGCACATGTGAAATTTCGAACATCTTCATAACAGATACTTGGAATGTTGGTGTAAGGGTTGGCAATAGATGCATACAGTAAAACCGTGTGAGCAGCATTGCAATTGCATTGTCACTTCGGCAGGTTCCGTCAGCCCTCGTGCATGCCTCCCGATGGTCAAACTTTATTGAGGAAAGTATTCTAAAAAATATCCGATATATTCTAAAGATTTGTGTTTAGCTTCAGCGAGTGCCAACATTATTTTGTGGAAACTGAATAAAGTGCAGCTTTAGAAAAAATACCCACACAAAAGGGTCCCGAATGAGTCTACATTACGTAAAAACTATATACCACAGTGTTTTCAGGATGTACTTTCTAAAATAAGACTACATTGGAACAAGAACAATTCTGGATTTCAATAAATGAAATACAGACGCTGCAGGATAGTGCATTGCTAATGCTATAGTGGCTTCCATGAAAGCGGTTAGCACATCTTTTCTTTAGAACATTCAAGTACTTAACAGGATAAATCATAACTATATAGGTGAGGTATGTGCTACAGGCGGTAACATATTACACGGATGCAGTTAGCATTGCTATACCTCAGGCCGTTTTTTTTTTCTGAAGAATGCATTGAGGAAAAAATTCAGTATATTCACAGCCAATTCTCAAAATTACCTGAGATTATAACACAATTGGATACCCGAAGATATTAAAAATAACACAAAAAACAACAACAAAGACGCACTAAAACATTTTTCAAGCTGAATTCGACAACGGCATCGATTAAAAGATTAAACCTTTCAGTAGAACAAGCAACTAAGGGTCTAAGGAATCCCCGCATGCAATATTCTGGATAGGATTAAGCGTTTTGTATGTAAACAATGAGTTACTTACTTCTCGGTTTGCCTTCAACGGTCTGCAGGACCTACAAACAAACAAAACCAGCAATATATTATTTTTCATGTTTAGTACTGAATAGAAGCTATTACTGTAATTGTATGAATGGAAATAGAGAACGTAGCATGGAAGTAGAACCTTTAACTAGGTGCATACGAATTTGAAGCTTTAGTATTATATTTTTATACCACTACATTGTGACCAGGTTTGTTTTCAAGTCCAACGCATCTTTAAACCTTCGACATTTTTCGATTAGGTTTTGCTTTTATTTATGTCGTTTTTCATAATTAATTTGTTATGCGCTCGCGTTATGTGTTCAAATACAATTCCTTAACCTATACATACGTTATACTAGCTCTCTTTGATCTTCAACTTTTTTTTCTTTAATCTGGTATAATCTACATGAAGACTAAGTGGCGTCAAATGTGAATATATAGGAAAATAAATTTGAAGAACCACAAGGCGCACAAAGAACTACTATCCCAAAAACCCAGGAAACAATGTGATGTAGGATTTCACCGCTTTACTGCGAGTTAATGAAGTATCTGACAACTCGCTATACATGTGAATTGATGTCGTTGTAAATGTGATTGATTACTCTTAGATTTTGATATCAGCGAGTGTATGTGTGTATATGTGTATGTGTGGGTGTGGGTGCATATATATATATATATATATATATATATATATATATATATATATATATATATATATTATTGATATTTTACACATTCAAGATCAGTCTAAAACAAAGTTGTTAAAAGATGTTTTATTTTGCAGCAAACATTTCTAGCTATAAAATAAAATTAAGTACTATTTTAGTATAGGAACGTAATTAGCGACCAAGAAAGACAGGTTATCAGTCACTCAACAGACACTAAAAGCTTAAAATAGGCAGTACAACAACTAATGGTATATAAAACACAATCACCATTTAAAAACATCATCTGAAGAGTACAGGTATATCAGATATATTAACTTTACTAAATTCCACTATTCTCTTAGTCAAGCGTGCAGAGTTAACTTATTTAAGCTTTTAATGTTCGGTCACAATATATGTTTACTTTCAGTACAGTAAGTGACCGAGCGGGATGGTTCGGGAGCTTTCCCGAATCGCCATGCGAATGCTGGGTAGGTTAACTACATCACCCGAATTTCCTGTTCCTCCATTTCATCTCCATTATCATTTCACATCATATCCCATCTGATGGTCTCTTTCAGGGTAGAAGTGTCGGCGGGTGTCCCGACGGTGCATGGCAGGATGATATACTCCTGGTAAACATCCTCTCCCCTGGTAGGATGGTTTCCGGTCTCCGGGCCGTCCTGGTGGGTCGTACTGGCTTGCCGGGAAGTTTCAGGTGGACAAATGTAGGGATCCTGCGCTCTGCACTGTCGCGACTCCTTGAGTCGGCCCTCTTGACTTTTCTCGCCTCATTCTTCGTTCCGTATCATATAGGTACAATTGATCAAGACTGGTCGCAGGGCCGAATCCCCTCCGTACGATGGTATCCTGTTCTATCCTGTCCTCTCCTCTCCTACAGTAATAGGGTAAGTATTGTATTCCAAAAAAAAAAAATTCAAAACTTGGATTTCACCTCAAATAGACGTTTTGAATAACCCTGTTTAACGAAACTCAGTTTTATAACTCTGTGAGCGTGCGTGAGCACCATAACTCAAAAGCAAAAGTCAGTTAAATACCAAATTTGGCATTTAGGTTCAGAGTCTTAAAAAGTTTTACATGAAGATTTTCAAGAGAAACCCCACATCTCAGACAAACATTTACATGGAACAATTTTGGATAATTTCGATTTTCTAAAAAACGTATCTAACAATTTTAATTAAATTACCTTAAGTTGAAGATTATTTCATGAAAAAATGGCATTTATATCTTGAATTTTCTGAGAATTTCCTCGGAAGACCCTTCGTTCTGGATCACTCGTATAACTGGTAAGCCGCAACAGTTAGACAGAATCTTACTACACAATCTTGTTGAAACACTAAATTAAAGTTCTACTGTTGTAAACATTTCCGGTATATTCCTTGTTATGTGTATGAGTTTGCTAATATTGATACTTTTCTCAAATAGGAAGCCCTTATTTATTTTTTGTACTGGAGATGCATAATGAATGGGATTTCAAATAAATCACATATCCACTTGAACTTAAAATATTTCAATCACTGAAATTCTATTGTTTTCCATATTCCCATTGTACCTGTAAAGAAATACGTTAAAGACAATTTCGGCGAATGCTTATCTGAAGATGACATACTTGTAGTTTAAAAAAAGAAATGTTTATAACAATTGTGTGTACAAGAATACAGGAAGTTATGTGAGAGCAACAGATCAGATTTGCATGACAACCTCTGTCAACTCTTGTGCATCCAGAAAATGTTTTGTTTGCGAATGGAATTGCAGATAAATTAATTCTTATTTGTGTGCAGTTATCAGATGCATTTATCTTCCAATTAACAATGTTTAACACAATCCATATCTGTATGTGATAAATAAATGAACTAAATTCACTTTGCAGTGGAGTTTTGGAACAAACAGCTTGCAACTAAATATTTTTTAATCTTTTTACTCAAGAAACCTGTACCTCACTCATGGTGAATGAAGTAATGTGTTATTGAAATACACTTTGCAAAAAAGAGGTTGATTTTTTGGACACGAATTCTGGTATTACAGATTTCCTCAGATATTTTGTCAATAAAGGTTCAATGTCTTAGTGCACCAAACATTAATTGTAAAAGTGGGCCAGTATCTATTGCAAATGTGACACAAAAGTTTTCTACAAGATACCGCCAGTCCAATCATATTCTTGGTTTTATGACATAATGACCTTGATTCTATGTTAAGTTTTGTGGACGGGAACTGGCACCACGACCTATGGAATCTGTCTTGTGCCTGCGCCTCTCTGGAATGGAAAAGGCGAGGGAATACTAAAGGTAGTCCAACTTGAGGAGAGATGACAGCGGAGGCTAGTTTCCTTAAGAGCTACATATTGAAACTCCCCAGCGGTGGCTCCCTTCCTACCCACTTATTTTAGGGCCCGTGATAAACGATGTAGTGACATTGGGGTGGGGCCTAAATATCCTTTCTAGAGACCCGGGGTCAGGAAGTTTTGAACTACCTGTACTTGATAAGCTAACTACTTACCTGCATCATGACTATAGCCACCAGGAGTACGGCTGCTGCGATGTAACCCTTCATGTTGATGGTGGACTGTATTGTGTTTGAGAAAGAGGTAATTGTCCGACTTTATATATGAGAGACAACTTTCTCGAGGGGAAGCCCATGGTTTGGCTTTCCTGCTGCTGCACTAACATACACAAGGTCGTTCGTTCACCGGATCACTAACTGACGTTACAAAACTTGACACAGAGCCAGGAGCGTAGGGCCTGCAGGGCCTGCAATGCGAGCGGGCCCGGTATTTTGGGGGCCCGCAGCAAAGGAAAAAGGCTTATTATTGTTATTGAATAGAACAATTTAAATATTTACACATATAAATTCTGAAATATGTATAAGGTAAATAGTAAAGCTTAATGTCAGTCTACACAGAGAGTTAATGGCCAGATCATTCTAAACGGTTTCCTACAATTGGTCAACGTTTAGTTGAGTTTAGCATAGCTGTGTGTGTTAACAATGCTGCTTGTCCTTCACTACAAATACTATGATAACACTGGTTTGCATCATGTTTCTCTGTCGTCACAAATGAGCAGCGCATAGTTACAAAAATGAAAATGAATACCAAAATATTACATTAGGCAGGAAGTTATTCTGTATTAATGTCTAGAGTTCCTGATATCGTAATATGCACATTTTTTTCTAAACATTGTCACACCTCTCATTCAACAACATTGTCAACTATACATAAAGATGTGAATAACTGGCAGGTCAATCAATAGCCAGCTCAGTTTCAGACGAGCTTTCTTCGCGGGAACTAGGTGCATAGTAAAAGTGGTGTGATATTTTCAAACCTTTACTGGCTAAAAGCTTAATTTTTTACATTTAACTGCGTGCTTTTTCATTAAATGAAACCTTTTAAAATTAAGTAGGATCATCTAAATGAAGAAGAATGGGAAAAGAAAGAAGACGCGTGGATTAGAAAAAGAAACAAACAAATTAGTGAAAATAAGTGATCCTTTTTCTCCTAGTAGTAGTACTAGCTCAACTGTTCCAGAAGTTTGCAGCATCACAAATGAGTGCATTTCTGAAGTGAACACCAATAATAATAATTGCGAAAGTGAAAACGCAGATAGCAAACTCGCCATAAACATAATAAATATAATTAGATGTAGATAATGAAACTAAAATTTTCCTCGTTAGACAAAATCCTTGTAAGCCAGAGGGCCCATTCCCCGAAGATGCCAAGCAGGAAAACAGGTCCTTCCCCACTAAATATTACGAAAAGTTCACATTGGCAGGACAAAGAATTTAAAGAGAATGGTTGTTATTCATCTAAAAATGACTCTATTTACTGTAAACCGTATTGACTGCTTGGAGGACAGAAATCGTCGTCAGGTTTTAGAGAAGGAGTTCGAGATTGGGCGTGCCTAACCGAAAGTATATTGTGACACGAAACTAACTATGCACATTTGAACGCTTGCATCGTTTTCAATTCGTGACGCAAGGTAAACACAGTTGACGCGGGTATGAATTCAGAACAAAAGAAAAGTGAGAACATATGGAAACAGGTCCTTGGACGTATTGTGAATGTGACTAACTCTGGCATCCAATAATTTAGCTTTTCGGGGGTATATGGAGAAAATTGGAAAATCAAACAGTGGAAACTTTTTGGCAGTTAGCTTTGGCAGTTAACTTCATGCAACGTACGATCCGGTATTAGGCGATTTAATAAATAAACCAAATTTCACGCAAAAATGCCTTAGCCCTGCAATTCAACATGAGTAAATAAATGTCTTATCCCCTGCAGTTGAAATAGAAATTATTAATGTCATTAAAGCTGTCCCGTTCTTTTCTATTATCACAGATACAACGCAGGACATTACAAAAATAGATAAATTAACTCAGATATTTAGATACGTTACAGTTTCACATGACGTCACTGCTGAGCCTTGTGACGTGAAGATAAATGAAAGGTTTTTAGGTTTTCATGAAATAAAAGATTAAAGTACATTAAGAATAAATAAAGAAATACTAAGTGCAAAAGACGAAAAAGGACTCTCGTTAAATATCTCTCCCCCCCCCCTCTCTCTCTCTCTCTCTCCCTGACTCTCGTGGTCAGGGTAATGACGGGTGTACCAATGTTAGGCATATACAAAGGTGTTAGAACAAGAATTCAACAAAGAGAAAGAACCGCAATATAAGTGCATTGTACAACGCATAATTTAAATCTAGTACTTAACGATGCTGCATGTGGAATTCAAGAAGTCAGGTCCTTTTATGACACAGTAGACACGTAGTGTCTTTTATTCAATAACTGTATTAAAAGATGGGAACTATTGGTATCTTCTTGTACCTTAAAACAGCTTTGCTCAACTTGTTGGTCTTTGAGAAATCAGTCTGTTAAAGCCCTTCGGTATGCATATGTCGATGTACTTAAAGATCTGTCAAAAATAATATTGGTATCTATATAAAAAAGGTGTTTTAAAAACCAGTTAGAGAAATTTGAATTCATTTTTCAGATATTGCTGCAATCAAAGATTCTAGAATGTACAAACTTGGCATCTCAAATCATGCAATTGAAAATGTAGATCTTGATAAAGCGTGTTCTCTTGTTCAGAATACAGCTGATAATTTATCTTGCTATCGAAAAAAAAACTTTGTCATCAGCCATATTTTTGGCAAACAAATGGGGCATTTCACCAAAATTTGAAAAGAAAAGAATTCGAAAAGTGAAAAAAAAGAAGAAGATTCTGATGAATTGTGTCAGGACGAGCGGCAAGTGGATCAAAGTATGTATTTCAGAAGAACCATTGTTTTTAATGACTGTTTGGACGTTATTACAGCCCAGTTAAGAGACAAAGAGATTCACAGTGCAGCAGTAATTCTTCTAAATGAATATGGGGAAGATTTAGCTAGTGAATTTCCAGACCAAGTAATAGGTTTGAAACATGCTCTGAAAAAAAAGAAATATCCGTACTAACCTCTGTAATCGACTTAACAAAACTGTTAGTAATAGAGAATTAAATCGTTGCTGCTAGCGTTCCAAATTTATGCGGCTTACCCTTCTGACATATCTCACATGCTGATATAATTGCTCACGCCTTCCTCCCTAATTTTAGTATATATAGTGTTCCGAAATTGTTAAGCATGTTCGTTCGACTTCTGCGTGAATTAAGGCGATGTGGTACGCTTCAATAATCAAATTTTCTAGTGTTGCCGGTACGTAACTTTTCCACGCTGGCGTATTCCTGCCATCCAATTGATATACAATGTCTCGAAACATTCCTAGCTTGCCTTTGTTCTCTGGCCCGATGGAAGGTATTTTGGTCCAAATTTCTGCCAATTTTTTATCCTTGCGTTGATGCACTCCAAATTGTTTCAATTTCGCAGCTACGCTGTAGTTCAGTTTTAGGTCTAATTTCATTATCTTCTCGGGAAGGCTTCCTTCCCCCTGCGTTGGTCCTAGATAGTAGGTAACTGGAGATATTGCTCTAACTGCGATGACAAGAACCTCCAGACCATTTCTTAACACCTCTACCTTTAGAGACTTCCGATAAGGCAGTTTAAGTTTTCCAATTTCCTGTATATTCTCTTCGGTGATTTATTTCTAGTGTAAGTATTCATTTGTGTTTGTATACTGCTGCAGAGTCGGTAGTGTATTTTATGTCATTTTTGCAGAACAGCTAACTTCTAACTAATGAAACAACAAATCGTTGAGTTTCTGTGTCCTTTAGTACCACTTTCATTTTATAATTCCGCATACTTCCTTAGCAATGATTAATAAAAAAATCTGGCAGGTATGAAGGAGCACCATATTTGAATTTCACCCAGACAAAATGGAGACTTCATTGGAAATACACACGTTCAAGTTGAATATGAAAATAACTACAACTTGGCCTTTAAGTTCACAATGTTCCAAATATGCGACACCACAACGTTCACGAAAGCCCTGATATTCCAATTGATCGTATTCATCGAAACAGATTGATATAGTAAAATAACTAACCATATGTTTAACATACTTTCTTTACAAATAAAATGTGTCTGTTGAATATTTGTGAAAATTCTCAAAAGCTCTCTTCATTCTGAATGTTATTTGTATATCTGGTGAACTACCAAAGGTCGACAAAACCTCACTACACAAAAATTGTAGGTATTGTTAAAACATACTATTTAGCGGGCCCCACAGTGACGTGTGAGATTCGTATTGTGAAGGTCCCGAATTCGATTCCCCATCTTGGATTTTTCGTAAGCTCACATGTTTCTCATGTAGCATAATTTCATTTCTCTTTCCTTCCATTTACCTTCTTTGTTTCAATTTCGCAGCATGTGGCGAACAGATGGCATGTATAAACAGGCTGGAAGGAATGAGAATTCTCTATAGAAACCAGAGGATCGGTCGCCCATCGCTTCATTAGGCAGACAGGTCTTCAACTTAGCGACTTCTCCTGCACTTCTCTTTAATCTGTGAATTTGTTATTAATTAAAGGATGTTAAAATTTAATTCTTATTTTAAAATGATTTTTAATTATTATTTAATTTTTATATTAAAATGGAATTAAACTGTAATCCTAAAATATCAAAAATTTTTGTGCACCTAAGGAAAATAAAACCTAAAGCTCATAAAGATGCTGGTCTATAAATTATTTTTGATCCATATATTGTTGAAAGTCAACTAAAAATTTTAATTCCAGTAGCTCATTTTCATTATGTTTTATCAATAGGAGCCGTCTTTGCTATTATAGCTGGATTTGTAGCAGGGTGTTATTGTATAGTCCATCCCTAGGACTATTCTAAAAATGTGTATTTAGTTTGTGAAGCACGTTTTCAATTGCCAGGATCATATTAGCACCGCAGTTCTTTTACTTGCCAGTACATCTACATTTTAAAACCATCGGTCAGGGCCAGATATGAACCCCAACTTAGGAATCTGAGCCACCCAGACCGACATGTATATTGTGGTTATATAAAAGTTCAGCAAATAGAGAAAGTCATATGAATGTTAAATACTTAGAATTAATCTCCACATAGGTTCACATATTGAGATTACTGTCTAGAGTGTTCAAGTTCGATCATTTCTTGAGTTTGTATATAAATGAAACGTACAATACATGCATAATTAGCGAATTAAACAATACGAAATAAAAACTGTTAATCTGCGGAAACAAGTATGATACAAAATGGATAATATTTAACATTCTTCTTAGAACAGAAATTTGTGGCGTTTAATGAATATTCATTCAAAATCTGGCTATAACACCCACATGACATTCTCTACTGTGGTACAAACTATTTTTACGAACACTTATTCTTGTTCCTGAAGACAAATATTACCTTATTCGTTATGTTATTGTAGGTAAAAGGGAATATGGGAATACAATAGAATTAAAGTGCTAGTCAAGTGTTTTAAAACTGGTTGCTAAGTCTGGATGGCTTTGAAACGCCACTTCCTTTGTCAAACAAATGAATAACGAGTTTATATTTGATAAAACAATTCAAACAAGTAACAAGGAATATCTCGGCAATGCTTCACTCTATAAATATGTGTGTTTTATCGAGATATACATTTTTTGTGTAGTAAAAGTTTGTGTAGTCTAATGGTTTAGCAGTTATATATCTTATTCAGAATGAAATGAACTTTTCATAACATTCTCAGATAATTCAAGCTATACCTACACTTCATTTGCCATCAAAATATCTTAAACATATGCTACTTTAATTAACATCGCTTAAGCCATTTTGAGATTGAAACCTTTAGTTTAGACAAATGCTGCACGTTAAGTGTGGTCTGTGGAGTGTGTGTGTGGAGTGTGTGTGTGGAGTGTGTGTGTGGAGTGTGTGTATGTGTGTTTGTGTTTGTGTGTGTGTGTGTGTGTGTGTGTGTGTGTGTGTGTGTGTGTGTGTGTGTGTGTGTGTGTGTGTGTGATTGTGTAATATTTAACGGCCTTTTACCACCTGCGGATGATACATGAAATTAAGATGGAGCACCGATGGAATACAAATATTAATGTTGCATCTTTAGAAGGAGCTAACTTGGAGGTTTGATATTTAATCAACTTAACAGGCGCGCGCCGACACATGCACGTACGTATGTACATTTTCCTTAAGACCTTGAGCATTTTAGCTCACATGTGCAGTAATTTTTATGGCGGCATTATCATTTGGACCATTAGGTCAATGTGACGGATACTGGGATTTCCAGTGTTTCTTATCGCGGATCACGACCTATGCAACAGCTTTACCAGGAACTGCAGTACTTCCCCTTAAGTCGGCTAGTAATATATATACATCCTCACACTTGACGTTCATCCAGCACGAGCGAGCGACGTTAATCCAGAAACATACAGACTATCAACATGAAGGGTTACATTACAGCTGCAGTACTTCTGGTTGCAATGGTCATGTTACAGGTAATTAATATCTTTCATAACTTACAACGCAGTTATTGTGCTAATTCTAGACCTTAATGACGTAATTACTTAGCAACAAGCGTCCCCTTGAAGAAACTTTTCTTTAATTAACGTCCTCCAGCATAATTCAAATCGTGCCAATAGAGCTTAGATTTACCGAACATTCATCATAAGGGAAAACCCGGAAAAAAGAGTTTATCCAGATAACTGGCTCTGACCGAGATTCGAACTCGGGACCTCTTGAATGTGAGCCAGACATCTTAGAGGCAGGTAACGTTTTATGTGATACGAGTATAACCATGCTCTGAACTAAACATTCACTGGCACTGAAAGAGACAAAAGGTTACTAAACAAAAAACGTAGGTCTCGTTAAAGCCCACCACTTACGTAAAATACCTTTTTTTATTGCAGAAAGAAGAATTTTGGAGATATTCCTTGTTATTAGTTTGAATTTTCCAGCACTTATACTTTTCTCATCTAGGAAGTCGCTATTCATTTTTTACATCATTTTCACAAAAAGACAGCGGACTTTCAAAGACAACACTTAGCAACCAGTTTTAATACATCTCACTATCACTTAAGTCTAAAATACTCCCATATTCCGATTGCACATAGAGGGAAATATGTAATAAAACTACATGTACAAACCTTTATCTCGATTAACTTTGAGTAGATGCAAGAATAGCGAAGTGTTTATAAGAATCGTTTGAAGGATATTCGTATGATTTTTCTATCTACCTCATGCTAATGCTGGTAAACATTAAGTTTTAGAGAAATGCGAGTTGATTGTATTGGTTACTATATGCGCAGCTAAAGTAGCATTTTGTTTACATGACACCATTAAAAAACCTAAGAGATTTTTAAAAAAAATGACTTATTGAAAATAAAATGTGTGTTCTAAAGAAATCTATGTTTATTTTTTGTCGCACTCTCGGTATATTTACGTAAGTCCTTCCTCCATAAGCTGTTGCCAGAAAAGTCATGTGTAATTTTAATACTCGTATGTCTTAAACATATGTTATTTAAATAAAAGTCATTAGTCGGTGAGGAGGTTTTCTTGAAACTTTTAGCGTGTCATTTCTTTGGAAGATGAAGTTAAATTCCAAGCTTGCTATTTAACCAACTTTTCTTTTTGAATTTATGCGCGCGCGCGCGCGCGCACACACACACACACACACACACACACACACACACACACACACACACACACACACACACACAAATAAACACAGACCGCTCAATCTGACCATGGATGTTGACGGTCACGGGTGCTCCCTCCTCTACCTCACTTTTTTCTTTATGTTTCGAGGTTGTAGCACCAAGCGACACATTGTTGAACCGTCGCCACCCTCATTCCTCCCTCCCAGTACAAGCACAAGGAGTTATAGCATCAGCTGAGGTGCTGCCCCAGGCAGTGCTTTACCTTACCCAAAACGTTTTTTTTTTCTAAATCTTTATGGATTCAATGAATCTCAAAACTTGCATTTGCTTTGATATCTCGTTATTCGATTTTTGGGTGCAATGCAATACTTTACCGTAGGTAATAGAAAAAGTAATAGTAAGCAGTTGGCAGAGAAAGTCATACGACAGTTCACAATTGACAGCTGAAAGTAATTATCGTGTTTGTATCGTAAGTTAAATGTGACAGCGAAGTATAACAGAGCGTTTAAATTTATGATGGAGCAGTTTGGCACAGAGTTCATTAACTGCCTTGAGGTCGCTTGTCAGTACTGCAACACAATCAAAATGAAGGGCAGGTTTACGGAGCATTTGAAACAGCGTTGAGGCGCATTGACCTTCAAGGTATTTACCTAAAATCCAATGGTCGCTAAGTCAGTAGATTTCACTCGGTCCCTTAAGTAACAACATTTTCCCCGCCATAAATATACATAGGTATGTTTTGAGGCCCTCAGAATAGAAAAAGAGTCTGATGTGTTGCACGCATTAAACTGGTACATACAAACTATATCCGATGCCTCTACAGTATTATCCTTCTCATGTTAATCAACACAACCTTTGCAGAATTTGTTTTATAGAGCATTTCTGTATATATATTTAGAAGGGGTAGCATGTTTGCGCTACAACCAAAATGCTGGGTCTCCCTTTAATGTAATGACATATTCCATTTGGAGTTGATTTCGACCTTGTCTAGTGCAGGGGACCTGAGCGCGCTGAATTGTTTGCAGGTGCCAAGTAGTTCACTCCCAGATGCAAACCACTGGCATACATAGGGAGGTATAGGGCAGGACGAACCTAGGATTTGCCGAGGCAAGTAGGGGGGTGATGCGGGGCGTGTGGCTGCATGTGGTTGGCTAACCTAACTACCAGAGAATAGTGGATGCCTAACCTGCTCGTTCTTTCACCATAACAGCGGCATCTATTGCGCCAATGTTAAATGTGACCTACGAGAACATAGCCACATGGTTTGTGCCGTGTTTTGTTAGCTCTGCCTGTTTCGAGTAGTGCATCAGAAATATTTATATAAATACAGGCAACTTGTGCTATAAGAAGAAACAATGAATTCCATAAAGTGTCTTTTAGCACATCCTTTTTCAAACATGACCTTAGAAGAAAAAGTTGAACTTAAGCGACTTGGAAGACCCACACCGAAACTAAACATCACACAGATAGTCAAAACAAAAACAAGTTATTTTAACAGGAACTTTAACAACGATGTATACGATAAATATTCTAGAGTGCTTATGAAATGTGAATGTTGTGTTATATGCTGCGAATTACCGTTAACTTGTATGTAGAGCAGTCTGTAGTGACAGGCTTAAATAAATTTTGTGACTTTAAAAAATTAAGTTGTATGGATAACTTTGTGAACCACCAATTTTCAGAGCCACCAGCCGCCTCTGATATTTAGGGAAACACTGTAGACTTTAATTCGTCCTCCGTGATCTAACATAGTGGCCTCTGGTTCCCGAAGTCGAGAGTTCAAAAAGTCGGCGTTGGTCGATAAACTTTTTTCGGACGTAAAATGCCTTAACACGACTTCCTGCGGACGGAAGCCGGTGGGGTTTACCCGTATCGTGGGTTTACAGCTCTCTCGTGAGAGAGAACTAAACGGCCCTTATGCCCAATATAGAACAGGACTTGAGAACCATCCACAAAAGAGCATCCATAAATAAAAATTCAATTTCAGTAGATTTAAAGCAATCGTCATATCTTTTAAGTGCTTGTCGCTACGTGAAGTATTTGATATTCCATTCTCTTTGCACGGCCAAGAGATAAGAAAACGTATAACGCCTTCATATTTAAAATTAAATGTTTGACATAAATTTTGTGTTTTAACACGATCTACATTTTTATTCAGTAAGATGTCCTTACGGTTTAACACTTATATAAATGCCATGCAGAATGAAAAGGCCGCAAAGCTTATTTCCTGATTTTTTAGGATATACATTTCGTTCATCATGAAAAACTATCTTGAACATTGTATTTTTGTAAATATCGTTAGAGGCGTTATTGAGAAAATAAAATAATGAAACATATTCCTTGTTAAGGACAATTTAGGGTCGCACAATCGGAAGGTTTTGAGATTAAATTCCAAGTTGGGTAATTAAATAACCAAGTTTTTGTTTCTAAGTGGTATTGTTCACCATACAAAGGACAGTTTTGTAAAAATGATTTTTGATTAAGGGCCTCCAAACAGGTATTTACAATTATTTATCAATATCGATTTATATTTTGAGTGAACTACAATAACTTCTGAGCTTACCTCCAGAGAAGAAAAGGTAGAGGTTAAAATCTCATTAAAGCACAGATTTATGTCAAACACATTCTTGTGTTATTGGTTATTTCCAAGACATTCTTTGTTACTGGATTACATTATTATATACTTACACGTTCTCCAAGTATATAGGCAGTTCTACCGACAGCGACACGGGGCATCGAGTACGGGAGCGTGAGCGACATGGTTCAAATACCGACAGGATCTGTCTTGACTGAGGAATTTCTTTAAGCTTTCATAACCGGTACACATATCTTGTGATGGAAGTCGTGGATAGCGAGTCCATCACAAAATATATAGAATAGAAAAAATACACGAACCATTACTGCATATGCTCATTGTGCGACCGAAAGCGAGAACGCTATCATACAATAACGTGTGGAAAAAAACAAAATCCATAGAGGACTACAGTGAGAACTAAACCAACTTCCACAATGCACTTTCGCGTGCTACTTATATTTTCTTCTTCATCTTCTTCTAATTATTATTATTATTATTATTATTATTATTATTATTATTATTATTATTATTATTATTATTATTATTATTATTATTATTATTATTATTATTATTATTATTATTATTATTATTATTATTATTATTATTATTATTATTATTATTATTATTATTATTATTATTATTATTATTATTATTATTATTATTATTATTATTATTATTATTATTATTATTATTATTATTATTATTATTATTATTATTATTATTATTATTATTATTATTATTATTATTATTATTATTATTATTATTATTATTATTATTATTATTATTATTATTATTATTATTATTATTATTATTATTATTATTATTATTATTATTATTATTATTATTATTATTATTATTATTATTATTATTATTATTATTATTATTATTATTATTATTATTATTATTATTATTATTATTATTATTATTATTATTATTATTATTATTATTATTATTATTATTATTATTATTATTATTATTATTATTATTATTATTATTATTATTATTATTATTATTATTATTATTATTATTATTATTATTATTATTATTATTATTATTATTATTATTATTATTATTATTATTATTATTATTATTATTATTATTATTATTATTATTATTATTATTATTATTATTATTATTATTATTATTATTATTATTATTATTATTATTATTATTATTATTATTATTATTATTATTATTATTATTATTATTATTATTATTATTATTATTATTATTATTATTATTATTATTATTATTATTATTACTATTATTATTATTACTATTATTATTATTACTATTATTATTATTACTATTATTATTATTACTATTACTATTATTACTATTACTATTACTATTATTACTATTACTATTATTACTATTACTATTACTATTATTACTATTACTATTATTATTATTACTATTATTATTATTATTATTATTATTATTATTATTATTATTATTATTATTATTATTATTATTATTATTATTATTATTATTATTATTATTATTATTATTATTACTAATTATAACCGTTACACACTGTGGAGGTACCATATTTAGGCCTGGAGCATTTACACTTTCCCAATTATTATTTAAATTTGATCTATCATCATTGTCTACAGCCTGTGATGTCGAATAAGGGACAATCAACACTACTAAAATCAGTCACTCTTGATTTCTATTGACGCTTTGAACTAATGCTTCGCTCCACACTATAGTGTTACAAAAAGGTACGGCCAAACTTTCAGGAAACATTCCTCACACACAAAGAAAGAAACTATGTTATGCGGACATGTGTCCGGAAACGCTTAATTTCCATGTTAGAGCTCATTTTATTACTTCTCTTCAAATCACATTAATCATGGAATGGAAACACACGACAACAGAACGTACCAGCGTGACTTCAAACACTTTATTACAGGAAATGTTCAAAATGTCCTCCGTTAGCGAGGTTACATGCATCCATCCTCCGTCTCATGGAATCCCTGATGCGCTGATGCAGCCCTGGAGAATGGCGCATTGTATCACAGCCGTCCACAGTACGAGCACGAAGAGTCTCTACATTTGATACCTGGGTTGTGTAGACAATAGCTTTCAAATGCCCCCATAAATGAAAGTCAAGAGGGTTGAGGTCAGGAGAGCGTGGAGGCCATGGAATTGGTCCGCCTCTACCAATCTATTGGTCACCGAATCTGTTGTTGAGAAGCGTACGAACACTTCGACTGAAATGTGCAGGAGCTCCATCGTGCATGAACCACAATGGGGTATTTTGAAAATTGTCTGCACAAATGATTTCAATTTACATTTTAAGAGAAATACTATAATGAGCTCTAACATGGAAATTTAGCGTTTCCGGTCACATGTCCACATAACATATTTTCTTTCTTTGTGTGTGAGGAATGTTTCCTGAAAGTTTGGCCGTACCTTTTTGTAACAGCCTGTAGCTACAACGAAATGAGTAAAATGGCAGTGGAGGTTTATCTTGCTTAATAAAAGCAGAAAGACGAATAACTCCTGTAAGCACAGTTTGTAGAAAAGTATGATGTGCATTCAGTGAATTTCTCTACCCTTGTACAAACTATTCTTACAAACACTTATTCCTGTATTTATTTCGTGTTAACCGAGATAGGCATTACCTTATTGTTAATTTTATTGTGGCTATAAGGGAATATGGGAATACAGGAAACTTAAAATGACTGTTAGATGTTGCTACATGAAGCTTTGAAATTTTATTCTGTTTTGTATGGCCAAGAGACAAAATGGACGAATGACTTCCAAATTGATAAAAGTAGAAGTACTGTACAATGCTAACAAATAAAAGGGAATATCTCAGAATATATTTTGCCACAAGAAATATATTTGACTTAAATTGTATGTTTCAACAAGATTTAAATTTTTGTACTGTAATGTTTATTCTGATTCTTATGGTTTAAGAGTTACACTGAAGTCATCCACAAATAAGAGGACTACACTTTATCATAAAAATGTGTACACATATAGTATTTTAATCAATTTCTTTAAAACCAATGTTGATAACACGAAAAGTTTAGAAAACTGTCCCGCGTAACGGACGAACCTGTGGGGATTTTCCTGAATATCATGTTGCATCCTTGGAAGATGCTAAACTTAAATAATAAATAAATTAGTAAACTGTTTGTACAACTTATTTGGTATTTTTGATTACTTTTGGTTTTTCAGTTATGTTCACACACGCATAGACTTTATTCTAAAAATGATTTCCGTATTTTTTAATTCAGAAGGTATCAAAACCTACATCTACTTCCGATGATACCTCGATAACGAATTTTTGAGTGAAATACAAGACTACAGTATAAAAAAAACTAAAAAGTTCTCAGTTGTTAATTAGAGTACCAGTCACTATTTCCAGAATGTATTTATTTTATTATTTGTTTGTTTCCAGGTGCTATACAGCGCTGAAGCCGATCCAAGAAGTGAGTATATAGCTTTACCATTGTTACAACATTCCTGTTCACATTACATTTACTATGATGTACACTTTTGTTGTTAATTTTGTTACGTAGCAAAATTCCCAGGTAACAATAGAGTTTTATCTGATGTTATGGATCTCAAGTGACCAAACATTATTGTTCCTTTCTTTGCCACCTGGCTCGGTCTAAACTAAGCGTGAAGATCCATTAATGTTGCCCAGAGGCCTCTTTGTCAAGCTTGAGTTTGTTTCACCTAATCTACTTCCGTCCGAATGAAATCATGCTGACGCCATCGCCCTCTGCAGAGTATGAACCCACTACCCTGGGAACCAGAGACCAGCACGTTACCCCTACACTTAGCATGTGGGGCTAGCATTCTGTAGGTCTCGGGTTAGATTCCCGTAAAGAGCCTACGACAGGACCCTACTATAGCTACAAAACATGTATTAGTGTGAAAGTATTTCAAAGAATTCATCTAAAGTTGCTAGGTTTACAATTTATATAATGTGTTGTTTGGCACTGCATGTTCGCTCTCAGTGCAGAAAACTCAGGTATACCTGGGACTAGCTGCTTTAATGCGTCATGCAGGTCTGTCAGACTGGATCGTTATATATATCTGATTAGCTCATACATGGGTATGTGACCTCGCAAAAGTATGTCGGTGGGGGGGGAGGTTTTCAAAGCAACACTAGCAATGATGGGACATTTATTCCTGTCCACCAAAGTTCAGAAATCGCTTGAGCTTGATAATCATGATTGCAAAGGTGTATATTTTTTACAATTTAAAATTTCCATTTCTAATTCTTCAAGACTACAATTTCTAAAGATCTCAGTATACTGCCCTTAAGTTCAGGAATGTCAACTGAAGCAAATGGGTTATTAATAAACGTAAACATTGGCTCAACTGGCAAAGCCTGCTACCGAATTCTGTGACCAGAATTTCAAGATGCTGGGCAAATTTTTATATTGTTTAGAACATCACAATCCCCAGTATTTACGGTTCCTATAACTGATTTCAAATGGAAATTAAGAAAATTGTGATAGGAAATTCCTTTTTAAATGTAAAATCCATAAGTTTAGTTTCCTCCGAAAAGCATTTACGGTACTCATCATGGTTGAAATCTTGCGAATTTTTCCTTTGCAACTCGAGGTTTAGCTCCTAAGACTTTGAGGTGATATTTGCAGGTCCTGAGAGACTGAGATTCTAAATTTTTAGAAAACTGTTCAACCATTCTATCAACAGTTTGGTGAGACAGCTGAAGTCCTTTTACAGAAAACATAAGTGGGGATTTATGTTTGTGACCATCGAACAGAGATTCCGCTGCACTAATCATTGCCTCTTAAACTATCTTCCTCCCTGAAAGGTTTTTTTCCCTTTTCGCAAAAATATAACAGAGTTTGTAAGAGGCCGTTGTCACATTATTTTGCTGAACTGGCTTTCTATTTTTTTTATTGTAATTTACGTCCTCCAACCTGAAGTCATATCGGACGATGAATGGAATGGATGATATGATGCTCAAATGAGCCCAGGGTCCATAGAGCTTAGAGTTACCCGACATTCGTCTTGAAGGATAAGGGAAAACCCCGGAAAAACCTTATCCAGGTAACTCAACCTGACCGAGATTTGAACTCGGGACCTCTTGAACGTGAGGCAGACTCTAAATATATTTTGATTTAATGTTTATTTACATTTTAATTCTAACTTTGTGTTTTTGTAATTCAGAATTCACAGGAAATTCGCTATCACAATTTGTGTGACGTCGAAAACTGGCGTTCTACATTACTTTTCTTGAGAGCAGACCCACTACTATTTGACTCATGAGATGAGCTATGACCTTGTGGTTAACACAAGTAAATTTGCCAAAACACTCCATTGTTTATTCCTCTCGTTCTAATATTTTACACCCTGTTTCTAAAGTGATTTATCCTTTCTTTTCTAGGACGATAAATATTAGGCAAAGCAGTATTAGTAGGTAATTCATTACATGATCATATTAAATAAAACAATTATGATCATTTTCAATAAGTAAACAGTACATACACCTCTAAAACAATATAGTTGTGACCATACCAAAATCACATGATATAATATTTTAGCAACATCTGCACTGCCTACAGATTCAACTGCATGTAGACAGAAAATTAGAACTGTCGATGTTAGTTCTCCTGAGTCAATGGCAGTACTGTTAAATATACGGAATTCCCACTGAAATTCCAGGAAACAATACTACTCTTCCCAATCATTGTTAGAAATGTAAGTTCTTGGTCTGTTAGCCACATTAAGAAGATCCATCCATCACTATATATATATATATATATATATATATATATATATATATATATATATAAAACCAGTGAAGGTAACTCAGCCTACATTCACAATCTCTCAAGTTTTACAGAATGTCTGTTTACAAACTGACAACGTTTATTACCAGTTTAAGTATAATTATAAACAAATGGGCCCCTTCGCTCGGTATTGATACAAATAGCAAAGTTGAAAATGGGTGAACTGTTTGCAAGGGAGTGCTGGATAAATGGGGTGGATGCTTGCTTATAGAAAGTATTATGGACTAAAATTGGAAAGCCAAAATCATACCAAAACATGCAATGGCATTAGAACTATAAGTTTACTAACTAGTTGAGAAATGAGTGGTAACACAACATGTGAAGCCTGGGATAATATGTCAACATAAATCTGATAAAACCCTTTGCGAGTCAGTAAAGTTGCTATGGTAGCTCAGCGGCAACATACGCCGATCATTTGTGATGCCAGTTCATTCCCAAATTTGTTCGATGTTCACATTGCGAACTAAATATTTTTTTCTTCTTTTATTTACAGTATGCTGTACCTACTACAAAGGACAGAGGACATGCAACAAATGTTAGCACGACATGCAACAAATGTTAGCATCACGTCAGAAATCAACACATGACTTCTACCTTCACATCATCAAGCAGGCCAAGAATCTTTGTCACTTGATACATTTAATGCATATTCACACGTTGTACTACATATGTGGTAATAAATAATTATCGCTTTCAAACAAAAAAATATTTTACTGTAGCCCTAACTCCTCATTTATCCCATACATATATGACTAATCCAGAATAAACACATCTTAAAAATTCATTCTATTTTCCTTACAGGCTTCTTTACCATTGCACTCATGTCGACAAAATTTGGTATACGTAAATGGACTTCAAAAACGGTCACAAAGCAAGTTCCTACACAACGCCACCATCCTTAAAATATTTTATATATGTATTGTGTACGAGCGTATCAAAAATTACTTTAATGTTCCTAAATTGGAGTTAGAGGAAAAAAGGATATCTATATTAGTCACATGACCTTCTCCATCCAATACTTGAACTGTTCTTATTTTTACAGCAACTTCACGTTAAACGGAATAAACATTTCTAGAAATGGCTTATGACGTAGATATTTTCTTACGCGTACAGTGCACAGGAGAGAATACAATAAGTTATATGTTAGTAAAGAACTGGCCGCCACATGTGTGATGGATTTCACACTTCATTATAAGCAGTAAAACAAGCAAAGAATGTATGCAACGCAAAACAATTTTCCAATTGAAAAAACTTTAAGTATTACAAAATTCATACTAATAACGAATAACTGGAAAAGCTTAACATAAAAATGTTTTATATAAATTGTGTACACAATTAGTATAAAATTAACGATATTTAGATTTGCTGTGGAGAATGATATTGTCCATTTATTACGAATTACCAGTTATACAAAATCATTCAGAATGCAGAGAAATTTATCAAAAAATTGAAGACATACATTTAAGTTCTCATGAATAAATCTTAAAATTTATGGCATTTTAACTATAATGTTATATCCCGTTTTGAGAAACAATAAACTTAAATTTCGAAGTTCCCATTGAAATGTTTCATTTTTAGATTGTGCTGTAAACACACACATTAACAGACAATACCTTTCTATTTTTTTTTTTTTTTGCCTCAAAATGGTTATTTTATGGCACTGCATGCCATTTACTAGAGGTTACTAGTGTTACTATATATGACCAGTGTTGCCAACTGATATCCACAGAAAGTAGCCAAATGGAAGATAAAACGAAGCCAAAAAAAAGCTAAATATTACTTCAAAATAGCTCAGTAAAAAGCGTAACATTTACACACATAATCACTCACCTATAAATTTTCAACAAATATTTCGTCTTCTTCCTCGTTGTCCTGCTCTGTCTTAGTTTCCACTACGAAATACTAGTGGAAGTAGCAGCAGCAGCAGCAGCAGCAGCAGCAGCAGCAGCAGTAGTAGTAGTAGTAGTAGTAGTAGTAGTAGTAGTAGTAGTAGTAGTAGTAGTAGTAGTAGTAGTAGTAATAGTAGTAGTAGTAGTAGTAGTAGTAGTAGTAGTAGTAGTAGTAGTAGTAGTAGTAGTAGTAGTAGCAGTAGTAATAGTAATAGTAGTAGTAGTAGTAGTAGTAGTAGTAGTAGTAGTAGTAGTAGTAGTAGTAGTAGTAGTAGTAGTAGTAGTAGTAGTAGTAGTAGTAGTAGTAGTAGTTGCTGTCGAATAATTAGCCTTGGTGCCAATTATCTTGAGTACACTATCAGGGAGCTTATAAGAATAACAACACGCATTGGTTCTTTTAAGTTCAAAGCGCACAAAACCGATAGCATTTACTGTTTTTGTCATTTGGTTTCTCAGCTTACACTTCACAATGTTCACCTGTTTAAACACACATTCCACGGCAGCATTTGAGTCTTATGGTAAACTAAGAACTGAAAATGTTGATGAGACCAGTTCACCATATGGATTTTCGTTCTTTGCGTTATGAAGTTTATTTACTTCTGCCTAAAACTTGACCGTGTTTCTTGTGGAAATTAATTGTTCTTTCACACTAACCGTGTATAGGACGCACTATAATAGAGTAGAGCCCCAGTGAAAAATTCAATGCCGTAGACGGGATTTGAACCACGGATCTTCTGGTCTCCGTTCACCCGCTCTAACCTATTGAACTATTATAGCCAAGGTGCCAACATGACATTAAATTCTCCAACTGACTCGTATTTTTTCCGGTAAACCACTAGGAGTTCTCATAAACACATGCGACAACTATCTTAATGGCGACTTGCTATGCTGTAAGTACTTTAAAACCCGGGCTTTACATTTCGGACCACTATTAGACACAATTAACGGAAATTAATTGTTCTTTCACACTAGCCGTGCGTAAAACGCACTATGAAAGAGGAGAGCCAGACTGAAAAGTTCAATGCCATAGCCGGGATTTGAACCACGGATCTTCTGGTCTCCGTCCAGCTGGATGGCCTTCACGTATATTCTTTTAAGGGTATGTATGACTGAAATTTCATGAAAATCGTGAAAATAAGGACTTTTTTATTGTAATTCTATAAAATAATTTAGACATTCCCGAATGTGAAAAATGCATAATTTGCCTCCGGACGCCATTTTTAAATGCTTATTTAAATGTCGGTGGCCTTTAAACTCTGTCAGAGTCACGCCCTCTTTTGCCTACATCTACATTCTTTGTCTGTTTTCCGTTCTTAAATTTTCAATTCAAGAAAAGAAAAATAAGACTTTCAGACAAAATAGTTCCTAAAATGTTGCCAATACATCAGAGGCTGACTTCTACAACATTACAAGAGAGGTGCAAAACAGGAAAAACACAGAGTGCCAATGAATCTTTGCATCATGTCATATGGAATAAGTGCCCAAAGGAAGTTTTCATATCAAAACAAAAATTGGATCTTGCTGTTATTAAAAGCATCAGTGAGTTTAACATAGGTAGCCTTAAGTCATTGGAGCTGCAGCAAAATATCAGAGGTGAAAGTGTAGTAGACTCAGCAAGGAAAACTGCAGTGCAGCGAGATCAGACTTTTATCCTGCAAAGCAAGAAGCCAAGTTGTGCAGAAGAAAAGCAACATATAAAGAAGATAAAGGTGGAAAAAGCAGCAACAGAGGAGAGGAAAAAGAAATCTGAGGGTCCAACCTATCAGCCTGGTGGAATTTAATGTGAGTTATGCAATCAAATCTTTAATCGCTGTTTTCTCAATGTTCATATTTTCAACATTTTTCTTCCTGTAAAATGCTCCTTGCGATGCAGTTTTTGTACTACATTCATGAAATTTCCCACACAGGTTCAGAATATCATGAGAAATGGAAATTGCCCTAGGTTTTATTGTGAAATGTATATAAGCATATATTTTTAATTTTCAAACACAAAACTTACAGTTTTTTAGACAAAAAAAGAATATTTGTAAATTAAAAAATTTTTGTGACCTAAACTAAAGGAGACACAGAAAAACCCAGAGCAATTTCAAAAAGTATGTGTATTATGAACATAGGGTTAAAATATTAGACCAAAATTCAAAATATTTTGTCGCAAGGGACTTTTTTAGTGACGTAACAAAAAACTTACAAAATTGATCATAATTTCTAAACTGCTGGAGAAAAATGGTTTAAATTTAGGTTGTAACATGTTTACAATATACTACATCTATGATGTAAATTTGAAAAAGCTAGCATTATTAGTTCAGAATTTGAAATTTTCAGTCATACATACCCTTAAAAACAGACTGTAGTGTTTTGAACTTGACACGTGTGAATTATTCCGGTTCGGGTGGTCCGGTGTGACAAGTATGTGAATATGAGGAAATAAGAAGCATCTCTGTGATGCCCTATAAAAGGTTTTCGTTTCTTTTTAACAATCCTATAATCTGTAATTAGATATTTATAGTTATCATTCCAATGTAACTAATACTTATTAATAGAGCAAAAAGCTAAAAAAAGAAGCTAAACGATGAGTTTTCATAGTAAAAGATGTAGCTGAAGCCAAAACCAAAATTGTGTAGCACTTAATTCTTTAAAAATACTAGATCTAGCTACAGAAAAGCTAAATTGGCAACATTGTACATGACACATAATGAAGGAGGGCCATAATAACAATGAAGGATAGACACACAAATAAGCTCTGGCCTGTCATGACACTGTATACTGTGACTTTGTGGGTTCGTGAAATTAAAAGTCCAATTGTACAACTCAAAAATGTCCTTTATTTCCACCAAATTACAGTCGGAACACTTGCCGATTACACAGAATTACGTAATGCACACAATTACAGTTCACCAGTTCGTCTGTCACAGGTCCACTGCACGCTCACAGTTACGTACAACTCCTCTGATGGACGTTCACAGTCTTCCGGTCCGTTTAGTCACTCGGCGCTCCTCACGACTGTTCGCCAAGAACTGAACTGACTCGCCAACTGCAGCCCATTTTTATAGGTATATCGCTATTTCTGGAAGTCTCGCGATTCGGTGAATCATCCTGCAGGTTCTAGACATCAAGGAGGGGGAAAGAGATGGCAAACGATGTTTTTCCAAACATCCCCCTCGTTACCGCTACAAGACAGATGGGTAGGAGTGGTTGAATGCTTCCCGTCTGCTGCCGGCCGGTTCTATCGGGAGTTCCGACGTTCGGGTGACACTGCTCCCTCCTCAAAGCTGGTCGTCTTGAACAGCACCATCGTAGCGTGCCAGGCGATCCAGGTGTGTCACCAACATCTTCCTTCGGGGAACCTTCTAAATGCGGTAGACCACGTCGTTAATCCTCTTCACCACCCGGCACGGTCCTTGCCATGGCTGCTGGAGCTTCGGGCAGCGTCCCTTGGTCCGGGTAGAGCGGTACAACCAGACCAGGTCACCTTGCTGGAACCCTTGGCTGTTGGCTTGTCGTATGGGGTCTTCATGCGGTCGCTCGCCTTCCGGATGTTCTGGCGAGCCATCTCGTGCATGTCGTGGAGATGGTCCACCAAGTTCTCCACATACACCCCAAAAAGCCTTAAATTCAGTAAAAGACCAGCAAATGCTATGCAAAAGCCTCTAAATACCCCCCAAAGCCCCGAAATTCATATAAAACACTCTAAATACGCCCCCAAAAAGCCCCTAAATACATCAAAAAGCCAGTAAATAAGACGGAGAAGCCTCTAAATACGCCCCAAAGGCCCCTAAATACATTAAGAAGACCCTAAATACGCCTCCAAATGCACCTAAATACACCAAAAAGATTCTATCTACACCTCAAAAGCCCCTAAATGCAGCAGAAAATAAACGAAATAGGATGATAAATCCTTTAAATATATAGATTGCACACGGCCGCCATTTTCCCCATAAACTGCTGTTCTAGTTCACTCTTATTTAATGCTGTTCTCATTCACTCTTATTTAACCTATTATATGCTGATGAGAGAAAAAAACACCAGCACTAAGTATGTTGCGCAGGACTGCAAACTGATCATTTTTAAACAGGAACTCATGTCCGGAAATGCACGGTTTGGGTGTAGTAGATCATCAAATTGTCCAAGTCTTCAATTCAAACTGTATGCAGCACAAAGTAGTTTAAAATTACAAACAGGATTCAAACTCCTACGTCAATGCAGAGCCTAGATCGGCGGCGCTGAGCTTCACGTATATGCTCCAATAAGTGTGGTTTTCCTGCAAGAATGGCAATCGTTCCATGAACTCATGCAATGAGGTCCTCCTCTGCCACAGCAAAGAGTTGTCCTTGAAGGTAGTCCTCCTCCGCAAAGGAGGGTCCTCCTACTATTGCCATACTGGGATTACGTCCCTTACTGGCATAAATATTGGTTTATAACTAAGGGGTGGTTGGTGAATGGTCTTGATAGTGTTTAGAGAAATGTTTTGGTAGTTGTGAGAACGTTTTTGTAGGGGTAAGGTGTGGTTTATGATGTTTATGGTGGGACTAGTGCAAGTCTGGTTCGTTTGTAAGTTTCTCGGGGTCGAGGTCATACTCCCCGAGGCCGAGAATAAGGTGGTTGAAACTTGGAGGAAGTTTAGCATAGAAGCTTCGAGAGAGGTGTAGGATATGATCCGTGAGTTTTGGAAATTTGAGGTCAGAGTGAATATTTTCTTTGGGAATGTACCAATGAGATGAGGTTGCGGTGCGAAGATATCGGTTTTATAGTATTTGTAATTTACAGAGGTGCGTTTTTGTGGCAACTCCCCAGAATTGGCAGGCATATGTAATTATAGCTCGCAGGACCTGTTTGTATCTGTTGTATTGCGCGTACAGCATTGCCATTTTTCTGTTGACTTTATTTACCGGTGCTGTTATGTGGGCCTTCCATGTTAGCTTCATGTCTAGGGTGACCCCTAGATAAGTCGTTGTAGTGGATCACGGTACCTCTTCTCCTGCTAGCCGGAGATTGGGAACATCTTGAGGATTTCGCCTGGTAAAAGTAACAGCCTGGGACTTGGTAGCGTTTACTTTTAGGCGCCAGGTGATAAACCAAGTGGACAGCATGTCAGCATAAAACTGTGTCCGTTTAACCGCATAGATGTGATGTTTAGAAGTGGCCTTCAGAGCTGTGTCGTCTGCAAACAGATATAAGTTTCAGCCTCTATACGTTGGAAGAGTATTGATATATGCTAGGAATAACAGCGGCCCAGAACACTGCCTTGGGGTACCCCTGCATTGATGGCGTAAGGTTCAGAGAAGATTTCGTCCCTGCCAATGACGAAGGATCGGCTGTTTAGGTAGCTGTGAATTAGTTGGATTAAGTATAAAGGGATGTCATAGTGCATTAGGCGATGAAGGAGGCCTTCATGCCATAAAGGCTTTGGGAATATCAAGAAATAGGGCTGAAACGTAGTGACGATGGTTGAATGCTCTGACCACTTCATCCACTATTCGGAGGAGCTGGTGGGTTGTTCAGAGCTGACGCCGGAATCCAAATTGCTCTGGTCGCAGCACATGATGGCGGTCTATCAGGTCTTGTAGACGCAGATGGATAAATTTTTCAAACAGCTTACTGATGGCTGGGAGAAGGCTAATTGACCGATGACTATTCAGTTGTTTCAAGTTCTTTCCAGGTTTGGGAAGTGTGATAATTTTGACATGTTTCCATGCTCCTGGAAAGTGAGCTAGATTACATAAGCTGTTGAAAAGATGAACCAGTAACAGAATCCATGATGTAGGAAGGGCTTTGAGCGCTGCATAAGGTAGATTGTCAGCTCCTGCATCTTTAGAGGGACGGACAGAGTGGATAATGCTCCTGACTTCCATGAGAGTAGTCAGACTGACTTCATGGGCAACCGGGAGAGTTCGTAATTTCGTTGGTAAGTTCAGCAACCTGCGATTCTACTGGATGGCATGTGGAGGCTAGGTGTTCAGCTATCAGTTGAACTTTATCCCTTGGTGACGTGGCTTCTCCTGCTCCATCAATTAACGGAGGGTCAAAAGTTGGGATTCTAAGACATCCGCCATAGTGAGGTATCTTCAGTATTAAGAGAGCTGATTCTCTGCTTCCACTCTTCGTTGCTGTACACAGCAAGCTCTAACTTGAGAAGGTGCTGTAGTCTGTTCCAGTCTCTTTTGTCCTGTGGGTTGGGTGAAAACTGATAGGGTCGCCATACTTTATTTTTGTCTTACCTGATGATGTAGGGGCTTCTAAGCGCTGGTTGCAGAGCGCTCAGGTGAGGTGGCTTGTAGCATAACTAAAGCCATATTTGTCGCTATGTTTTCTGCTAAGTTATCAGCCTCTTCAGTGCTGTTGCAGGGCCGAAGTTCTGCAGGTTGCAGTTGCGTCAACTCCGTGAATTTACTCCAGTTGATGAGACGGGGATTGGGAGATTTTGGCGGATTCTTTGTAGTTGCCCTGACTTCATATAGGAAAAGCAAGGGATAGTGTTTAGAAGATAGTTCTGGTATTGATATCACCTTTGGATGACCGCGAATATTTTGTATTATAGCTATGTCTAGCCAATCAGGTGGACGGCGATCTCCGTAAGTTATGGTAGGCGATAGTGGAGCAAGCACTGCCAGATTACGCCGTTCTAGGTATCTCTCCAAGGTAGAGCCTCTCTGATTTTTAAAATTGGAGTTCCAGAGCGGTTTCTTAGCGTTTAGGTCTCCCATAGCTATGGTGGGGGTACCAGCAGAGAAAACGGTGTCCAACTCCCGATCTGATATAGGTCTACCCGGTGGGATGTATAGAGAGAACAGATTGAGTGGTCCTCTGTTTGTAGTCACTTGTATTTCAGTGACTTCAGGTACTCCAGTAGGTGATAAGTGTAGTCGGTGGTAAGTGACTGTACGGCTAATGCAGATCCATCAGCCCTGTCGCTCCTGTGACACATCATCCCTGGGATAGTTGCCTTCTGGTGGCTGGAGAGGTGCGTTTCCTGCACCAAGAACACCTGCACCTTACAGACGCTTAGAAAGTTGACGATTTCCTTCAGTTTGGTTTTTAGGTCATTTGCGTTCCAGGAACACATTCGAGGGCCAAGTAGATTGTTAATAACATTTTACTGCCCATCACATTGACGGATAAAGATGAATACGGTGTGCACTAAGACGGTGGGAGGAGGGATGTTAGCTGGTCTGCTCACTAGCGCATCTGCTAAAACCACTGCAAAGTCAGCCTGCAGGTGAAAAGGAATCTTGCCCATAAGGGTGAGAAATTGGTTATCTGGTATAGCAGCGCTGTGTATTGGCGTATGATTGACTTGATTTGGGGCGGTGTCAGTCTTTGTTGAACCACCTGTCTGGTCGTCGATGGTGTTGCCCTTTGACAAGGGGCTGTGTTGTTTATATCGCGGACCATGTTGCTTGCAGGTTTTTCCACTGTGGAACTTACTGGAACTTACTCTTAGGAGCACCCTGGGTAACCTGGCTTTCCGGAACCTTGCTGCTTGTTTGTTGCTTAGAAGCGTTCTGGTTAGTTGTGGGATGTTGATCTTCTGAAGTTCCTACATTTGTGGAACTTTCCTTCTCCTCTGCTGTAGTAGAATTGATAAGTGCAGCCGCGTAGCTCTTGTGTTACAATCTTACTGCTGGAGGCAGTCCCGGGTAGCGGACACCCTTAAAGGCTACTTTGGGCAAACGGATAAGGTTGGGTACTTTTGGTGCCGCATCATAACGTGAACGCTGCCCGTTTTTATTTAGCAGCATTTCAATTCTGGCCTCTTGCCAGATGGGACATTTTGCGTAGCGACAAGAATGGTCTCCTCCGCAATTGCAACATTTTGGGTGGCTGCCTGAGACACCTAACAGCTGGCAGTTCGGTCTCTTGTGACCCGACTCTCCAGAGTATGTGCACACAGGATCCAGCTTACATCCTGCTGCACTGTGGGTGAATTGTTGGCAATTCGTACATTAAAGGCGTCGTGCAGGTTGGCGACATGACTATGCGGATGACAACGTTGAACATTTTCGTCTCTTTGTATTATTTCACTGTAGCGTCCTTCCTTACGAAGAGCAATACGAAAATGTGGCAGTGGTTGGGCCAGGTTACCACGATTAGAGCGCAGTTGACCTGCCTGCTCTACTGGATAGGATAGCGCCTTAAGTGCTGATGTGCGTCTTCCTCAGTCACGTAGATCGGAAGACCTTTCAGTGTTGTAACTTCTCTTCAGGTAGCGGCGTTGTGAGGTATTGTACTGCACCTTCTGTTAGGGTTGGTATCGATTAGAAGTCTGCGGGGTGGTTTTCTGAGCTGTTATAGGTTGGGGTTTGGCCCAATTTTGGGGGGATGGTGTTTCCCAGTGCCCTGATTTGTTATTTAGCTTCTCATTAACCAAGAGGTATGAGTTAATGGCTTCCAGTCGGGCACGGCGTGCTGCGTAGACTTGGAACTCCTTCAATGCTCTCTCTCTCTGTTTGTCCTTATTGGACAGAACTGAAAACTTTGAAGTCAGCCTCTTCCAAGTATCGACGACGGGCTTGCAATTCTGTCTGTAGAATGTGTAGGTTCCTGGTTCTAGCGGAACTTTAGGATCAACAAGGAAGGGTTTTCCCAAAAAGTTGCGAAAGTTGCCACACATCAGATTGTAATCCAGGAAGGATGATTCATCCATATCAGAATATATATTTTCTGCAGATGTAGCCGATTCGGGGATGGTAGCTTGTAGGCTGGTGCTGGGATTATCCTCATCCATTTGGTCATTCATATCCAATTAGGAGTCTTAAGGCAATGACCAATGACAGCACTGCTTCCACCAATGGGAGGTAAGGTAGCTGACGGGATTTGTGTGTGTTTGTGGTTATGCGTCTGTATGTGTTTGTGATCTGTGTGTATTGAGAATAGAGGAAAGAGAATGTTAGATAAGAGAAAAGAGCCAGTATAGGGCGCTAAAAAGTCCGAGTAGAAGAGGGCCAGGCCCTGAAAAGGGCGACTTAACAAACTAGTCCTTGGGACTGTTGGCGTTGGCCTTGCTACTCTACCCAATTACTAAGCTGTCTTCGATCGTTGGATCTTGCTGGCTCTGATCCCTTTTTCGCGCCTCCAAGAGGATAGTCGGGCTCTTCTTTTCTTCTGCGATGCTAGCAGCTTGAAGTCTCGAAGCGAAGTAAAGCCAAGCAGTCCTCCTATGGCGTTACAGGAGTAGCATATACCATGGTTTTCATACTACCCCACAGAAAATAGTCCAGTGGTGTCAGATCTGGTGATCTAGCTGGCCATGGAACTGGTCCCCCTCTACCAATCCATTGATTTGGGTGTGTAACGTCTAAGTTATTCCGCACACTTCTATTAAAGTGTGCTGGAGCTCCGTTGTGTTGCAACCACATAACCTGCTGAATGTTTAGTGGGACGTCCTCCAATAAGGTAGATAAAATATCTCTAAGAAATGCGAGGTAGATCAGTCCTGTTAGTATGTTTGGGAGTACATATGGGCCAATAATATGGTCAGCAATTATTCCAGCCCATATGTTGACACTTAACATGTGTTGGTGACTGTGAAGAACTTGCGCACCTGGATTTTCGTCCGCCCAGTTCTCTAACTTTGATGTTCTACGGCATCCGAACCGTGCATTTCCAGATATTGGTTCCTGGTTAAAAAATGATCAGTTTGCTGTCCTGCGTAACATACTTAGTGTTGTCGGTGTTTTTTGATCATCCTGTATATATATTCTTCGTTTTTAACTTCCCTAGTTGTACCATTATCGTGATGTTAGGGGATTCTTGTTCCTCTATCCCTTTTAAGGTCGGGCCTGAGGAAACGAATCTTTGGATCCGATAGAGAACCAGGATTGGTGATCAGCCGATGCCTAATGTGACGGTGAAAGAAATCGATGATATATATATACATATGTATGAGAACGAGATGAATGATAGAAAAGATAATGGAGCAATTGGTGGAATGCTGACGAGGTATAACCGGAGGACCCGGAGAAAACCCGTCCCAGCGCCATGTTGTCCAACACAAATCTCACTTTGCTGTAGCCGGTATCGACCATGAGTCGCGTTGGTGAGAGCCAAGCGGTCTAACCACTTAGCCATGGCAAGGCCGTGGCAATATATTCAAGACCTTAAATAGTGAGCTACAGTTGCCTGTTTTGCTAACGGACACGCCGTGGCTCAGTGGTTAGACCGCTTGGCTCTCACCAAGGCGGTCCGGGTTCGATCCCAGGCGACCGCAAAGTGAGATTTGTGGTGGACAACACGGCGACCTCCGGTTTCCCCCGCCATCTCATTCCACCGGTGCTCCATCTTCATCTCATGCGTCATCAGTGTCACCGCCTGCGGTGCCGTATGTAGTAGAAGCGGGCGTTAAACACTACACATTTCATTTTTTTTTTTTTTTTTTTTTTTTTTTTTTTTTTTTTTTTTGCTAACTCATAGCATTATATGAATTGTCCTTTTTTATTTTAAAAATAGATTTTGCTTCTCCTGAATTTCCCCAAAATATTATTCCAAAGGTAAGGACAGACTGAAAAATGCATGATACAATGAAAGAATTGACTTTGGATCCAACATGACTGTGATTAGTGAAATAGCATAGGCTATTTTAGTCATTTTTTGAATACCTTTGTATATGAGCAGTCCATTTTAGATTCTCCTCCACCCATACTCCTAGAAATTTTGTGCTATCAGTGTATTTAATACATATGTCCTTGAGACTTATAGTGGAATGACTAACTCATTTGTTTTGCTTGTGATGGAACGATATTGCTGTTGCTTTTCTGTATATACTGATAACACTGGGCAACAAAGAAATAATTTGTTAATGTTTCGAGCACTTCGTGAGGCAATTCCCACTAATTTTGGTTGAGAAAAAACAAATATGACAATGACATCTTTTATTAGCTCTAGTTTCTATGATATACACAAGGTGGCAGTATTGCATATTAACGGATTGAGAGAAAAGGATACGTTTTAATTACATACATGCTAAAAACAATGAAAGTGCATTTGATTTTTTAAACTGGTAGTTACATGCTAAGTGTTCTAAATTGCTGGGAAAGTACTTCGCAGATAGTCGTGTCTGAAGAGAATCATGTGGTGGCCTACTGACTTCGCCGTCTTTTAATTTGCCTCTCGTGATGGAGTTCCGCAGAATCCCTATACAAAGACCAACAGTAATCCGCAAGCATTACTTCATTCCAATGGCCTTGATATCTTTGTTCCATAACAGAAATGTTCTGATGGAATCTCTCCCCATGTTCATCATTAAAAGCTCCACAAATAGGAGGGAAAAAGTCTAGGTAGGAGTGGAGAAAATGGATCTTAAGGGAAATGTTGCATTCAAGGTTAAGATATTTTTGCAGGAGCACTGCCACCAAATGCTTGTAGTTGTCACCTCTTTTGTTGCCTAAAAATCCATGAATAACACCCTTGAAGACTTCTCAAGCTTCCTTTTCTTTATCCTCCAAAATTTGGTCAAATGCAGGATCCTTTACAAGTTCTCTTATTTGTGGTCCGACAAAAATGATTTCGTTAACATTTGCAACACTTAATTTCCAAAATTTCTCTCTGATTGTGTTTTGTTATTTGACAGGTGTGCCAACTCCCAAAAAATTCCCCCAAATTTAAAATCTTCACTCTAAAAAAGGAATTGTCACTTTATGTTCAAAACAAGAGCTAGTCGATCATTTTTATGGTGATTTTTTAATTCAGCAGATGGAAATACGTGTAAATTCACTATTTTAAGCCCGAAACATTTTCGTTGTTGCCCAGTGTAATCTAGCTCACACCAGTTTAGCAGTTCTCTAATTGCCTGTTCCACTTTACATTGCAGGGCCTTTATATTGCATCCAGATTTGTAAACACTGGTATAACTAGCAAATAATGGAGGTATCCACTTTTCAAGGAATGTTCTAGATTTTTTTTATGTAAATTAGGAATAAAATAGGACCAAGTATGTGGTACTCTATATTGAACTGCTACCTTGGATGATAAGTATTGCATAATTTCACCGATATTTTGATGTACATATGAAATTTCTTCCATGTGCTGCCGGAAAGTTAAATAGTCTTTAAACCGCTTATTCACTATTCCACACATCACTGTTTCAATTACCTCTACACACTTGGAATGATAAAGTATTTACATTCTTGTTGCTTATTTTTCCTGTTAATCGATGGGTTTTACCTTAATTTGAAACGTTTTTCAAATTCTCCTTGCAAAACATTCCCCCATATAGTATTACTAATATTTATGTGAGAATATATAGCTGCATTTGAGTTCACAGAACATCAAACTATTAGTGGTGAACCTCCTGTTGAAGTACAACAACCAGTGACCTCCATTAATAATGAGAGTTTTAAACACAAAATATATGATTTTCCTCATTTCTCTCTACCTGGAGTGAGTAGCAAAGATAGGAAATCAATGCTCTTACTTCCAAACAGAAATGTCCAAGATGCCCTTCAGTCAAACCGCAGAACATCAACCTGCTACAAAATGAAAAGTTGAATCATAAGCTGAACCAACCTATCGCCTTTCGCGATCCAGTGCGCTAGCGCTACAAGGGGCTAAGTACTGTTCTCCACAGGAGAGAAAGTCTCCGGGGCCTGAGACGCAAGGGGGTTGGCAAAGGTTTCCACACCCTCCCTGGACAGGCTTATGACACCCCATGTCAGTAAAGTTAGAGGCCATTCAAAAACATTCTGACGGCTTCTACTTTTGTAAATGAATCTTCTAGGTTTTAGTGGACAGAGTGATTAGGGCCCATGTTTCTTTAACGGTTCTGCTCCTTGTGTAGCATCTGTTCTCTGTCATACACATTTGCTGTCCTTGTCTCACGGCGTAAGGGAGCACATTCCTTTCAGGGACCTTCTTTGCTAACACACTAAACCTCTCGTGCTGCGATTTCTTCTATTTCGGCTTCACCCGTGGTTGACCTGCACTACGGTTTTGCTATACATAATCCTGCTGATCCGTTCCAATAGTCATTAGTTGAATGCCTCTATTAATTTATTTTTGTTAAGTAATGTGTGCAACATGGTATTTCCTGTTTCAATTTTTTGTTAATGATCATTCCGAGAAACTGTGTCCTATTCACAGACTAATACCAGATTATCGACTCCGTGGGGGAGATTGAAGCCCCATAGGGCTCTTCTCCTGAACCTTTTCACACCCGGCAGCTATTGCAGCTAAGGAGATTCGGTCGGTAATGTAGTGAGCTTCTATTGCGACCGAGCTATGCTGCATTAATTTCCCCCCCCCTCCCCCCCCTTGTTCAGCGACTGATGGAATCCAACTTCGAAATAGAATCCAACTTCTTTCGGAATCACATCTCGCACACTGATGAATAGTTTACGGCACATTTCAACTATCGCATATTAGCAGAATATGCGTCAAATACCCTGAGGAAATGTGCGGTAAACTATTCATCAGTGTGCGAGATGTGACTTCCACTATCTCTTTCAAAAGAGAACAAAGCAGCTCTGTTAAGGGTTATATTTAATAAGAATTTGAAATGCTCCATAGTACATACATTATTTTCAGCACAAGTGTACAGAAGTTTGTTCAGAGAGAAACCTGAAATTTGTGATTGATTCATGATATAATAACGCATCCATGCCGTGAAAATGTCACTTTAACACGCCACAATATTTTTCTAAACCTATTTATTCCAATTATTTTGTGGTATACGAGGTGCTCTTTATATGGCTTTAATGTCAAGTATAATCAAGGTCGTGCTTAAAACATGGTAACCCTATATTACTGAAGTGTTAAGTGACTCACAAGTTTTAGGCTTAGACACTTTTATATATATATATATATATATATATATATATATATATATATATATATATATATATATGCTAACAAGAAAGATGGTTAACAGCCTATTATTTATTATGAAGCTTCACTAGTTTGAGATCATGCCACACACTGTCTTAGGTGCTAGCTTCAGCTGATATTCTGCATATTTGAAAAATAAGTAGAATATTTTAAATGAAAATAAAAATGCATATGATATGATGATTATGATGGTGATGATCATACAATGACATTCGAATAATTTCTTGCAATGCACAATTACACTTGAAACATGTTAAAGCTTTTACAACACCAAAGCCAGTACCATTAGTTATTCAGATACATCATTTTATGTAATATATAGAATATTACATAGTGATTACTGCATTAAACAAGATAGAATAAGAAAGCCCGCCTCGGTAGCGTAGATGGTAGCATGTCTGCCTCACGTTCAAGAGGTCCTGAGTTCGAATCTCGGTCAGGGCGAGTTACCTAGATAAGGTTTTTTCCGGGGTTTTCCTTTATCCTTCAAAGCGAATGTTGGTTAACTCTAAGCTCCATGGACCCTGGACTCATTTGAGCATTATTTCACCCAATTATCTTAACGTTGGGGCGGACGTAAATTAAAAAAAAAATAATAGAACAAACTGAGATTTTGGAATTTCAAGTCATAGGTTTTTACTGCTATTAAAAGCTGTGACATCCATCATATACAATGATGATTAAGACAAACTATTTACAAGTTTGACTTTTTACTAATGATACACATTGGCTAATCATCATTTAATAGATCAAGTTTACATAATTTTCAGGCAGGAGTCCCTGAATTCTGTACCAAATCACAGCCACAGGTTTGATATGTCTGAAAGTTTGCATACTCTGAGTAGATAGACACGACGAAGCAAGTAATACACAAAGTAGACACGGTGTATCACACTCTCAAAATTAGATTCTGCTCTCTGAAACAAAATTTACAAAAGAGGTTAGATATGTGAGGTGAAATTATAATCAGTAAAACATCTTGATAGTTTTTATACCAAAATTACCATCTCTACAACAATCTTTGTCATGTGAGATCACAATACTAGAAATGCAAGTTATTTGCCAAAGCAGCAAATATGATGATGCAACTACTCTGTAATAAAAATAGCTATGCTTCCAATATCTGAAACTACTACATATGCATATTATAGTTCCATTGCATTACCAATGTACTGACATGGGCTTACACCACATTTTATTATGTTTAATTTCTTCGAGCTAGGTGTACTATGGGGCCTTCCAACAAAACCAAACAATCGTAGCGTAACAAATCTTAAAAACACAAGAGCTAGTATAAAAGTATATTATTATAGTTAAGATATAAAAATTTAACATCTAAAGCTATATGTAGGAGTTTCGTTTGCTAATTTTTGCATTGCATCACTTTATTTGCATTATAAAATCAGTGACCAGCGTTAAAATGTGTTTTGATCACAGCTTACGATTCACGTAGCAAATTAACGGTACAAGCGAAATTCTAAAAATTATTACTGCTTATTTATTTCTTTTCTGAAATGTATCTTACCTTTCTAGATTTCTTGGGAAACGAAAAGATTTTGTTTCCTCATTTCTTCCTGTAAGAGGGCAGACAAGCACAGCACACTTCCTTTTTTAAAAGATACTTGCAGAAGAATGCGCCACGTTATTGTTTCAAATTCTGGAAACCAGCTAGCACATCATCAGGGTAACCAAACTATACATAAAACAGACTGCTGACAAACACATAATTTCGGAATTTCGGTTTGCATTGGGTGAATTTTAGAAATTTAGGAACACTTGTCCCTCTTTATTTATGTATCTATTGGGTATTTTAGTATTTTTATTATAATGTCACACTCCTCTAATAATGACAATTTATGCCACTGAACCATGCTATACATCCGACAAAGAGAGATATCTCTTGCCAGCGACATTTAATATCGATGTGTAGCGCTCAAAACGTACCTTTTACACCCAGGCCTTGCGCGAACCTTAATGCGGCAACGGAAATTCTTATCTCACTCATCAGGCCCTCGTCCTATTTAAGTCATATAAACCATAGAACATCAAACTATTATAAACTTTCACCTTATATTGTTAGTTTTAAGTTACTTGAATTGTACTTTGTTACTTCAGGATTGATATATGTTGTCTTTTCTTTTAAATTTACTGCCATAGCTAGGTGGGCGTAGTAACGATTTATGGTGGTTCATGGAGTAGGCTGTATCATCACAATATGAAGGGATCCTGTTATTATACTTACCTAACCTATGCACATGTTTTGCCGGATGTCACTAATCAAATGTTGTGGTGCTACTATTACTTTCATTTATTTTACGTTGCCTCATATCCCTAACCCCAGAACCTCGTCCACTTTAATAACTTTAGCTACCCATGTTGTACTAGACAAACCTTGCTAATGTTCATTCATGTTTAGCATTCCCTCAATTTCCTCGGCTAGCTTCACGTTTTTCGGCTCCAATTTTTTTCCCATAGCCTTTAACTGCAATGGTCATATCGGCAGCCGTTCTCTTTTGGAGCATATCGAAGGTGTTCTCGGAGTCGTTGGGGTTTAAACATTAGACTCTGCACACATTCGCACTCTCATTCATACTTACAGACTTTGGGAAAGATGGGTAATTATCTTGGTTGGAGAAAAATCCCCATCCCCACAGCCGGGAATCGAACCCGGGACCCCTATCATGGCAGCAGACTCCAAATGTTTTTAGAATAAACCACAGATTATCAACAGTATGCATGTTGTAAAATATGCTGTTTCAATAGAGTAGTTAAGTAACCCTATATATTATATGTTCTATGACCTATATTCACTTGTTATTTTGAATAAATTGTAGTTGTGCCTCTAGTATGGGTAGAAGAATTTTGGGTAAAATAAATCATAAATTGCCTGCGAATAGACAACGAAAAGTTTATTGGAAAAGCAGAGCTAAGCGACTGCAGTTTGTAGTCCGCTATATTCCAATCTGGCAAAGCTCTAGAAGAAATTATCGAGGTAAGAAATAACGAACGTACAATGTAGAACTTGATAGTCTTTATATAGGTTTTAATTTAGCTTAGGCGGGTCTTATACTGAACCATAAATGATAGATACCTTTCGGGGTTAACACTGTTGTTGTAGCGCGTTTCACCCAACGCAAAGTTCCAGAAATGAAAACATAAATGTTAGATAAGTCATTGGTAAAAGTGAGAAGCTATTAGCCGACCTCTGTAGTGTAGATGGTAGCGTGTTTGCCTCACATTCAAGAGGTACCGAATTTGAATCTCGGTCACTAATTCTGAAAGATGAATGTCGAATAACTCAATCAATGGACCTGGAGCACATTTGAACATCATTTTGCCCATTTCGTTCATCTTCCGATATCACATAACGTTGGAGGATGCGAATTTAAAAATAAGAAGCTACGCATCAAGACATGTAAGTTTTTATTTTTTCTTATTTAGTTTAGGCTAAACGTGGCTAGGGGCGGAATGTGAATCGTAATTAAAATTGAAAGGAAGGTGATTAAAGTATTCTAGAAGTGCTCTTTGATGTCAGTCTTGTGTTTTATAAAGACTGCAATTCATCTGCCCACTCCCCATCCGCCATTTATAGGACATTTGCTTTCTCAGCAAAATTATGGCGTACCTATTGACAAACATGGCCATCTTCCTGCTAGTGCGCAGGCGTGATGGAATTGCCAACACAAACGAGAAGCTGCAATAGCGAGATTCACCGTGCTATTATATAATTTTCTTCCTCTTTTTCATATAATTTCATATAAGTATAAATGCTAAGTAAGCGTATTGTTAGTAGTGCATTATACGAAACAACATGGTTATATATGTAGTGTATCTTAAGTGTCTTTAATGAAGGCCTGCTTTGCTTTCGCCAGTAGTTGCTGGTTATAACTCAATCAATCAGAGACCAAGAGATTATATAAATAGTGAATCATACACATCGGAATTCACCATCATTTAGCTCACGTGCTTTGTTATAACCACTAGCTACTACAATAAGCTAAGCTACGAAGTTTAGCAATGGTATTTGTAATTTGTCAGTTGTTGGCTGTGTTTGTTACTGTAATGTTGGTAGCGGTTTGATTCTCTATTTGAAAACCGTGGGCAGCTGGAGGACGTCATCTGTACCAAAAGTGAGAGATGCGTGTTTCCGATATAGGATTTAAGTTTATTGTTATTTTGTACCTGAAATTGTAAAACACCTTCTGCTATGGACGTCATCTCTACTGGGTTTATCTTTGTTTTAACCAATGTCTTAATGTAAACTGTTGTTGTTGCTTACTTCTAAAGAAGAAAATGTTGCAAAAAACTTTTTATAACATACATTTTATTGCCATCATGCCATCATTGGGTGAATTTTGAAATTAAGAACAATTGTCACTCTTTATTTATGTATCCATTGGGTATTTTAGTATTTTTATTATATTGTCACACTCCTCTAATAATGACAATTTATGACACTGAACCAGCTATACATCCGGCAAAGAGAGATATCTCTTGCCAGCAACACTTAATATCGATGTGTACCGCCCAAAACGTACCTTTTACACCCAGGCCTTGCGCGAACCTTAATGCGACACCGGAAAATCTTATCTCACTCATCAGGCCCTCGTCCTATTTAAGTCATATAAACCATAGAACATCAAACTATTATAAAATTTCACCTTATATTGTTAGTTTTATGTTACTTGAAATGTACTTTGTTACTTCAGGATTGATATATGTTGTATTCTCTTTTAAACTTACTGCCATAGCTAGGTGGGCGTAGTAATGATTTATGGTGGTTCATGGAGTAGGCTGTAACATCACGATATGAAGGGATCCTGTTATTATACTTACCTAACCTATGCACATGTTTTGCCGGATGTCACTAATCAAATGTTGTGGTGCTACTATTACTTTCATTTATTTTACATTGCCTCATATCCCTAACCCCAGAACCTCGTCCACTTTAATAACTTTAGCTACCCATGTTGTACTAGACAAACCTTGCTAATGTTCATTCATGTTTAGCATTCCCTCAATTTCCTCGGCTAGCTTCACGTTTTTCGGCTCCAATTTTTTTTCCCATAGCCTTTAACTGCAATGGTCATATCGGCAGCCGTTCTCTTTTGGAGCATATCGAAGGTGTTCTCGGAGTCGTTGGGGTTTAAACATTAGACCATGCACACATTCGCACTCTCATTCATACTTACAGACTTTGGGAAAGATGGGTAAATATCTTGGTTGGAGAAAAATCCCCATCCCCACAGCCGGGAATCGAACCCGGGACCCCTATCATGGCAGCAGACTCCAAATGTTTTTAGAATAAACCACAGATTATCAACAGTATGCATGTTGTAAAATATGCTGTTTCAATAGAGTAGTTAAGTAACCCTATATATTATATGTTCTATGACCTATATTCACTTGTTAATTTGAATAAATTGTAGTTGTGCGTCTAGTATGGGTAGAAGAATTTTGGGTAAAATAAATCATAAATTGCCTGTGAATAGACAACGAAAAGTTTATTGGAAAAGCAGAGCTAAGCGACTGCAGTTTGTAGTCCGCTATATTCCAATCTGGCAAAGCTCTAGAAGAAATTATCGAGGTAAGAAATAACGAACGTACAATGTAGAACTTGATAGTCTTTATATAGGTTTTAATTTAGCTTAGGCGGGTCTTATACTGAACCATAAATGATAGATACCTTTCGGGGTTAACACTGTTGTTGTAGCGCGTTTCACCCAACGAAAAGTTCCAGAAATGAAAACATAAATGTTAGATAAGTCATTGGTAAAAGTGAGAAGCTATTAGCCGACCTCTGTAGTGTAGATGGTAGCGTGTTTGCCTCACATTCAAGAGGTACCGAATTTGAATCTCGGTCACTAATTCTGAAAGATGAATGTCGAATAACTCAATCAATGGACCTGGAGCACATTTGAACATCATTTTGCCCATTTCGTTCATCTTCCGATATCACATAACGTTGGAGGATGCGAATTTAAAAATAAGAAGCTACGCATCAAGACATGTATGTTTTTATGATTTCTTATTTAGTTTAGGCTAAACGTGGCTAGGCGCGGAATGTGAATCGTAATTAAAATTGAAAGGAAGGTGATTAAAGTATTCTAGAAGTGCTCTTTGATGTCAGTCTTGTGTTTTATAAAGACTGCAATTCATCTGCCCACTCCCCATCCGCCATTTACAGGACATTTGATTTCTCAGCAAAATTATGGCGTACCTATTGACAAACATGGCCATCTTCCTGCTAGTGCGCAGGCGTGATGGAATTGCCAACACAAACGAGAAGCTGCAATAGCGAGATTAACCGTGCTATTATATAATTTTCTTCCTCTTTTTCATATAAGTTCATATAAGTATAAATGCTAAGTAAGCGTATTGTTAGTAGTGCATTATACGAAACAACATGGTTATATATGTAGTGTATCTTAAGTGTCTTTAATGAAGGCCTGCTTTGCTTTCGCCAGTAGTTGCTGGTTATAACTCAATCAATCAGAGACCAAGAGATTATATAAATAGTGAATCATACACATCGGAATTCACCATCATTTAGCTCAAGTGCTTTGTTATAACCACTAGCTACTACAATAAGCTAAGCTACAAAGTTTAGCAATGGTATTTGTAATTTGTCAGTTGTTGGCTGTGTTTGTTACTGTAATGTTGGTAGCGGTTTGATTCTCCATTTGAAAACCGTGGGCAGCTGGAGGACGTCATCTGTACCAAAAGTGAGAGATGCGTGTTTCCGATATAGGATTTAAGTTTATTGTTATTTTGTACCTGAAATTGTAAAACACCTTCTGCTATGGACGTCATCTCTACTGGGTTTATCTTTGTTTTAACCAATGTCTTAATGTAAACTGTTGTTGTTGCTTACTTCTAAAGAAGAAAATGTTGCAAAAAACTTTTTATAACATACATTTTATTGCCATCATGCCATCATTGGGTGAATTTTAGAAATTAAGAACAATTGTCACTCTTTATTTATGTATCCATTGGGTATTTTAGTATTTTTATTATATTGTCACACGCCTCTAATAATGACAATTTATGACACTGAACCAGCTATACATCCGGCAAAGAGAGATATCTCTTGCCAGCAACACTTAATATCGATGTGTACCGCCCAAAACGTACCTTTTACACCCAGGCCTTGCGCGAACCTTAATGCGGCACCGGAAATTCTTATCTCACTCATCAGGCCCCCGTCCTATTTAAGTCATATAAACCATAGAACATCAAACTATTATAAACTTTCACCTTATATTGTTAGTTTTATGTTACTTGAAATGTACTTTGTTACTTCAGGATTGATATATGTTGTATTCTCTTTTAAACTTACTGCCATAGCTAGGTGGGCGTAGTAATGATTTATGGTGGTTCATGGAGTAGGCTGTATCATCACGATATGAAGGGATCCTGTTATTATACTTACCTAACCTATGCACATGTTTTGCCGGATGTCACTAATCAAATGTTGTGGTGCTACTATTACTTTCATTTATTTTACGTTGCCTCATATCCCTAACCCCAGAACCTCGTCCACTTTAATAACTTTAGCTACCCATGTTGTACTAGACAAACCTTGCTAATGTTCATTCATGTTTAGCATTCCCTCAATTTCCTCGGCTAGCTTCACGTTTTTCGGCTCCAATTTTTTTTCCCATAGCCTTTAACTGCAATGGTCATATCGGCAGCCGTTCTCTTTTGGAGCATATCGAATGTTCTCGGAGTCGTTGGGGTTTAAACATTAGACCACGCACACATTCGCACTCTCATTCATACTTACAGACTTTGGGAAAGATGAGTAATTATCTTGGTTGGAGAAAAATCCCCATCCCCACAGCCGGGAATCGAACCCGGGACCCCTATCATGGCAGCAGACTCCAAATGTTTTTACAATAAACCACAGATTATCAACAGTATGCATGTTGTAAAATATGCTGTTTCAATAGAGTAGTTAAGTAACCCTATATATTATATGTTCTATGACCTATATTCACTTGTTAATTTGAATAAATTGTAGTTGTGCGTCTAGTATGGGTAGAAGAATTTTGGGTAAAATAAATCATAAATTGCCTGTGAATAGACAACGAAAAGTTTATTGGAAAAGCAGAGCCAAGCGACTGCAGTTTGTAGTCCGCTATATTCCAATCTGGCAAAGCTCTAGAAGAAATTATCGAGGTAAGAAATAACGAACGTACAATGTAGAACTTGATAGTCTTTATATAGGTTTTAATTTAGCTTAGGCGGGTCTTATACTGAACCATAAATGATAGATACCTTTCGGGGTTAACACTGTTGTTGTAGCGCGTTTCACCCAACGAAAATTTCCAGAAATGAAAACATAAATGTTAGATAAGTCATTGGTAAAAGTGAGAAGCTATTAGCCGACCTCTGTAGTGTAGATGGTAGCGTGTTTGCCTCACATTCAAGAGGTACCGAATTTGAATCTCGGTCACTAATTCTGAAAGATGAATGTCGAATAACTCAATCAATGGACCTGGAGCACATTTGAACATCATTTTGCCCATTTCGTTCATCTTCCGATATCACATAACGTTGGAGGATGCGAATTTAAAAATAAGAAGCTACGCATCAAGACATGTAAGTTTTTATTTTTTCTTATTTAGTTTAGGCTAAACGTGGCTAGGGGCGGAATGTGAATCGTAATTAAAATTGAAAGGAAGGTGATTAAATTATTCTAGAAGTGTTCTTTGATGTCAGTCTTGTGTTTTATAAAGACTGCAATTCATCTGCCCACTCCCCATCCGCCATTTATAGGACACTTGCTGTCTCAGCAAAATTATGGCGTACCTATTGACAAACATGGCCATCTTCCTGCTAGTGCGCAGGCGTGATGGAATTGCCAACACAAACGAGAAGCTGCAATAGCGGGATTAACCGTGCTATTATATAATTTTCTTCCTCTTTTTCATATAATTTCATATAAGTATAAATGCTAAGTAAGCGTATTGTTAGTAGTGCATTATACGAAACAACATGGTTATATATGTAGTGTATCTTAAGTGTCTTTAATGAAGCCCTGCTTTGCTTTCGCCAGTAGTTGCTGGTTATAACTCAATCAATCAGAGACCTAGAGATTATATAAATAGTGAATCATACACATCGGAATTCACCATCATTTAGCTCACGTGCTTTGTTATAACCACTAGCTACTACAATAAGCTAAGCTACGAAGTTTAGCAATGGTATTTGTAATTTGTCAGTTGTTGGCTGTGTTTGTTACTGTAATGTTGGTAGCGGTTTGATTCTCCATTTGAAAACCGTGGGCAGCTGGAGGACGTCATCTGTACCAAAAGTGAGAGATGCGTTTGTCCGATATAGGATTTAAGTTTATTGTTATTTTGTACCTGAAATTGTAAAACACCTTCTGCTATGGACGTCATCTCTACTGGGCTTATCTTTGTTTTAACCAATGTCTTAATGTAAACTGTTGTTGTTGCTTACTTCTAAAGAAGAAAATGTTGCAAAAAACTTTTTATAACGTACATTTTATTGCCATCATGCCATCATTGGGTGAATTTTAGAAATTAAGAACAATTGTCACTCTTTATTTATGTATCCATTGGGTATTTTAGTATTTTTATTATATTGTCACACTCCTCTAATAATGACAATTTATGACACTGAACCAGCTATACATCCGGCAAAGAGAGATATCTCTTGCCAGCAACACTTAATATCGATGTGTACCGCCCAAAACGTACCTTTTACACCCAGGCCTTGCGCGAACCTTAATGCGGCACCGGAAATTCTTATCTCACTCATCAGGCCCTCGTACTATTTAAGTCATATAAACCATAGAACATCAAAAACTTTTCACCTTATATTGTTAGTTTTATGTTACTTGAAATGTACTTTGTTACTTCAGGATTGATGTATGTTGTCTTTTCTTTTAAATTTACTGCCATAGCTAGGTGGGCGTAGTAATGATTTATGGTGGTTCATGGACTAGGCTGTATCATCACGATATGAAGGGATCCTGTTATTATACTTACCTAACCTATGCACATGTTTTGCCGGATGTCACTAATCAAATGTTGTGGTGCTACTATTACTTTCATTTATTTTACGTTGCCTCATATCCCTAACCCCAGAACCTCGTCCACTTTAATAACTTTAGCTACCCATGTTGTACTAGACAAACCTTGCTAATGTTCATTCATGTTTAGCATTCCCTCAATTTCCTCGGCTAGCTTCACGTTTTTCGGCTCCAATTTTTTTTCCCATAGCCTTTAACTGCAATGGTCATATCGGCAGCCGTTCTCTTTTGGAGCATATCGAAGGTGTTCTCGGAGTCGTTGGGGTTTAAACATTAGACCACGCACACATTCGCACTCTCATTCATACTTACAGACTTTGGGAAAGATGGGTAAATATCTTGGTTGGAGAAAAATCCCCATCCCCACAGCCGGGAATCGAACCCGGGACCCCTATCATGGCAGCAGACTCCAAATGTTTTTAGAATAAACCACAGATTATCAACAGTATGCATGTTGTAAAATATGCTGTTTCAATAGAGTAGTTAAGTAACCCTATATATTATATGTTCTATGACCTATATTCACTTGTTATTTTGAATAAATTGTAGTTGTGCGTCTAGTATGGGTAGAAGAATTTTGGGTAAAATAAATCATAAATTGCTTGTGAATAGACAACGAAAAGTTTATTGGAAAAGCAGAGCTAAGCGACTGCAGTTTGTAGTCCGCTATATTCCAATCTGGCAAAGCTCTAGAAGAAATTATCGAGGTAAGAAATAACGAACGTACAATGTAGAACTTGATAGTCTTTATATAGGTTTTAATTTAGCTTAGGCGGGTCTTATACTGAACCATAAATGATAGATACCTTTCGGGGTTAACACTGTTGTTGTAGCGCGTTTCACCCAACGAAAAGTTCCAGAAATGAAAACATAAATGTTAGATAAGTCATTGGTAAAAGTGAGAAGCTATTAGCCGACCTCTGTAGTGTAGATGGTTGCGTGTTTGCCTCACATTCAAGAGGTACCGAATTTGAATCTCGGTCACTAATTCTGAAAGATGAATGTCGAATAACTCAATCAATGGACCTGGAGCACATTTGAACATCATTTTGCCCATTTCGTTCATCTTCCGATATCACATAACGTTGGAGGATGCGAATTTAAAAATAAGAAGCTACGCATCAAGACATGTAAGTTTTTATTTTTTCTTATTTAGTTTAGGCTAAACGTGGCTAGGGGCGGAATGTGAATCGTAATTAAAATTGAAAGGAAGGCGATTAAATTATTCTAGAAGTGTTCTTTGATGTCAGTCTTGTGTTTTATAAAGACTGCAATTCATCTGCACACTCCCCATCCGCCATTTATAGGACATTTGCTGTCTCAGCAAAATTATGGCGTACCTATTGACAAACATGGCCATCTTCCTGCTAGTGCGCAGGCGTGATGGAATTGCCAACACAAACGAGAAGCTGCAATAGCGGGATTAACCGTGCTATTATATAATTTTCTTCCTCTTTTTCATATAATTTCATATAAGTATAAATGCTAAGTAAGCGTATTGTTAGTAGTGCATTATACGAAACAACATGGTTATATATGTAGTGTATCTTAAGTGTCTTTAATGAAGCCCTGCTTTGCTTTCGCCAGTAGTTGCTGGTTATAACTCAATCAATCAGAGACCTAGAGATTATATAAATAGTGAATCATACACATCGGAATTCACCATCATTTAGCTCACGTGCTTTGTTATAACCACTAGCTACTACAATAAGCTAAGCTACGAAGTTTAGCAATGGTATTTGTAATTTGTCAGTTGTTGGCTGTGTTTGTTACTGTAATGTTGGTAGCGGTTTGATTCTCCATTTGAAAACCGTGGGCAGCTGGAGGACGTCATCTGTACCAAAAGTGAGGGATGCGTTTGTCCGATATAGAATTTAAGTTTATTGTTATTTTGTACCTGAAATTGTAAAACACCTTCTGCTATGGACGTCATCTCTACTGGGTTTATCTTTGTTTTAACCAATGTCTTAATGTAAACTGTTGTTGTTGCTTACTTCTAAAGAAGAAAATGTTGCAAAAAACTTTTTATAACGTACATTTTATTGCCATCATGCCATCATTGGGTGAATTTTAGAAATTAAGAACAATTGTCACTCTTTATTTATGTATCCATTGGGTATTTTAGTATTTTTATTATATTGTCACACTCCTCTAATAATGACAATTTATGACACTGAACCAGCTATACATCCGGCAAAGAGAGATATCTCTTGCCAGCAACACTTAATATCGATGTGTACCGCCCAAAACGTACCTTTTACACCCAGGGCTTGCGCGAACCTTAATGCGGCACCGGAAATTCTTATCTCACTCATCAGGCCCTCGTCCTATTTAAGTCATATAAACCATAGAACATCAAACTATTATAAACTTTTCACCTTATATTGTTAGTTTTATGTTACTTGAAATGTACTTTGTTACTTCAGGATTGATGTATGTTGTATTCTCTTTTAAATTTACTGCCATAGCTAGGTGGGCGTAGTAATGATTTATGGTGGTTCATGGAGTAGGCTGTATCATCACAATATGAAGGGATCCTGTTATTATACTTACCTAACCTATGCCCATGTTTTGCCGGATGTCACTAATCAAATGTTGTGGTGCTACTATTACTTTCATTTATTTTACGTTGCCTCATATCCCTAACCCCAGAACCTCGTCCACTTTAATAACTTTAGCTACCCATGTTGTACTAGACAAACCTTGCTAATGTTCATTCATGTTTAGCATTCCCTCAATTTCCTCGGCTAGCTTCACGTTTTTCGGCTCCAATTTTTTTTCCCATAGCCTTTAACTGCAATGGTCATATCGGCAGCCGTTCTCTTTTGGAGCATATGGAAGGTGTTCTCGGAGTCGTTGGGGTTTAAACATTAGACCACGCACACATCCGCACTCTCATTCATACTTACAGACTTTGGGAAAGATGGGTAAATATCTTGGTTGGAGAAAAATCCCCATCCCCACAGCCGGGAATCGAACCCGGGACCCCTATCATGGCAGCAGACTCCAAATGTTTTTACAATAAACCACAGATTATCAACAGTATGCATGTTGTAAAATATGCTGTTTCAATAGAGTAGTTAAGTAACCCTATATATTATATGTTCTATGACCTATATTCACTTGTTAATTTGAATAAATTGTAGTTGTGCGTCTAGTATGGGTAGAAGAATTTTGGGTAAAATAAATCATAAATTGCCTGTGAATAGACAACGAAAAGTTTATTGGAAAAGCAGAGCTAAGCGACTGCAGTTTGTAGTCCGCTATATTCCAATCTGGCAAAGCTCTAGAAGAAATTATCGAGGTAAGAAATAACGAACGTACAATGTAGAACTTGATAGTCTTTATATAGGTTTTAATTTAGCTTAGGCGGGTCTTATACTGAACCATAAATGATAGATACCTTTCGGGGTTAACACTGTTGTTGTAGCGCGTTTCACCCAACGAAAAGTTCCAGAAATGAAAACATAAATGTTAGATAAGTCATTGGTAAAAGTGAGAAGCTATTAGCCGACCTCTGTAGTGTAGATGGTAGCGTGTTTGCCTCACATTCAAGAGGTACCGAATTTGAATCTCGGTCACTAATTCTGAAAGATGAATGTCGAATAACTCAATCAATGGACCTGGAGCACATTTGAACATCATTTTGCCCATTTCGTTCATCTTCCGATATCACATAACGTTGGAGGATGCGAATTTAAAAATAAGAAGCTACGCATCAAGACATGTAAGTTTTTATTTTTTCTTATTTAGTTTAGGCTAAACGTGGCTAGGGGCGGAATGTGAATCGTAATTAAAATTGAGAGGAAGGTGATTAAATTACTCTAGAAGTGCTCTTTGATGTCAGTCTTGCGTTTTATAACGACTGCAATTCATCTGCCCACTCCCCATCCGCCATTTATAGGACATTTGCTGTCTCAGAAAAATTATGGCGTACCTATTGACAAACATGGCCATCTTCCTGCTAGTGCGCAGGCGTGATGGAATTGCCAACACAAACGAGAAGCTGCAATAGCGGGATTAACCGTGCTATTATTTAATTTTCTTCTTCTTATTCATATAATTTCATATAAGTATAAATGCTAAGTAAGCGTATTGTTAGTAGTGCATTATACGAAACAACATGGTTATATATGTAGTGTATCTTAAGTGTCTTTAATGAAGGCCTGCTTTGCTTTCGCCAGTAATTGCTGGTTATAACTCAATCAATCAGAGACCTAGAGATTATATAAATAGTGAATCATACACATCGGAATTCACCATCATTTAGCTCACGTGCTTTGTTATAACCACTAGCTAGTACAATAAGCTAAGCTACGAAGTTTAGCAATGGTATTTGTAATTTGTCAGTTGTTGGCTGTGTTTGTTACTGTAATGTTGGTAGCGGTTTGATTCTCCATTTGAAAACCGTGGGCAGCTGGAGGCAGTCATCTGTACCAAAAGTAAGAGATCATTTTCCGATATAGGATTTAAGTTTATTGTTATTTTGTACCTGAAATTGTAAAACACCTTCTGCTATGGACGTCATCTCTACTGGGTTTATATTTGTTTTAACCAATGTCTTAATGTAATCTGTTGTGGTTGCTTACTTCTAAAGGAGAAAATTTTGCAAAAAACTTTTTAACCTTTATGACACACATTCTAATGCCATCATGGATAAATTTAACCTTGTACTGACATTTTCTTAGCTTATTGCCATAGAATAACAAACAACTAAAATATTTTATCATTAACTACATTACAATATTCAACACACTCCCTTAATGGTAAAATGTTTTCTTTTAACATGAAAGTGCAATAATTAAATTTTCAGCATAATACATTTCACAAATTTTTTACAAAACATATACTTACAGTACTCTCATATTATTAGTATATCTGTAAATTTGTTGTAGTTTAAGTGTAACAGTGGTTTAGTAAATATATCAGCCAGTTGACTGTTTGAGGGACAATATCTTATTTCAAGTTCTTCATTCCTGAATTTCTCACTCAAATAATGGAATTTCACCTCAATGTGCCTTCTTCCTGTCAAACTTAACTGGCTTGATTTGATTAATTTTATTGAACTTTGATTATCCACATACAAAATTACTTTCACAGTTATTCCTGACAGCTCTTCGATCAATGTCCTTAAATATGTGATCTCTGCACGGCATTCCGCTGCAGCAATGTACTCTGTCTCCTCTGTTTTCTTGAGTGCCATGAAACAGGATTTCCAGCACACATTATTTCATAGCCTGTAGTACTTTTTCTTTCTTCTTTATCACCAGCATAATCTGCATCACAGTATGCTATCAATGTAATTGGTTCATCTTGTAAATGTTTTCTCTTAGTCATTTTTACATTTTAACATCATCTTCTTGTGGACTTTCCATGTATTAACTTTCATAACTCATTGCATGGATATGTCAAATCGGGCCTTGTTTCTCAACTTAAATGTAACAAACTAACAATTACTTCTCTGTATTGAAAAGAATCATTGCTTGGCTTTGTAGAGTCTTTTGATATTTCTACACTCTCTGAACTCTGAGATACTATTGGGGTTTCTACTGGTTTGCAATCCATCATATTGTATTTTTGCAGCAGTTGTTTTGTGTATTTTTCTTGAATGTATGTACAAAAATCAGATGTGTTTATAATTTCCATTCCTAAATATGTTCTGGGATTTTCCTTTGAGGCATTATTTATTAGGACCTCATTAAGATATATATGTATATGAAATAATGTAACATGTGTGTAAAAAAAATGTCCCAACGGAAGAATGTTTTCACTACATGCAAAGAATGCTCTTTAGTTTTTTTTTAAACAGAAGCCGAGGGTTGGTTAATGACCACATCCACCCCAACCCAGACGCTGAGGAATGCAGGGCAGAAACTGAAAGCCAGTTGGGGAGAAGTGTCGGTGGAAAGCGACAGCTGTACGGACCAATAGTGAAAACATTCTCTTACCGGGTACTTGATGTAAACTGTGAGTGGAATAAACAGTTATTAGTGCATAATTTCTTATTATTTCTCCTCCTACGAAATGAGATCTCCATACCCGCATGCTCTCAGTAAGCCTTACCCAATAAGCAGCCGTGGACACAGCACTAATAAATCAACTCCGAACAAGAACAATAAATAGCATTTGCCAATGACATAAGGTTGCTGCAAAAGTGACGCAAGTGACGGGCGGGGGGGGGGGGGGGGGAACGCGACACCTTTCTTGTCATCTCAAAATTGTTATTAAGTTTCTTCAGCAGTTTCTCTATATGTACCTTGTCTTTTCCAAAAGTAATTTCATCATCTACATGAATGGCTATGAGGATATCTTCTTTCTCACATTTAAAGATACACTGATCAGTTTGTAATTGTTTTAGTCCTTCTTTCTTCAAAAAATCTGTAAATTGCTTGTTCGACCTGCCTGGAGCTTGTTTCAGACCCTAAAGAGACTTTCTTAATTTGCAGACTTTTCCTTCATCACTGTACCCTTCAGGCAACTTCATATATACAATTCAGCTCTCCATGTAAAAAAGCTGATTTAATGTCAAATGTTTGAATTATTATGTTTTATCTAGTAGTTATTGCAAAAAGTAATTTAAAGCACTTGTGTCAAGAATGGAACTCAATTTATCTTTATAATCAATATTACCCTCTTTCTGCTGACATCATCATACTACAAGGCAAGCTTTATATTTTCCATTATCTTTAATATTGAAAATCCATTTAGTTGTAAGCAGTTCTTTACCCTCAGCTTCACTTTCGTTCACTAGTTCCCAGGTATTATTTCTTTCCAGTGAATCCTTTTCCTCTTCTATTGCTATTCGCCATTTTTCCTTATCTGGACTTTCCATTGTTTCACTGTATGTTAGAAATGCTTCTTCATCATCAAGGATGTAATATTCAAACATTTTAGGTTTCTGAAGACCAATTCTTTCTCTCAGATTGTAACCTTCTCCTTCGTTTTCTGTGTTTAAGTTTCTTTCTTCATTTCTTACTTCTGAATGCTCATCAGGTTCTTCATTTATATCTTCATTTATCTCTTCCTCATCTTTTTCTTCATTTTGTTCTTGATGTTTTTCCTCATTTATCTCTTCTTCATATTCTTCTAACACTTTGATATTTTCTTCTCTTTGTTTTCATTTTCACTAAAGAATGAGGGAGTGAACATTAATATCTACTAACACAGATTTTTCTCTTTTCTGGATCCCATAATCTACAGCTGTTTGTAGCATATCCAATAAAAATCGGTTCTTTTCTTCTGCACCTTTTTACCAAAAATTTGAAGTCTACTCAGATCCGATTTCTTCTTATGCCATTTCTCTGTTGGTGTGGTGTTTGATCCATTAGTATGACCTCGATTTGTGAGATAAGCAGCTATCAGGACTGCTTCACCCCACATCTCTTTGTTACATTTTGCATCAAACTTCATTGCTCTTGCTTTGTTCATCAATGTCAGATTTATTCATTCAGACTTCCCATTCAACTGTGGAGTATGAGGAATGGTAAAATCGAGAATAATACTTCTCTCTTTACTCCAGTTAGTAAATTGTGCATTTTTATGTTCACCACCATTATCACATCTGTATTTACTAACTTTTAGGTTAAAATGAACCTCAGATTTTTTTACAAACTGTTTTACATACATACACACTTCATCAGCATGTTTCGTACTAAGTAGATACACTACATAAAAATCTGTCCAGTCATCCATTATTGTTAGAAAATAATTCCTACCATCATGGGTAGGAGGATCGATTGGACCACACAGATCACTGTGTATGATTTGAAGGGGTTTTTCCACTCTTAGCAGTTTGGCTTTAATACAAACAGAGTATTATTTTTAAAATGTATTCCTTCACACATTACAGGGACTTCAGGCAATTCTTTTTTATTCAGATGACCTAAATTTGTATGCCAAGCATCTATAGTGTTACTGTTTTGTTCTGTAAACAGAGCAGTATAGCTTTCTGCATTTAGTTTTACTACATACATACCATTCTTATTTTTTTACCTTCAAGTGCAACATATTCGTTTGGTAACACAACTTTCTTATTTAAGCTGTATACCTTCTCATCGTCAAAATATACAGCACCCTTATTTTGTGTTATTTTGTTTACAGACATGAGACACTGTGACAGTTCAGGTACACAGTACACTTGATTCAGTACACAGTTTTCAAACTCAATGGAACCAATACCTGTTACAGTCATCTTTACTCCATTTTTAGGTGTTTTTATTTCTTCCACACAATGTTCCAGTTAGCCTCATTTACCATATCAGTGGTTGCACCGCTGTCCACTAGGAACTCAAAACAATTATTGCTGATAAATATTAAAAGCAGAAGCATTATTAACAGTGAAGTATTCTTCATTTTTGAGTTTGATTTTTGAGTCACTATGTTTACACTCAACTTCACTTACTATGTTGTATAATTGAAACGTTTTCAAGATCATTCGATCTAATCCTCAGCTGTTTGGTGACTAAATGATCTTGAAAACGTTTCAATTATACAACATAGTAGGTGAAGTTGAGTGTAAACATAGTGACTCAAAATTCAAACTCAAAAATTATTGCTGACTTCTACTTATTTAACTTCAAGACTGTTTACATTAGCCTCTACATTCTCACAGAAAAAATCAATTTTAGCATGTTTGATGGATAGAGTCAACATGAAAAATTCAATGCCATGGCCGGGATTTGAACCACTAGCCTATATATGGCTAGTGTGGAGAAATGATTAATTTCCATCAATTAACTAAAGTAATATGAGTTAAATGATGAAGCCTGGGATTTAAGTACTTACAATAGTAAGTCGCCACAAACGGTGTATCTCGGATGCGAGAGCCCCTAGTGGTCTACCGGGGAAATATACGAGTCGACTGGGGACGTTGGCCATGGTAGCTCAAAGGTTAAGAGCGACTGGACGGAAACCAGGAGATCCGTGGTTCAAATCCCGGCCATGGCATTGAATTTTTCATGTTGACTCTATCCATCAAATATCTTAGCCTATATATGGCTAGTGTGGAGAAATGATTAATTTCCATCAATTAACTAAAGTAATATGAGTTAAATGATGAAGCCTGGGATTTAAGTACTTACAATAGTAAGTCGCCACAAACGGTGTATCTCGGATGCGAGAGCCCCTAGTGGTCTACCGGGGAAATATACGAGTCGACTGGAGAATTTAATGTCAGGACGGACGTTGGCCATGGTAGCTCAAAGGTTAAGAGCGACTGGACGGAAACCAGGAGATCCGTGGTTCAAATCCCGGCCATGGCATTGAATTTTTCATGTTGACTCTATCCATCAAATATCTTAGCCTATATATGGCTAGTGTGGAGAAATGATTAATTTCCATCAATTAACTAAAGTAATATGAGTTAAATGATGAAGCCTGGGATTTAAGTACTTACAATAGTAAGTCGCCACAAACGGTGTATCTCGGATGCGAGAGCCCCTAGTGGTCTACCGGGGAAATATACGAGTCGACTGGAGAATTTAATGTCAGGACGGACGTTGGCCATGGTAGCTCAAAGGTTAAGAGCGACTGGACGGAAACCAGGAGATCCGTGGTTCAAATCCCGGCCATGGCATTGAATTTTTCATGTTGACTCTATCCATCAAATATCTTAGCCTATATATGGCTAGTGTGGAGAAATGATTAATTTCCATCAATTAACTAAAGTAATATGAGTTAAATGATGAAGCCTGGGATTTAAGTACTTACAATAGTAAGTCGCCACAAACGGTGTATCTCGGATGCGAGAGCCCCTAGTGGTCTACCGGGGAAATATACGAGTCGACTGGAGAATTTAATGTCAGGACGGACGTTGGCCATGGTAGCTCAAAGGTTAAGAGCGACTGGACGGAAACCAGGAGATCCGTGGTTCAAATCCCGGCCATGGCATTGAATTTTTCATGTTGACTCTATCCATCAAATATCTTAGCCTATATATGGCTAGTGTGGAGAAATGATTAATTTCCATCAATTAACTAAAGTAATATGAGTTAAATGATGAAGCCTGGGATTTAAGTACTTACAATAGTAAGTCGCCACAAACGGTGTATCTCGGATGCGAGAGCCCCTAGTGGTCTACCGGGGAAATATACGAGTCGACTGGAGAATTTAATGTCAGGACGGACGTTGGCCATGGTAGCTCAAAGGTTAAGAGCGACTGGACGGAAACCAGGAGATCCGTGGTTCAAATCCCGGCCATGGCATTGAATTTTTCATGTTGACTCTATCCATCAAATATCTTAGCCTATATATGGCTAGTGTGGAGAAATGATTAATTTCCATCAATTAACTAAAGTAATATGAGTTAAATGATGAAGCCTGGGATTTAAGTACTTACAATAGTAAGTCGCCACAAACGGTGTATCTCGGATGCGAGAGCCCCTAGTGGTCTACCGGGGAAATATACGAGTCGACTGGAGAATTTAATGTCAGGACGGACGTTGGCCATGGTAGCTCAAAGGTTAAGAGCGACTGGACGGAAACCAGGAGATCCGTGGTTCAAATCCCGGCCATGGCATTGAATTTTTCATGTTGACTCTATCCATCAAATATCTTAGCCTATATATGGCTAGTGTGGAGAAATGATTAATTTCCATCAATTAACTTTAGCATGTTTGTTATTATAATTATTACAATTTTTACGCTTACTTCTAAAATAACAATCTTCCTCTTTATTATTTCTTTTCTTATAAATGCCACACATTTGATCTTTTAAATGACAATCTTTCTCAGAGTGAGTACTTTTCTTACATATTGAACAATGCTTTTTCTTTGGGCAATTTGTTTTAATATGTCCTACCTCATTACATGAGTAACAAATTATTTTATTTTTACCGCTAACTTTCAATTCAGCTTTAAGGGATACATTTGTGTCTTCTCTGGTGCACATTTTTCTTGTCCTCTTCCAATGTCAGTCTTGCAATAAGATTTTTCCAGGGTTTTGTCAGACTCTTGACTGGAATTCCATGCACTGCTGGAATGTTTGAATTGTTCTGGAAGTACTGTCATTACCTTGGAGATCACCATAGATTCTGTTATTTCTTCTTTTTGAGGCATTTAAGTTTGCAGATCATGTTTTGAAGTTCACTTTTGTTGGTAATGAAATCTTTGGATTTGTAAAAACTTGCAGCTGTAAAACTTTTGTAGCAGTAAACATTTTTATTGACCAGTTTCTTGTATATTCTCAGGATAGTGTCATACATTTCTTTAGCAGTTTCACATGACATAAGATGTACTTTTACACTGTTTTATACTGTTCTGAGAATTACATGCTTGGCTATTGCATCTTTAGTTTTCCATTTTTCCTGACTTTCATTATCACCTTCAGCATCTGCCAGTTGCTGCTCTTTGTCATTTACCACACTCATAAGTTTCTTTGCTGTGAACAGGATTTTGATCTCAAATTCCCACATAGGAAATGTAATAAATGTAATATAATGTTGTACTATATATGTTATACTATATATATATATATATAGTTAATGTTTCTGCACACATGCAACTTCTTTGTTTTCAACTTTTGTTAGTGCCATCTTGGAGCACACTGTGGTTTTACTTTTTACTTTTACCTCTTTAGTTTTACTTTTTAAGAGCAAGATACTCACTGGGCCCAAAACCTGTTGTTGTTTCTTAGTTCTAAAGGAGAAAATGGTGCAAAAAACTTTTTAAACTGTATAACATACATTTTATTTCCATCATGGATAACTTTAACGTTGTACTGACATTTTCTTAGCTCATTGCCATAGAATAACAAACAACTAAAACATCTTATCATTAGCTACATTACAATATTCAACATAATCCCTGTTGCGTCCTCACAGATGTGATTCTGTCTCTCCCTCCCTTCCCTCCCTTTCTCTCTCTCTCTTGATTATTTATTGAAAGTAAATATGAAATAAGTACATTTCTGAATAACTCAAGGGCAATTCTTCCTTGATGCGTTTGAATCGCCGAGTCACCTACTTGTTTTTGAATAACTTAAATGGTTATGTTTTATGTTCTAGCATATAATTTTAATTTATAAAAGTTCTCCGAATTATATTTTGTATTGGAACCGCACTCTCGGTGCCCGCGCGTAATGCAGATAGCTTACTTCCCGACTAGTGATTAGTTATTAAAAGGGTAAGGTGACCGTAACACATGTGGTGGGTGAGGGCGGATGGTGGGGTAGAATGCATTGCTGGTTACCGTGGCTACGGATTCGATTCATAGAAGCCGTATGTTTCGCACCAACTCGTGTTGCCAACATAATACAGGACTTTCTTCCTACTTTTTCGTTTATTTGACAAGAAATATGGTGGTAGAAGCTTGAAGCAAGTCTCGCGTGTCATGTGCTACTGTTTATTATCAGTTTGCATTCTGTGTAACAACGTAATTTTTTATGTGATCAGTGATTATTGTGTGATATGTCAAGTGTTTTAATTTTTCATAATTAAGGGATTTACAAGGAATCCAATACACCACTTGGTGTGTTCCATTCTCCAAACACCCGTTTTTTATGGAAAATGATGACAAAACGCGACGTGGTAAACGTCGGTAGTCCAACACCAGTGCTATGTTAAGAAAGACTTTGCGGCGGAGCATCTTCAAAACACACCAGAATATTTAAGACTCGTTGGTATGAGGACCATAATTGTAGCGAAATGAAGGAGCTGGGAAAGAAACACTAACAAATTGCGGACGCTCTTCGGGAAAGCTCACGTCTATATATTGTAAAATACAATGAGGACGTTAAGCTTAGTAGGCTTTTCATGCAATATCCCATTATGGAAGTACACACGAAATGGCATTTCGTGGACATAAAGGAAGCGAGGACTCTTTAAATAAAGGTAATTTTAAGGAACTTTCTGATTCATATACAGAGGGAAACCCCATCAAATTTCAAAACCACTATTTCAGTATAAAATCCGTTTTTGCGATGCTGGTTTTGCAAATTTAGGTTAGCCAATTTTCCGAGTCGCTTAATCAGTTCGCCCTGAGTCGCGTCTGGAATAACTATACCTATTGCTCACAGTATTCCCTTCACGTCTTGGCTCTGAATTTCTCTTTAAAAGGGCCTTTAGCGCTGCAATATCTGATTTTGTAATAAAATTTTCTATTTATTTTTTGAATTCAAATCCAAGATCATGGAAGTATTTGTATAAAGAGCTAAGACTACCCTCAAATAGCTCTGCTTGATTAAAGAAGAGCGAAACTTAGGTATATGTTGTAGGATGCTTCTTTCAGATGCAATAGTTATAGCCAGGCATTCTTATGGCATTTAATTACAAACGGTCTATAATAGTTTGCGTGACTGGGGTTGCTCTTAGTCTCTTTCAGGAGATACAGTTTGTCATGGAAGTGGCTGTAGCTTCAGCTCTTTAGAGATTCTAGAAGTGGTCACCTCACTTATTTTTACAGCATGTGGAATTCTTTTCCTCGCCTGCTTGAATAACAGGTACATTGTGAAGGAGCAAAGTCTCTACTTGCCGATTGAAGAATTTGCTGTAAGCACGAATAAATTCTTTTAGCTTGGTTGTGCAAGTTCATATTTGTTTTCGGCCATTAATCTTCACCTCTTTTCACCTCTACCGTCTTATTTGCCTAATTGCATATTGATATAAATATTTTAACAAAGTAGGCTAACAACATAGAATGCAACTAAACGCAAAACCAAGCTCGGTTTCCTGCACGCAGCTATGATAGTTGAACGTGTTTCAGCTGTGCAGGCAATGCAGTAACATTTGTTTACGTTTCCATAGTAACTGCCTTCCCCTCTTATGTCATGTATCTTCTTTTAAAAATCATACTGTGAGCCTGTAAAAACACGGGGGAGGGGTTGCGTATTCTTTAAAAAAAAAAAAAAAAAAAAAAAAAAAAACTTGTATTTATTTAAGTCCCTACATGGCTACCCCTGCCAAGGTTCTCATATAATTTCAAATCTTAAAGCAGCTATTTCTATCTGAAAATCAATGCCATTTAGTGAATTTAATTCTAAGAATATTAATATATTTCCTTATTTTTAGAGTTATATCTACGACCACAGCAGCTGCAGCCCGCACTACGAACATCTCATTTCCAGTACACTTTGAGCTAACTGCCTTCTCTGAACTGCTTGCACTGATTGCCTTTCCTAAATATGAAACCTTGCTAATGATTCAATTAAAATATTTTACAATAACTTGCAATGACTCATGCTTATTTATGACATTGTGCATTGATTTTACCGTTCGAAAATCGTCTATTGCATTTATTTATTTATCTCACTGTCATATATTTACAAAATTATAAATCTTATCCTTCGATAACTCCCGTAGCACAATAACACCGTAGACATTACCAAGTAATGGCAGTATCAGTGCTGCTTTCGGGCTCCGAGTTTTTGATTTTGGCAAAAAAGAAAGAAACGACAAAGAAAGAATGAACGAAGGAAAGAAAAAGAAAGAAAGAAAGAAAGAAAGAAAGAAAGAAAGAAAGAAAGAAAGAAAGAAAGAAAGAAAGAAAGAAAGAAAAGAAAGAAAGAAAGAAAGAAAGAAAGAAAGAAAGAAAGAAAGAAAGAAAGAAAGAAAGAAAGAAAGAAAGAAAAGAAAGAAAGAAAGAAAGAAAGAAAGAAAGAAAGAAAGCAAAGACAAGAAAGAAAGAAAGAAAGAAGAAAGAAAGAAAGAAAGAAAGAAAGAAAGAAAGAAAAGAAAGAAAGAAAGAAAGAAAGAAAGAAAGAAAGAAAGAAAGAAAGTAAGAAAGAAAGAAAGAAAGAAAGAAAGAAAGAAAGAAAGAAAGAAAGAAAGAAAGAAAGAAAGAAAGAAAGAAAGAAAGAAAGAAAGAAGAAAGAAAGAAAGAAAGAAAGAAAGAAAGAAAGAAAGAAAGAAAGAAGAAGAGAAGAAAGAAAGAAAGAAAGAAAGAAAGAAAGAAAGAAAGAAATGAAGAAAAAGGAGGAAATAGGTATTAAAACAGTGGAAATAAGATTTATGATATCTGATGCACGATATGCCTTACTTGATTAAAAAAGTAAAGATATAGGAAGAAATTAGACACACTTTAAACTAACAGACGGTATAAAAGGCGCTAAAATGTAAATAGCATTCAAAAAATCAACGACGAACACACTAAAACTGATTATGAATTACAGCACAAATGGTAGAAGAAATGTTGGTAGGCTGAAGACAAGATGGCCTAAACAGTGTTTAAAAAATGTGACTGGAACGATCATGAGCAAAGATATAACCGCAAGATTGTGGAGTATGGAACATATTGCTCTTGTTTTTGTTTCTGTACTCAGGTTTTAACTCAGTTTCACTTTGTAGGTCAAATCGGAGAAAGCTCAAAAACATTAAATAATGCATTGCAACAATAAGTTTTGCTCTAGTTTCATAAAGTTATGAAATATTTCCAGAAGTCAACACGTAACTCAACATTGTTTTATTATATATATATATATATATATATATATATATATATTATATATATATTATTTCACGTTCAGGGTTTAATATCCTTTACAGTTGAGATTATTAATTTTATAAAAAGAAGGAATACATAGACAATTGCAATAAATGATTTCCGTGTACTGAAATCAATACATAGTGTGTTTAATGTGAGCAGCACAAGCCAATAGTGGATCATCAGCACAGTTCCGTGTTAAAAAAAAAAAAAAGCAGTTAGACAATTAAGCGAAGAGAAGTATGGTGCCAGTGAACTCACTTGGCAAGAATCCCGTAGCTCAACGTTCGGATAATCACTAATGGTCAAAAGTTAAATATTTGTTGCTAAGTGCGAAGACAAAAATTATAAACGAAAGGAAAAGCAATTATGGGATCTGAGAGAGACACAAAGTAAAAGTCATGTTTTAGAAACGAACTAGCAGCATAAGTTGGCAACATATAGGAACGTTAGTGGGTTTATGTAGATTTAGACTCTGACACCACACACTCAAGAAAGACACCATGTACAGCTATATACAAAAAGACTGAGAACAATTGGAGACTATGCGAACAAAAATTAAACATTGAACAATGCACGTTTGTGCGGTTATAAAATTTATTATATTTAAGTAAACGGGATTTAATTGAAAAGACAACGTCGACTTCTAAAACTCTTGTCTCTTTCTTCTTATAGAAATGTTTACTGTGATAGATTATCGACAGTTTGAAGTACCCAAGGACTTAGCTGGGGTTACACCCACAGGTTTAGTGGTCACCGCAAAAGAGCTTAACTATTTTTTTTTTTTGTATTTGTATGTTATGTCATCCAACTTTAAGTCATATCGGACGATGAATGGAACAGGTGAAATGATGCTCAAATGAGACCAGGGTCCATAGAGCTTAGAGTTACCCGACATTCGTCTTTCAGGATAAGGGAAACTCTGGAGAAAACCTTATCCAGGTAACTCACCCTGACCGAGATTCGAACTCGGGACCTCTTGAACGTAAGGCAGACTCGCTACCATCTACGCTACCGAGCCAGGTAGAGCTTATCTATTACCAGCGACGTAAGCTTTTCGTTATTATTAGGGAAAGTTATTTTAAATAGTGACGTATTAATGCGAAATAATATAGAATATATACTTTATTAGTTACAGGTTCTCGTGCGAAGTTAAAAAGCGCTTGCTGAGTGAATGAATTTTATTGACTCCACTTAGTTGCATAAGCATTTAAACAATTTAAAATTTTCCTTTGATTCGCAGTACTTTAAATTTAACTTAAGGTCCTATACAGCCAAACACCGTGATTACATTTTGTATAGTGAGCCTTCCCCATCACCAATTTCTATTTCGACCCGGTTATTTTCCTTCCTTTATCCCAGTCTATCCTGCTCCCACACTCTTCTTTAACTTTTCCTTTCCTTTATTTATTCATTTCCCCTCTTTCTCAGCTTATCTCCTTTGTTTCGTCCCCGCTACTCAGTTTTCATTATACACTTCCAAAATCTTCTCTATCCTGATTCCGATTTCATCATTTCTCTAATCTCACTCCCAAGTCTGCTTCCGCGCTTTTTCTATATTTTTTCCCTGACTGAAACTTATTACTTAATATTGTTCTGTTATTTTAAACTCACTATTTTATTAATTTCTGTGCAATTTTTTTCTTCACTAGTCGGTGTTTTTCAAACTTACCCCTACCACTTTATTGCCTATCATTCCCAATTTCCTTATCGATCAAGTATACCACTATTCACTTCAACACTACACTTTCAGTTAACTCGTCACCACTTTCCTTTTCCATTTTTGCCACATATTCTATTTCCAATTTGTCTTGTTACACTACGTACCACTTAGAGTTATTTACCTCTTTGGTTCGTTATATAATTTAACTTAAGTTCCCTCTTGTATCGCTATTCACCATAATAGCAGTTAATACTACATTGTTAAATAGTTGGCAACTCACTTCAAATAGATCACTTATTAGCCTCCATTACAATTTATGAGCCAACTTAACTGTGTTGTCCATTCTCACATCAACCGAACATACTCTTGGACTTCATCAATGGAGCAGCGGGTAGCAGGTTTATCGAAAACCAAAACATTGAAAACGCCTCTGCCCTGAAGTTTGGCGGTGAGTTCATTCACATGTGTATTTAGGTCTGCAAGAAAAGCTAAATTATCTGTTCATTGTTCGTTTTGGAATTCTGTCCTCATAAACAAAGCATTTCGTTTCTAAGCACCAAGAAGTACTGCAACATTAATGGTCCTGCGCTTAAACATCCCATCTCGGAATTACAGAGTAAATCTCCTTTCTTACTTTTAAACAGGGCCGTGAATAATATAGAGGCAAGGTTCTCTGGATCTAATGACAATGCTGTTTACACAAAGTGTTTTGCTTTGCTAGATTAAACAGATTTAGGTCATATACTTCACTGTTGTAAGAGTAGCGACTGATATATATTCTGTCATTATTTTTACATTTAGCAGGTTCATAGCAGGTTTCACCCAAAAGTTCTGTAGCGAGGTGTTAATGGAAATATGAGCATGTTTTGTGGCCTCTGTAGAAAAGAATTTTTAGAAAAGGGTCCGTCTGTTTTCGTATTCCTGTCTATCTGAACAGCGCAAGTTAGGGAAATAAAGGAAAGAACGCGTTTGTCTTAGCAAACGGAAACAATTGTTTAAGGAAAAACTTGAACATTTATTAACTTTAATACACTACATATATTAAAACAGCGATGTTTGTGTTGTAATTATGTTCACATAGAGGCAGCACTTATAACAGCTCACTGCCCTTATTTGTATTACTCTTATGTTATGTTTAGATTAATCAGATACCTGTATAAGTAACAATTAAATGTAACAAACGACATATGGCAGTTCAACCTGAAATTGAACATTTGTTTTCCTTTTTACAGGGACTACAAAATTCATTTATTCACATGAAGAGATAATTATTTCAATTTTTTTTCAATTTTGATATCTAACTTAAAGCTGGAAACAGCACTGTTAGTAATAGAAGTTGTAATTTCTGGTTCATGAAATTCATGTCTATGTAGTACCAATCTGACTGTAAAAAGACCTTAACTCCTTTTATAGTTGCAGAGGGCCAAGGATTTATAAACTACGTTCCTGATGAGGTGATGGTTAGTATCTTTTATTGGTTAACTCCCGGAGTGCTCACCAACAAAGTACCCCTTGTATGTAAGAGGTGGCGTCACCTGGCGCTGTACCCAGACTTGTGGACCAACCTGGTTGTTACCAGCTACACCGCGACTTCCAGCAGGATTTGCGACCGTCTCAGAATCTCACCAAAGCTCAGGTGCTTGACCCTGAAAGACAGAGACGATGCTGATATCATTCTTCGTGAGGTGTGCAGGTAGATTTCTTTTTTTTTTTTTTTTTTTATTAAATTTTAGAAATAGAAATAGAATTCCAAAGTTGTGTTTAGTTTGGGGTAACTAAGCCGGGGGAATTATTGCGTTCAACAAAAAATTCCGCATCTGTATTTCATTAGGTACACAAGATTACAGGTGCCTTGAGGTGCCGCCCCCTCCAAAAGACAAATGAATATACGTGTGCACTGTTTCAGCGTGCTGTGTGAGTGTGATAGAGACAGAGTAAACAACTAAAATATTTAGAACTGAATAAAGTCAAAGTTCCGTACATGCTTAGTTTACATTATATCACCCAACATTTGCTGAGAGATACAGTTCACCTTTCGAAATTGCAGTTGTGGAATGTTCCAAGAAGAAAATCCATCTGTTTTTTTTTTTTAACGTAAACGTTCAATAATACTAAAAAGTACTATGCGAGTAATACGTAAGTCAAAGTACCCACATAATTATTTTAAATGATCCCAAATGATCTAGTTGCCGACAGGCCCTTAAATCATGCACACTCAATTACATTTAAGGGGGCAGGTACAGCTTAAGGGGCATAAAAATTAGTAACATTCAATAATTAATTCCTATGAATTGAGCAGTCATATAAAGCTGTTATTCATACCATAAAACAATAGTGGCTTTTCCTCACGCAATGAACCTAATTTCAATTTCAAAAAATTAATTTTGCATGTCTAATTAAGTTATTCAAAATAGCGGCTCATTGCTATGCCGTAATCATTATTTCCGTAATATGCTGGCTATTTTTAAAAATATTTCAATTCTGTTTATTTAAACTAAAGCTTAAGCCTTAATTTAGGAAAATAACCAGAACTGGACTTCTATCTGCATAAACAATATGAAAAATGTATCTTCAAAATTTTATAACAAATTTTATGGATTATTTAGTAATATATTATTCTTTTTCAGAAAATGTGTGAAACAGAGGAACATAATTCTGGTCATTTCCCTAGATTATGTATACAGTTACGTGTACAAGAAGTTTTATTTAAACCCCTCCAGTAGTTTTAGAACTGTCAAGGAAATAGTTTATAAAAATGTACTTTCTGAGAAATTTGCTCCAAAATGTTGATATCGAATTTTGGGTAACTTTTTAAAATTTGAAAATGACCGAAACCCTCCAGGAGCATATCATGTTCCTTCCTTTGCAGATTTGTTGGCTGACCCAGGGTCGTATTTAAGGGGGGGTGAGTCCAGGGGGTCCGGACCCTCCCCCAAATAAATTATTATTTCAAAATTTTAATAAATATTTGAAATAAAAATTATTTTAAAATAAATCGAAAAGTTTATTGAAGCTTCTCATCTTAACGTCTCTATTCACTGTCAGGCAGACATGAAGTTATTTAAGAGATAAACGAAAAGTTACTATACAGCAGCTGTAGAACTCGTTAAAGTATACAAATAATGTTGATTAGAATCCCCAGATACGTATATAAAATTATATAATTTTTAACTTCTAAGTTTTTGTTCCCTTTTTCTTTCAAGGAGAACTAATACTTCAAATGCATGTATCAGTGGTTCGGTTTTTAATATCTGATCACTGCTTATATCACGTTATCCCAGGTATAAGAACAAAAAATGCGCAATGTGCAAGACCTTTCTACAGACTTTATCCAAAGAAACAAGACAAAAACAAATTTTCTAAGAATAATTTATTAAAAGCAAATAATTCAACGTAGATTTTTTTGGAAGCCCCCCCCCCCCCCCCGACGGAAACTGACTTCTAAATACGTGCCTGGCTGCAGCATCTATTTTCAGTCTCTTCCTGCACTGTCTGGCTTCTTTAATACTTGCTAGTGCCCTTTTTTCTGCCGACTTAATCCAACAAGAGTCTTTATTATTCACAAAATTCTCACTGAATATTCCAGGAAAAATCCCCATTTCCCTAAGAACCTTTTAATCTGCATTTCATGCCATCATTGAAAGTAATTACTGCATCATTTGTGGCAATTTTAAACTATTGTCTTCCAACAAAATCCCGTTTTAGGGCAAACTTTATACATTTTGGAATTTTAGTGACTCATTTGAATTTTTGTGAATCCTCCAAGACACCTGCTGGTTAGCTCTGTTGCAACAAGATTTTTGAATACTGGCTTAATTGCTTCCATCACTGCTACTGGTAGGTTATTTTTGTCCCATTAGTAATGACTCGCTGATATGGGCACCATGTCCTTTTGGGCGAAGGACATTCATAGGGTTAGAATTAAGATGAACATTTATGGTGCCATATACGCTATGCTAAGCCTTGCCCAATGCATCTTATGGAATACACTGTCCTTTTGTTGTGATAGAGTAGATATTGCTTTTACTACCTGACATTGGACTGTTTTACAGAAGAAACAGTTTCCCCCACAAGTGTCACATACTGTACATAATTTACAACCTAACCCTGAAACATTATTCACACTTATATTTATTAATCCTCCACACTCACAGCGAAGACACTTCACTAATGTCTTGTACATCAAATCTAAGTCAATCATTATATTTCCTGTACATGTGCCAGTAGCACTTGAGATTTTTGTTTTCAATTTAGGTGAGGTTATTTTCTCTTTGAAGCACCACACTTCGTATTTTTCTGCTCATTTTCATTGTTTGTGATTTTTGCATGCTGATTTCCATGGAAACACTTCATTCGTTTACACAAATAAACATATTTGTAACTTATAAACCACTTATCTTAAGGAGTTGATGTTAAAACTTCTTTCTTCTTTTCCAACTTCTTAAGATAAGTGGATTATAAGTTACAAATAGTTTTATTTGTGTAATATTTATTACTCCACTGTAACTAGCTTGAATTTTCTGTGTAATCGCTTCTTTCGTTGTTTGTACGCCTTCTTTTTATTGCCCATTTTAACTTATTTCTGATATTTATTTCACAACAAAAAATTTACACATGCCCTTTGTTTCCACAAGATAAAAATAAACAAAACAACAGCGAATATAATATGGCAGAAGTATGAAAAATCGAACCTTCAAAGCATTGTGCACAGCATGTATGATATATTTCGCTTCCAAACTAACCAAAATTAAAAAACAAATAAAGATATGTGAAACCACTACCTAAAAATGGGCGTAGCTTTCACTGATATTACCTACAAAATGACACAGCATCCGGTCTTTTGAATCATTACACTTGCAGATACCTGAAAAATTATTTCTGCAAAACACCCTTAAATGTTTGCTGCATACAATTACACACCTTTTCAAAACTCAATATTTTGACAATTTTTTAGCTGTACCTACCCCTTAACTACTTTATTGAATGGTCAAAGTAGCCGGATTGAAAATGTGTACCTGTGTAAAAGAGGGTGAGAGCACGTTAGCATTACGCTAAAGATTTTAGAGACGGGTAAAAGAATATTCGCGAAATTTCTTCTTTTGTGCTTTTTTTTTTCTTTTTTGTCACAATGTTTTCTTTGGTTTTGAGCACTACAAACATGACATATCTTAAGTATTTCAAGAAGGGCTTTGGATTAGGTGAAAGGCCCCCCCCCCCCACCCAGGGGCCTACTGCGGTAGGTACGGGAATTGACGATCCCGGGGTCCCGAGCCAACCTGACACCCTCGATGTGTGTTCCTCTTAGTGGTGAGGGGTCAGACAAAACACCCACCCACGTGTAGGCCATGCATGGAGACCCGTATCGTTGGAAAGGTTTGTCCTGGTGGTTGAGGGATGCGCATCTGAGCTCGTTCCAGGTCTTCTTCTGAACTCGGGGAGGGTGCGCAATTTCCAATGCACTACTTTGGTTTCCGCTTCTGCTAAACAAGGGGTTAGGGACTAACCCGCCCCTAATCAATCGGCCAGGACTAGGTACTGTACCGAACTCCAGGGTGAGTGGGACGGCTAGCCCGGTATGTCCCCTGTGTCCAGTGGGATGACACCTTGTTGGGCTGCGTGGTGGGTGGGGAGCACTGGGGGATGAAACTTAGTCCATTTATTATGGCAAACAAAAATATTAATAATAAAAGTGGAAAGGAAATAGCCGAGTCTTGTGGTCCCCGCTATTTAGTTATTTATAGAACTGAGGAAGGTTGGAAGTTTACTACCGTGAGGCCCGTTCACTATTCAGAAGGGTTTAGATAACATTGCTGCCCCTGTAAAGTCATGTACTAGATCTCGCAATGGCACGCTCCTGGTCGAAGCAGTTTCTCTGAGCAGGCTGCAAAAAACCTTAAAAGCCAATATGCTTGCCAGCTATCCGGTGCGCGTTGAATTGCATAGGGCACTGAACTCCTCACGTGGTGTAAATACCAGCGCATTGGACGGTATGTCCAATGAGGAGATTCAGGAAAACTTGGCGGAACAAAGGGTGACAAATGTATATCGAGTTAACCGCAAAGAACGAAGTGAACTAGTGCCCACTCGTACCCTGCTTCTTACCTTTGATCGGGTAGATCTCCCGCAAAGGATTAAAGCAGGGTATAAAGCTATTTAAGTGAGGCAATATGTACCCAATCCACTGAGGTGTTATAAATGACAGCGCTTTGGCCACACGAGTGACTCTTGTAATGGAGTTGCTACTTGCGTTGACTGTGGGGAAGTCAAGCATGATAATGCATGTACTTCACCTGCAGTGTGTGTTAACTGCAGCGGTAGTCATTCGTCGAATTCCAGAGAATGCCCGCGTTTTATGGAGGAGAAGGCTATCCAAAAGATCGGGTAAGAGAGAGGGTGTCCTTCGTGGAACTCTTGCGCATTTGTCAGCCTTCTGTTCCTAGGACCGTTACTTGCAGTGCAGTTGGAGCTAAGCCAGTACCCTAGACATGCAATCGCAACACAAACCGATT